>NC_069462.1:3050448-3057948 GCF_026875155.1 Cherax quadricarinatus | reverse complement strand
CCCACGTGGGGCCCGTGAAAAGACGAACGAAGCCCCACTAAGATCAAACGCAGGTCCGAGGACAATGAAGGTATGCTATATGCAGAGATTCTAACAGCCAACTGCAGTAGCAAGGGAACTGATCGGAAAGACGTTCATGGAATAGAATTTTCGTAGACGGGGACTGAAGGAAAACATGTCAAGGGAAAGGAAATAAAATCCCTCAGAGGAACAGAGGGATCTGGGAGGGGGAAAGGGGCGGGGTCAGTTTTTGGTAGGGGCTCCAAAAAACCCAAAGGGGGGCCAACTTAAAGAAATAAAAACGGGAGGAGAAAAAAATGTTGAAGGCTTATGAAAACAAGGGGGGAGGGCAATATCCCCGGTGACAATTTCAAAAATTGGGTGGTTGCGAGTGGAAGAAGGGCCCCTGTAGAGTAATTAAAGGGAAATCGTTCAAACCCGGGGTTTCTGCAAGAGAAACAAGATAAAGGGGACAAAGGGGTCCCGGAGTTACCTCGACCGCGACAGAACACAAGAAGAAAGGACTACACTGAAAGAGAGGGTACAGAGACGAAAGGGAGGAAGGGGAAGCAATAAAAATGAGCAGGACCAGAAAAGGAGGAAGGGCAAACACACCCCACAGAATCTCCCCCCAAAAGACTCCCCCCGCGACTTTCCCCAAACGCAACTGACAACCTAACTACAACCCCTCATGTTCCCTCTCCCACCAACCCCCAACCCAAAAACCTCCCCCCAACAGCTGTCCTTAGGGCATTCTGCCCCCCCCCCATAACCAAACCCCCCTACACCACAGCCCCATATAGGCCCCCCCCAAGGCTCCCCCTCCCCCCCCCCAATATTTTGCATGCCACAATGATAGAAAAGAAATAAAGGTTTTGGTACACAAACGCGGATGGAAAAACGAATAAACAGAGGAGTGGAATGAAAGAATCAGTGAAAAATCCCCAGACTATAGCAGTCACAGAAACAAAACTGCTGAACAAAAACAGACACATTTCCAAAGGGATATAGCCCTGAGGAAAAAATAGGGGGTAGGGGGGGGAGGGGGGGTTGCACGCTCTAAAACCCGAGGGGGATTTGAGGAAATGGAAGGCATGGACATGTTTGGAGAAAGAGCTACATTGTAGGTACAATTCAGTCCGGAAAACTAAAGTAGTCTTGGAGTGATTATAACCCACCAAAACTGAGGGGGCCCAAGAGGGGAGTACAAAGAAAACAACAGGGGATGGGGGGACACAGGGCTGAGGTGGCAAAAAGAGCTCACTCAGCAGAGCAAAGTTATGGTAAGGGCGTTTCACCACGGGAGACGCAGGAAAACCTGGAGCCACAGGGGGGTCCCGAAAAGGAGAGCCAAGATGAGGGTTTGGTATTTGAAAACCTCTGCATCAAAGCAGGGACACAACCAGAGAGAGGGGGGAGGATGACCCACCAAGCGGGATTTTGTTTTCACCCGAGCAGTTCGGACATTGAGGACTCCTTCGGGGCCCCCTTGGGAGCTGCGATCATTGGTGCTGATTTTATATATAGAGTTAAAGTGGAGAAGGTAACAGGAACGAAGGGGACGGGCCAAACTAAAAAAGGGGGGGGGACTACCGGGATGAAAACTTCCTGCAGGGGGTTCAGTGGGACAGGAAATGGTGGAAAAAATCAGTAAACGAGATGAGAATATGTGGCAACAAAGTGCAAGGGGGCAGGGGAAAGTTTTGTTCCCAAAGGGAAACAAAAATAATGGAAGCCCAAAACGAGCCCTTTGGGTTTTCCCCGAAGGTGTAGGGAGGCAAAAACTAAGTGCAACAAGAAGGGAAAAGGTACGGGAGGCATAGGACCCAGGAAAAAAAGGAGTTAGAAAGAGCAGAAACGAGATGACAGGGGGAGGGACCCCCATGAATAGAAACACTAGCACAAAAAGTCAAATCTGCCCCAAAAACTGTTTTTAGCCACATTGGGAGGAAGACAAAGTAAAGGCCAGGTATAGGCTGAGAAAGAAGGGGAAACTCACAAGAAACACAAAGGTTGTGAGGAGTCAACACGAGTTTTAAAGGAAAGTATTTAAGTAGAGACGGAAGGGGCTCTGGGGGGACAGACAGATGGGGACCCAGCAAGGAATACACCCAAAAATGTTGGGGCGAAAAATACATACAGATGAAGGGGGTGAAAGAAATGCTAAAGGGGGCACGATACCCCAAAAGGGAATGGGACCGGAAACTCTCCCGGGGGTCCTTGAAGGGGAAAACAGATATTTGTCGTCCACTTGCACAATCTTTAACACATCCCCGGGAAAATGGGCAACACCTGAGGGATGGAAGACGGAAAAAGTAGTTCCCATTTTTAAAAAAGGAACAGAAAAAGGCACTAAACATAGACCCGGTCATTGACGTGTTTGTATGCAAAAAATTTTGGAGAAGATGTCAGGGGAGGTGGGGGGACCTGGAAAGGAAAAAGGAGTATAAAAAGCCAACCAGCACGGATTCACGGAAGGGAAAACCGTGCACAAACCTTCTGGAGTTTTTCGATAAAATAACAGAAGTAAGAAAGAGAGAGAGGGGGGGTTGATTGCATCTTTTGGACTGCAAGAAGGCCTTTTACACGTTCTCACAAGAGAATTGTGCAGAAGCTAGAGCATCAGGGCAAAAATTTAAAAGGAAAGGGGAGCAATGGGTCAAGAAACCTGACAGGGGGGCCAAGGTATGGAGTAATGATGTTCCCAGTGGGCCCTGTGACGGCTGGGTCCCCCAAGGGGGGCGGTCCCCGGCCAGTGCTTTTTTGGTATATGTGAACGACATGACGGAAGGTTGGGGTTTAGAAGTGTCCCTGTTTGCAGGATTTTAATTAATAGGGGAAAATTAAATTGAAGAGACAGGCAGGGCTTCAAAGAGACCTGGACAGACTGGGAAACCGGTCCAGCAAATGGCTTCTCGTTTAATCCTGCCAAAAGCAAAGTCATGAAATAGGGGAAGGGACAAAGACCCCAACAGGTATGAAGGTGGCCAAAGACTGCAAACCTCACTCAAGGGAAAGATCTTGGGGTGAGTTTTAACACCGAGCATGTCTCCGGGAAACAAATCAATCAAAACTGCTGCGCTATGGGCGCCTGGCAAACCTGGAAAAGCTTTCCTACCTTAGAAAAATCATTTAAGACATGTACACCGTGTATGTCGGCCCATACTGGGTATGAGCACCTTTTGGAACCCCCACTTGATAAAGCACTCAAAACTAGAGAAAATACAAAGGTTTGCGACAAGGGTTTGTTCCAACTAAGGGGGGAAAGTCCTATAAGAAAGATTAAGGAAACGGCCTGACGACACTGGAGGACAGGAGGGTCAGGGGAGACATGATAACGACATATAAAAATACCCCGTGGAATAGACAAGGTGGACAAAGACAGGATGTTCCAGGGAGGGGACACAGAAACAAGAGGCCACAATTGGAAGTTGAAGACACAAATGAGTCAGAGAGATAGTAGGAAGTATTTCTTCAGTCATAGGGTTGTAAGGCAGTGGAATAGCCTAGAAAATGACGTAGTGGGAGGCGGGGAAACCATACACGTTTTAAAGGGACGAGGTTTTGAAAAAAGCTCATGGAGGGGGGGGAGAGAGGGGGCCCAGTAGAAAACCGGTGAAGAGGCGGGCCAGGAGCTAGGACCGCCCCCTGCAACCACAAATAGGTGAGTTACAAATAGGTGAGTACACACACACACAACACACAGGAGCTAAGACTCGACCCCTGCAACCACAAATAGGGTGTACACACACTCTCACACACACCACACAAGGTTAAGGGAAATCGGACTTACGACACTGGAGGACAGAAGGGTCAGGGGAGACATGATAACGACATACAAGATACTGCGGGGATAGAGAAGGTGGACAGAGATAGGATGTTCCAGAGAGGGGACACAGGGACAAGGGGTCACAACTGGAAGCTGAAGACTCAGACGAGTCACAGGGACGTTAGGAAGTATTTCTTCAGTCATAGAGTTGTCAGCAAGTGGGAAAAGGGTAGCAAATGAAGTAGTGGAGGCAGGAACCATACATAGTTTTAAGAAGAGGTATGACAAAGCTCAGGAAAGCAGAGAGAGAGAGGATCCAGTAGCGATCAGTGAAGAGGGGGGGCCAGGAGCTGAGTCTCGACCCTGCAACCACAATTAGGTGAGTACAATTAGGTGTGTACACACACCACACACACACACACACACACACACACACACACACACACACACACACACACACACACACACACACACAAATAATTATGTTAAAATGATGCATTTAGTGATATATATCAATATTAAAAATTTGAGAAAATATTCTTCAATTCCTAAAAAATTAAACAGAAAACTGCAGCTTGTTATAATGGTGAGGATGGTGCCACAACGGCAACATTTTCACTCAGCTTGTTATAATGGTGATGATGGTGCCACAACGGCAACATTTTCACTCAGCTTGTTATAATGGTGAGGATGGTGCCACAACGGCCTTTATTTTCACTCAGCTTGTTTTTAATGGTGAGGATGGTGCCACAACGGCATCATTTTCACTCACCTTCAAACCTATACATCGGTCAGGATTCTTTTCTTCAAAGTTCTGCCATCCCACCAGCACGTTCTTTCTTCCAGTCTGTCACAGAATGAGGGCGAGAGGACAGAAGGACGAGAGGTGACATGGTTTCGACGTACAAAAATACTCGGTGGAATTGAAGGATGGACAGGGTACCGATAGTGGTGGATCTTTAGTACACGAGGTCACAGCTGGAAGTTAATGGCGCAGTTGAACCACAGAGGATGTTAGGAAATACTTCTTTAGGTTTAGAGTGGTCAGGAGTGTACAATCTTGCAAGGAAATGGCAGAGGCAGAATCCACACAAGCTTTTAAAAATTTTGATGCATGTAAGTGCTCAAGTGGCGAGGAAACCTGTAGTGGCCGCAGAGAGACGGGGCCAGGAGCTAAGACTCGTCTCTAAACCAAAATTAGGGTATAATTTAGGTAATACACACACACCACACAGTGAAGAGGGGGGGGCGGGGAGCTGCAACTCGACCCCCTACAATCAAAAATAGGTGAGTACAACTAAGTCAGCATACACAGACACACACAGCCCCGAAACCAAAATAAGTGAGAAACCCCCACCACACACCACCCCACACACACAAACACACACACAAGCGCTAATAGACACTAACGAGACCCCGCTCATGCACGCACCCAAACCAAAAACTAATGCTCACAAAAGTACACAAGACAAAGTACACAAGTACAACACATGTACACGCACAAAAAAATTAATACTCATTGACTTGGAAGTACCAAAAACCTTTCCTCTATCCCACTCTCTCTACACCTTCCCCTTTTTCTCCAATTCCCATCATTTCCCCCTGTCCCCCCCTTTTTCTCCCTTTTTAAACCCCCACCTTCCCTTTTCCTCATTTTCCCTCGCCCTCTTCCTCTTTCCCTCTCTCATTTGTCTCTCCCCCTCTTCCTTTATCCTTTCTTTCCATCATCCCCCATTTATCCCTCTTGGGTCTCCCCAAACCTCTCATGAAACTCAATCCACCCCCCCTTTTACCTCTTTCTCCATCTTCCTCTCCCTCTCGCTGTTTCTCTCCCTCTTGTTCCTCTTTAACCCTCTTTCTCTCCCCCTTTCTCTTCCCCCACCCCCCCTTTTTTCTCCCTCTCTCTTCCTTTCCCTCTTTCTCTCCCCTTCGCTCTTCCTCTACCCTTTTTTCTCTCCCCCTCTCCCTTATCTTCTCCCCTCTCTCTCTTTTTCCCAGTCTCTTCTTACCCCGGTTGCATGTGCACACAACACACACCACACAACAGGCCAGTTAATGAGATGATGGAAAATTTTAGCAACAAAAAAGCAAGGAGGCTGAGGAGAGGTTTTACCCAAAGGGTAACAGGGGAAAAAGAAAAAGCTAGGATGGCCCATGGTTTACCCCAAAAGGGGCAGGGAGGCAAAAAAAACCAAATGTGCTAGGGAATGGAAGAAATATAGAAGGCAAAGGACCAGGAGAATAAGGAGGCAGTCGTAGGCCAGAAACGAATATGCACAATAAGAAGGGAGGCCCAAAGACAAAATGAAAATGACATGCAGGAAAGCCAAATCTGACCCCAAAATGTTGTACGCCACATCAGGAGGAAAACAACAGTCAAGGACCAGGTAATCAGGCTAAGGAAGGAAGGAGGAGAGACAACAAGAAATGACCGTGAAGTATGTGAGGAACTCAACAAGATTTCAAAAAAAGTGTTCACAGAGGAGACAGAAGGGGCCCTCCAGAAAGAGGGGAGAGGTGGGGCACACCACCATGTGCTGGACACAGTGCACACAACCGAGGAAGAAGTGAAGAGGCTTCTGAGTGAGCTAGATACCTAAAAGGCAATGGGGCCAGATAACATCTCCCCATGGGTATTGAGAGAGGGAGCAGAGGCGCTATTGTGTACCCCTAAAAAACAATTTTCCCAATACATCTATCGAAAACAGGGAGATTGCCTGAGGCATGATGACAGAAAATGTGTCCCAATCTTTAAAAAAGACAGACATGAAGCATTAAACTACAGACAGTGTCACTGACATGTATAGTATGCAAAATATGGAGAAAATTATCAGGGGAAGAGTGGTGGAACACCTAGAAAGGAACGATCTCATCAACAGCAGCCAACATGGTTTCAGGGACGGGAAATCCTGTGTCACAAACCTACTGGAGTTCTATGAAAATGGTGACAGCGTAAGACAAAAGAGAGAGGGTGGGTGGATTGCATTTTCTTGGACTGCAAGAAGGGGTTTGACACAGTTCCACACAAGAGATTGGTGCAAAAAAAATGGAGGACCAAGCAGGGATAAAAAGGGGAAGGCACTACAATGGATCAGGGAAAACTTGTTAGGAAGACAGCAGCGGTCATGGTACGTGGCGAGGTGTCAGAGTGGGCACCCGTGCCAGCGGGGTCCACAGGGGTCATCCTAGGCCTGCTGTTTTGGTATTTGTGAACACATGACTGAAGGAAAGACCCGAGTGTCCTGTTTGCAGATGACGTGAAGTTGTGAGAAGAATTCACTCGTCGAAGACCCGGAGAACTACAAAGGGGCTGGAAAAGGCTGCAGACCCGGTCCGCATTGGTCCCGGGTTCAATCCACCAAATGCAAAGTCAGAAAATTGGGGGGAAGGGGGAAAGAAGACCGCAGCGGGGGTACAGTTAGGGGGCCCGAGACTACAAACCTCACTCAAAAAAAAAAAACTTGGGGTGAGTAAACACCCGGGACATCCCTGAACCACATCACCAAATAATGCTGAGCATTGGGGGCCCAGCAAACCCCAGAAACTTCCGACATCTTAATAAGGAATCTTCAGGCCCGTACACCGTGTACGTTAGGCCCCAAATTGGGGTATGCGGCCCATTTGGAACCCACACTAGCCAAGCACGTAAAGAAATAGAGAAAGTCAAGGTTGCAACAAATAGTCCCAGAGCTAAGAGGGATGTCCTCCAGGAGAGGGTTAAAGGGGAAAAC
>NC_069462.1:3012842-3047842 GCF_026875155.1 Cherax quadricarinatus | reverse complement strand
TATATATATATATATATAAATATATATATATATATATATATATATATATATATATATTATATATATATATATATATATATATATATATATATATATATATATATATATATATATATATATATGGTTGGTGCAATTATTTGATAAATGTATGGAAGAGGGTAAGGTACCTAGGGATTGGCAGAGAGCATGCATAGTTCCTTTGTATAAAGGCAAAGGGGATAAAAGAGAGTGCAAAAATTATAGGGGATAAGTCTGTTGAGTATACCTGGCAAAGTGTATGGTAGAGTTATTATGGAAAGAATTAAGAGTAAGACGGAGAATGAGATAGCAGATGAACAAGGAGGCTTTAGGAAAGGTAGGGGTGTGAGGACCAGGTGTTTACAGTGAAACATATAAGTGAACAGTATTTAGATAAGGCTAAAGAGGTCTTTGTGGCATTTATGGATTTGGAAAAGGGTATGGCAGGGTGGATAGGGGGGCAATGTGGCAGATGTTGCAGGTGTATGGTGTAGGAGGTAGGTTACTGAAAGCATTGAAGAGTTTTTACGAGGATAGTGAGGCTCAAGTTAGAGTATGTAGGAAAGAGGGAAATTATTTCCCAGTAAAGTAGGCCTTAGGACAAGGATGTGTGATGTCCCCGTGGTTGTTTAATATATTTATAGATGGGGTTGTAAGAGAAATAAATGCGAGGGTCTTGGCAAGAGGCGTGGAGTTAAAAGATAAAGAATCACACATAAAGTGGGAGTTTCACAGTTGCTCCTTTGCTGATGACACAGTGCTCTTGGGAGATTCTGAAGAGAAGTTGCAGAGATTGGTGGATTGAATCTGGTAGGTGGCAAAAGAAGAAAATTGAAAGTAAAATACAGGAAAGAGTAAGGTTATGAGGATAACAAAAAGATTGGGTTTGATGAAAGATTGGATATCAGATTGGAGGGAGAGAGTATGGAGGAGGTAAATGTATTCAGATATTTGGGAGTGGACATGTCAGAGGATGGGTCTATGAAAGATGAGGTGAATATAGAATTGATGAGGGGAAAAAGGGTGAGGGGTTTGCACTTAGGAGTCTGGGGAAAAACAAAGAACTTTGTCCTTGGAGGCAAAGAGGGGAATGTATGAGAGTATAGTTTACCAACGGTCTTATATGGGTGTGAAGCATGGGAAATGAATGTTTGCAGCGAGGAGAAGGCTGGAGGCAGTGGAGATGTCATGTTGAGAGCAATGTGTGGTGTGAATATAATGCAGAGAATTCGTAGTTTGGAAGTTAGGAGGAGGTGCGGGATTACCAAAACTGTTGTCCACAGGGCTGAGGAAGGGTTGTTGAGGGGGTTGGGACATGTGGAGAGAATGGAGCGAAACAGAATAACTTCAAGAGTGTATCATCTGTAGTGGAAGGAAGGCAGGTAGGGTCGGCCTAGGAAAGGTTGGGGGGAGGGGGTAAAAAGGGGGTTTTGTGTGCGAGGGCTTGGACTTTCAGCAGGCATGCGTGAGCGTGTTTGATAGGAGTGAATGGAGACAAAGGTTTTTAATACTTGACGTGCTGTTGGAGTTTTGACCAAAGTAACATTTATGAAGGGGTTCAGGGGAAACCGGCAGGCCGGACTTGAGTCCTGGAGATGGGAAGTACAGTGCCTGCACTCTGAAGGAGGGGTGTTAATGTTGCAGTTAAAAACTGTAGTGTAAAGCACCCTTCTGGCAAGACAGAGATGGATTGAATGATGGTGAAAGTTTTTCTTTTTCGGGCCACCCTGCCTTGGTGGGAATCGGCCAGTGTGATAATAAAAAAAATAAAATATATACATATATATTTTATATATATATATATATATATATATATATTATATATATATATATATATATATATATATATATATATATATATACATCATTAAGAGAACCCTTGCTACAGCTGGATGCCCTGCCGAGAGGGAGCCACGATCCCTAGCAGCAAACAATCCCCACAACCCAGAAAAACCGCCCCGACGGGATCACCATCTATCCTTGGAAGAATGGCAAGCTCTTAGCATGGGACTATACCTGTGTGTCCACACTGGCTGACACCTATATCCATCACAGTGTGGGGCGACAGGGAGGAGCTGCTGACCACAGGGAGGAGTACAAGATCAGCAAGTACAGGGACATTAGCCAACTGTATCAATTTGTCCCAGTGGGATCAGAGACCTTGGGATCATGGGGAAAAATTGCCCCACGTTTCCTTAAAGAATTGGGTTCCAGACTCATCGACACCACCAGGGACCCAAGGGCAGCCACTTTTATGTTCCAGCGCCTCAGCGTCGCCATCCAGAGGGGAAATGCTTGCTGCATACTTGGCTCACGTCCAGCCTCGGAGGAGCTGGAGGAAATTCATGATCTTTGATACATTGTGCCATTGTATTCATGTTTATGTTTTTTTTCTGTACATGTATTTTGTTTATTAATAAATGTTCACATAGAATAAAAAATATATAGGGGGTGGTAGGAGAAGAAAATATTCAAACAGCTCCGGGGAGAACCTTGAGTTTTCCCTGAGGTACGTTTATTGTCTTCTCTGAGGATGAGGATCCCCATTCCAGCTATAGAGGTGGTACTTTTTTAGAAAATATATATATATATATATATATATAATATATATATATATATTTTTATATATATATATATAAAATATATATATATATATATATATATATATATATATATATATATATGTTTTATGTATATATATATATATATATATATATATAATATATATAAATATATATATATATATATATATATATATATATATATATATATATATATATATATATATATATATATATATATATATATATATACGTGTGTGTGTGTGTGTGTAAAACAACCACTGTGAAAGAGTAGTTTTTAAAAAAATATGAATATTTCCTTAGGTTTGTATAAATTAGATTCATTTATAACTAATAAAATTTGGTTAGAGTTTAATAATACATTGGGCAAATAATAAACCTTATTTCTTGGGTAGAATGATTTGTTAGTGGGTTGTCGTGAGGACCCGTCTAGTTGGACCAGCGGACCTACTGCAGTGTTCCTCTTTTCTTATGAGTCCGGTATTGTGGCGCGTCAGGTGTTTCTTTGTTGTGGGAGTTGACTATGAGGTGTGGTCTAAGCCCATTAATTGCCTTCCTTTGATGTATTACTTTCATAGTTCCTTGACAAGGTGAGAAGTCACGAAAGCGCTTGGAATTTCACTACCTTTCACGTGGTTTTTTTTGCATATTTAAAATCACCTGTTTACTGTGATCTTATTGCATAATATATATTTATATATATATATATATATATATAAAATATTTATATTTTTTAATATATTATTTATAATATATTTTATATATTTATAAATTTATAATATATATATTTATATAAAAAATATATATATATAAATATTTATATATATATATTATATATATATATATTATATATATAAATATAAATATAGGGATATATAAAAATATATATCCCTATATCCCATATTTAAACCCTATTTTACCAAAAATATTTATAATTTATATTATATAATATATATATTTTATATATTATATTATAAATTTATATATAAATATATATATATATATATATATATATATATTTTAATATATATAATAAAAAACCCATTTTAATATATATATATATATATATATTATTTATATATATATATAATATTTATATATTTATATTTTATAAAATAAATTATATATATATTATAATATGAAAATTATTTATAAATATATATATATAATAAATATATATATAATTTTTATATATAAAATATATTACCTTTATACCATATATATTTTCCCTATATCCCATTAATATATATTTTATATAAAATTTTATATATATATATAAAATATATATAAAGGGAACATAAAAAACCATAAAAACGAAGGAACACTGCAAAAAGGCCTACTGGCCCATGCGAGGGGGTTTCCAATCCCTACCGGCTTAACCCAATGCACCCAACCTTTTTAGGTCAGGTCACATTGACTTAAGGGGGGGAAACAGGGAAAACCGCCCCTTGTTAGCACAAGCATCGGTCCAACTACACCCACCCCACATCTACTCATTTATTTACCCAAAACCTTTTTTTAAAAGCTACCCCAACTTTTTCTGGCCCTAAAACGGTACTTGGGGAGTTTGTTCCATCATCCACAACTTTTATTACCAAACCAGTACTTTCCTATATCCCTCCTGAATCTAAATTTTTTCCAATTTAAAAAAACCATTGCTGCGAGTCCTTTCTAGGCTAGTTTTTTTTTCACACATTTTTTTTTACTTTCCCCTTTATTTTTCCCTGTCTTCCACTATAAACCTCAATCATACCCCCCCTTTAATTCTCGTCTTTCTAAGAGGGGCATTTTCGGGGCCCCTTAAAGTCTACCTATAAAAAAGGTTTTCTGATACATGGGATAAATTTTGTCATCCTCCTTTTTTACATTTTCCAGAGAATTTATATCCTTTTTCTGTAATACGGTGACCAAAACTTGCAGCAAATCAAATGGGCCAACCCAAAGGATTATAATTTGAAGAACAACCTGGGGGACCCCTATTATTTTTGTTTTCTTGATATGAACCCAAAGGGATTCTATTAGTTTTAATTGCGAACACTTATGCACTTTTGTTTTTGGGTTTAAAGATTACTGTAACCAAAACTCCTAAATCTTTTTCGCAACCCTTAAAAATTAAAGATCTAACATTTTTTTAGTTTAAAAGGGGGCCATGGTTTTTTTCCCTGTCCAACTTTTTAGAACTTTGCTTTTGTCTATATTAAATGCATCTGAACTTTTTCCGACCATTTAAATCATTCTATTAAAATTTTTCCTTTGGAGTGCTCGAATTTTTCCTCGTCAAATAAAATTCGAGGGCCTTTTTGGGGGTTTTCACGGCAAACTTGCAAATGCCGCTTTTTAAAGCCCTCTCTATTTTCTTTTATGTAGTTGGAACAGCGGGGGGGGCCCAAAAACTGCCCCCTTTGGAAAAAACCGTCGTAAACGCTTCCCCATTTCTGATTTCTCCCCTTTTATGAAAAACTCTCTGTTTCCCTTTTTTGGTAAACCCATGCCTCTACCCAAAAAAAAATTTCTCCTCCTATTTCCATGTGTTTTTAATTTTTCCCTTTCCAATAGCCCTGATTGGGACCCTGTCAAAACCCTTACAAAAAGCCCCCCCATATACACAATACCCATATTCATTCCCATGATCTACCTCCTAAAAAACCCTTTTATGAAAAAAGTTAAAAAATTTCGTAAGGCGGGAAAACGCCCCTTTGTAAAACCATGCGAGATTCGTTGAAAAAATTTAGCTTTTAAAAGGTGGCTACGAACTCCCTGGGGCAATTTTTAGATTCCAAAAATTTTCCCACTATGGAGGTTAGGCTTTTTTTTTTAATATTTTCGAAGCAAAGGGGCCCCTGTAAACCTTTTTTGAAAAAAAAGGTTTCACTTTTTCCATTTTCCCCTTATCTGGCACCTTTCCATTTTTTGTAGTGATATTTTTGAAAAAGATTAGCCAAAGGGTGTGCTAAGCTCCTCTTTACATTCCTTTAAAAACCCTTGATACAGTTCTCGGGGCCGGGGATTTGTTGGGTTTTTTTAAATTTATCTATTTGCCAAAGGGACCATGTAAACTTGGGGGCCCCTAATAGTGCACAGTTTATTATCGTCCTGTTCAAACTTTAATTTTATCATTACGGGAATATCGCTGGTTTTCCTCCTTGAAAAAACGGGAGAGGAAGTATGGTTAAAAATTCTAAAATTTTCCCCTTATCACTGCCCGTGAGCGACCCGGGGAAAATTTTTTGAGGGGGCCTATCTTGCCCCCGATCTTACTTCTTTTAACCTGAAAAAATTTTTTGGGGTTAGTCTTCGATTCCTTTTTTCAACTTTTAACCCATAATTCTCTATTTGTTTTTCAAAATTTCCCCTTTTTTTTTTTCTCTTTTAACTGAAAAATATCGATTTTTAATTGCCCCTCTCCTCTTTTGTTTTTGCCTATATTTTGCCTCTCTTTTAAACCAAAATAAAGGATTTTTTAATCTATTGTTCATCCATTTAGATCATTTTTTTAGATTGTTTTCCCCTTTTTTGGAACAAAATTTGGGATGGCAGCTAGAACTATGCCCGGGAAAAAGAAATCATATCGGAAACCATCCCCACCTTTACCTGCCCCCCTAGTAAAGGTCTTTTCCCAGTTCGCCCACCTAAGAAAATTTTCAGCCCTATGAAATCACCAAGCGAAATTTCGGGACGGAGACTTGTTTTTGCCATTATTGGGGGTTTTCCATGATATGTTAAAATTTAGGTTTGGGTGTTTCCCTCCCCAAGTAAATCATTAACCTCAAGATTTTTAATTATTTTTCCCAACGGGGCAAAAACCCAAAAGTCAAGGGGGTTTTAATTTCCCCTGGGTTGGTTTCTGTCACAAACTTTTTTAAAAAACAACCCTGGACTAATAAAAAAAGGGTCACCCGACTCTAAATTTCCTTTTAAAAATTGCTAAAAAATAAATCTGCCCTATAGTTGAAATCTCCCATTACACAACTTTTTTCGTATGTAAAATCCTTACAAATTTTTCGTCCCTTTAGAAGTTTACTGCACTCCCAAATAAAGATTTGGGGCCCTGAAAATTTACCCCAAAAATTAGTTTTTCTCGGCCTCGAGAACCCTTTAACCCAAACAGTTTTCGTGGCTGACGCTTCTAATTTAATACCCTTTTTTAAACCACAAAAATTTTAAAAAAGGGTCTCTGACATACATCTTTACTCCACCCCCCTTTTCCCTGTTTTCCCTGCCCAGTGTGGAATAATTTATACCCTTTGTATGTGACTTTCAGAGGGCATTCTCTATCTTTCAGTTTTAGCCAGGTCCTTTTTTAAAAGAAATAATATCTATTTTTTCCTTTGCACTTGCAAAAAAATTTTAGCTCATCAAATTTTTATTTCTAACACTCCCCCTATTGTATAGAAAACCCTTTAAAGGGGCAAAGTCCCTTGCGCCCTTGCTGCCCCCCTTTTTTTTGCTGACCTTTTTTCAAATTTGTTTATTTATAATTTCCCTGCAAATTCCCTTTTATACATTTATTTTTTTCCCCAAAAACCCTAGGGGTTTGCAACCTGCTTGTTTCCCAAAACACACCCTTTACCTCAAATTTTTTCCATCAGTTTAAAATCAAGGCATTTCACCAATGGCCTTCTCAATCGGTCTGCAAGGCTACCCCCCCCTTCCCCCCAGAGAGATAAAACCCCACCCCTTTTGCATACATATCATTTTTTGGCCATAAAAGTTGTTCCAGTTTCCCAATGAATGGGATTGCAATTTTCCTTGCAGTTCGGGCTAGCCAGAAAAATTTACCCAAATTGCCCTAGACAACCTTTCATTTCCTACTCCCCCTTCTGGGCAAGATGCCAAAAGTTGGGGAAATTCCTCCCTTAGACTTAATAAATCTATGCTGACCTGTATTATTAGCAGCTCTTCTTTTCCAACCCTTCCAATATCATTTCCACCACCCACGAGACAGATAAGGGGCCTTTTTTTCCCATTTTTTTGACATGATATTATCCATCGTTGCCCAATGCCCCAAACACCAGCCCCCAAGGGAAGACACCTATTCTCATCTTTTTTTCCCTTTTTAAAAAAAGGGACGAAAAACCCATATCTTCCCTGAGGTCACCAACCCAAAAAAAGGGCCGCTTACCTTCATTACAGGGGAAAAGGTCCCCTTTTACCTTCACGGGGCCACTAAAAAGTACATTCACCCTGGAAAACAGAGAAGCGATTTCCTACCTTCAGATTCCACTCTTAACTTTTTTTACTCGATGCGCCCCCCAAATTATTTTGTGAACAACTCGCCACTTTAGCAGGTGCGGGGGCTGCACCTCATTTCGGGCCCCCCCCCCCTGGCCGTTGCTACCACCCCCCCCCCTACACCTCCTCACAGTGAGAGACGGGACTGCACCTCATTTCAAAGAACCTCTTTCCCCCCACACCCAAACCCCTCACACTCTCTCCCAGGCCCTTTGGGGGTGGACCTTCACCCTCCTAATCTCCTCCGGGAGAAGCAAGCCCTCCTCCTTCAACTCCCCAAACCCCCGTTTTTTAAAAACACTTTAGAAGCAAGCCATGTTTTAAAAACCCGCCCCACCTAACCCCCAAGCAGCTCAGGGCCCTGTGACCTCACGGACGACTGACCCTGAAAAAATGCCCAAAACCCAAAAAATGAAAATACGAGGACCAAAAAAAAAAATACGAGGACCCAAAATAAAAAAAAACGAGGACCAAAATGAAAAACGAGGACCAAAATGAAAAACGGGGACCAAAAGGGAAAACAATTTCCTTTTTTTGGGTTATCGTGGTGGGTAATTTAAAACTGTATGATAATCCGGAATTTTATGTGTCCCATATAAAAACCAAACCTATTTATTATACTAACCCGGGAAAAAAAAATGGTGAACTTATTTCTCCAAAATTTTTAGTGGTTGAGCCATGGGGTCGTGATTTTTATATTATCAATGCCCCCTAGGGGGTTTTAAAACAAGCAGCGGAAATTTGCCCGGGCAACAGGTCCAGAGTGGCGGAGAAAAGTGACCCGGGTTTTTGTGAGCTCAAATTTTCCTCAGGCCCTGAGCTGCCCAAATCACCCCAACCCACTTGCAACAATCTCTCCCGGGGTTTCCCGACTCCCCTCCGCACTCTCATACACAACGTAGGGGGGGTCGCACTTTTTTCCATTTATATCGTGTTTGAAACTAAACAAAAATTTCTCCGGTAGATCTTTGTATTGTGGGGCGGGGGTCGCTGCCCCCCCAAATTACAAAACATCACTGACTGCTGACGTAGCAGCAGTTTAGGGGGTACGGGGGGGTATAGGGGTACGGGGGGTTTAATAGGGGTTTCCCCCTTAATTGGGGGTTGTCGGGGGGTTTTAACCCCTCGAGGGGGTAATTTTTTAATTTGCCCCCGCAGCAGGTTCCGCACAGGGGGGGGATTTCCCCCTTAATTGTGATTTTTGATTGTTGTCAGCAGGACACCTGCCCCCGGATGATCCAGCAGGTTAACTAGCTAACTTTGGGGTTCATTTACTAGGCTCCCCTGCTGCTTCACACACTCCCTCCCCTCTTTTAAAAACTTTCCCCTTAGCAGAAACACTAGTAGGTGAGCAGAGTGAGGATATAAGAGGGTGATAGAGGCGCCCCAGAAACCCTGGTAAACAAAGCTAAACTAGACTGACAACAAAAAAACCGGTTTTATTTTACCTATATACCATATAAAATATACCTATTTTCCAATATTTTTTATATAATCCCCAAATATCCCATCAATAAGCAGGACTCACGCCCTGTTATTGATTTTTGGCATTCCTTAAAACCTGGAAATAATGTTCCCAAGGTTTTTTCTTAAACCCCTAATACCCCCGGGTTTTTTGGGCATGTGCAATATGCAAAACCTGAGTGAAAAACAAGGGGAAGTTGCCTATCTCCCTGATTTATAAACGTTGGCAAAAACCTGTTTCAAAAAAAATTTCCAAACCCACATTATTTTTTTTTTTTTGAATAAATCGGGCATGCTATGACATGGTTTCCCCGACAGCCTCGCTTTGTTCCACAGGGAAAAACTAGGCAAATTTCTTCTTTAAAAAATATCTCTGGTTTCGTCTTTTTGACCCAAATTTGAAAAGTGATTTATTAAATGTACAGACACTTCAAAATTCCTGATTAGTTATTTTTGTTTTCCCAAAAACCTCTGGTTTACCAAACTGAAGATACCAACAAAAATGAGGTGGGGAAAACCCACCCCCGAACAACCGATTTTTTGAGAGATTGGAAACTTGAGACCTTTGCTCGGAACTTCCCTCCCTGGGAAAATTAAGGGTTTTTTTTTTTCAAAGTAATGTTGGAAACCCAAATTGAAGGGCCTTCATCAAACAAATACTTTGCCCTCTAACAACAAATACATCGTTCATCTTTTTTATGTAAACATAGCTTACAGTTTAGTCACGGTTTGTTTTTTTTTTGCTGAAAAGTTGCTACTTTCTAAATAGCTGAAAACAATACTTGGTGAAGTAAAGGGAAAAACTGACCATCTATAACTAGAACAAAACCCCAACCCTACATTCAAACAAATAGGGGGAAGACCAAAATTGGGGCCCTCTCTAGATGGAGGCGACACAGAAAAAAAAACTGCCATTTGGCGCCTAAAAATTAAATAATCATGGGCAAGGACGGGCCCGGATTTTCACTTTTTTTTAGGAAAATTAAACCCTCTTTAAAACAACATGAAAAGGGGATATTTTAACTACCAAGGAAAAGTTTACCTTTTTTTCTGAAAAACTTTGTACCTAGAAAAGCAAGTTCCTGACCAGGTAGGGGGAAAAGTTTTTTGATAACTGCCCGTGAAACTGTCCCAAAATTTTTCAGGTTGACAATAACCAAAGAAATTTAAACTTCTTAAAGAAAAGTGTGGGCCCCCAAAAAAGTGGTCAGAAGATTGCTGTTTAGGTGTACAACGAAAACTAGCATCATCTATAAATTTTGATATAGCAGACTCCCCCGCACCCGTGTCAGTAGCCTTCTCTGTGACAAATAAAATCCCTGCTCCCGAAAAAAAAGAGCAAAAAATTTGTAAATACAGATCAGTGTCATTACATCAGTTACTTGAAAAATTTTCTATAATTTTCAAATGTAAATAACCCCCAAAAAAAATTTTTTGGGCAATACTTACTTCTTTGTGGCCGTTAATATGGGGTTCAGAAAAAAGTCGCTTTTTCTGCTAAATTTTTCCGGGATGTGACCAGTCGCTGCATGATCCAAGATCCGCTGTATTTTCACGGACTTGGGGTAAGATAAAACCCTGAATTCTTGACAAAAACCCCAAACACCCAAGCTGGCTTCTGCATTACCGCTTTCCCTCGTGAATTTCCCGTCCCGGGGGTTTGATCCTAAGAGTAGTTTTTCAATTTAAATTTAAAAATGCCAGAAACCCCAAAAAACAATTTATTGGGGTCCTCCCCAAAAAAATGCAGTTTTTTTCCATTTTTATGTAAAGTCTATCTACATCGGGGACATTCTTCCCCCTCATCACAAGGGGAAACCCAAAAACCCAAAGCCCGAAAACTGTACTTTGACATTTACTGACCAAAAAAAAAAAAAGTCCCGGTGTTGTCAGGGGCAAACACTCACCGCTTCAGCTATAAACAACCCGGGGAAACGATTAGATTCGTAAATTTAGAAAATAAAAAAAGATCTTTTAAAAGAATGAAGTTTTAAAGCAGGAATAACAGTAAGAATGAATGCTAGAGTTTTTGAACCTTTGATGAATAGTTATGTTAGAAGTAAAATTTGATTCCCAAAAAATTATATGAAGAGTCTTTTGGGAAATCCTGAGAGAAACACAAAGAAGCTAAACCCAAAAAAGGGGGAAACGGGTAAACTTTAAACCCGCCCGACATTAAAAGGCTGCAGAAAATTGTATTAGGCACACTGTTACCCCAAAATTGGGAAAGCACGACTTTCTAGATTTTCTTGCCCTCTCCCCTCCAGTCTCATTTACTTTAAATTCTGGACAGATTAAGGAACCAAGGGAACAAGGGGTTATCCCTCCCCTAAACCCGGTCCCGAAAAAGACTTTCATTTTAGCGGAGCCTTTTCATTGGGAGATGTAGTTTCCCCTTAAAAGTTCTATAAAAAACAAAAACTTTTTAAAGCACCACACTTAAACTCCAAAAATTATTTGCAGAAAGAAGACAGTTCTTTCCCCAAGACGGGCCCGCAAATAAACAAATATTTTTTGAAAAGGTGGATTAAAAAATCCTTTTTCAGGGGCCTAAGGGTTTATTGGGGGTTTAAAGGAAAAGGCAAAATATGATGGTTGCAAAACCCCACACCATTGGCCTAGGGTTGGGGGGGTTAAGGGAAAGAGCCCGTCAGACGGCCCGCACCAAGCTATTTGGGATGGGCGCAAATACCCAACCTGACAAGTTATATTTACTCGGGCCCTCGCATTTGCCCAAAATCCAAACCATACAAGTGATTTGGGAAAAAAAATCACAAGGAAATTTGGGGACATGACTGGAACAAGGGATAAAAAGGGCAACACATTTTTTACAATAACAAAAAAAAAAGGGTTCCAACAGTGGGAAAAATAAAAGGAAGTGCTGGAACTGGTGTGGGGCAAAAAAAAGTGAGCCATTGGGGGGAGCCCCCAGAGGGGCCCCTGGCCCGGGGAGCTAAAGCCCCCCGCTTTACCCCAGCGAGGGTCTGGGTTCAATTTTCCGGGGGAGGGGGGAAACCCTTGCCCCTGTTTTTTTTATACCCCGATGTCCCATGTTTACCCAAAAAGTAAAATGGGTACCTGGGTTTTTGGTCGGCTTTGGTTTTTTGAGTCGCATCCTGGGGGGAAAACCCCCTAAATTTTGGCCCAAATTTTCCCGTAAAAAAGAAGGGGGGTTCCTATAGAGTAAATTTTCATTGATGTCAGCTGGGTCCCGTAACCTTTTTTACATGTACTTGGGAGGGAAATTTAAAAAAAAATTATTAAAAAAAAACTTTAAAATTTTGAAATTATGGTAGGATTTTCACGGGAAACAGGAACCTTTTAGCTGGAGGGAAAAAAAAACCATCATGAGACTTTACCTGGGTTGGGGACATGTCCCGAAGACATACTAAGGTGAGCTGTGTACCCGGGCAGGGTTCCCCGACCCGGAACTGGGGTTTGCCCGGGGTGCCCGAAAAAGGGTAATCCGCAAGGGTTTACTCAACTGGTGGCCAAAAAGGGCCTGATGGTTTGGGGGCAGTGAGGCATCATTGGGAAATCGGCATGCGGGAAACAGGGGGCCCGTGTTTCCCCAAAATTTGGGAGTAGCGCCCCGCTCTGGGGACGGTTTGGGGAGATCCAGGGGGTCGTTTAGGATTAAAATTTCGGTAGGGGGGGCATCAGGGAAAGACAAGTTTTTTAATGTTTGTTGATGCATACAGAAAAATTTGATGATGGAAAAAAGGGTAAATTTTGAGCTTTTTTTTAAAAACCATTTAAAAAATTGTTGAATTCTTTAATTTTCCAAAATTCCCTTTTTCTGTCCAGATGTTTTTTTTCAAAGTTTTAACGATTTTAAATTTTTCAACCCAAAAAAATGAGGGAAAATTTTTTTCAAACCCAAATTTAAATCTTTCCAAATTTTTTTTTTTCCCGGTTTTTGTTATTCAAATTTACACAAGGGCCCCTCCCCAAGCTGCACAGAGACATGTCTGACAGATGCCAGGATCTTTTTTTTTTAATTTGGGTTAAAATACGGAGTAAGTGATCAATACATTCCCAAATATCACAACGGGAGGGCAGGAATTGGGGGAGGAAAATTGATTTCAATCCAAAATGAAAATTGAATGAGGGCAATAAGGTTTAAAAAAAATCAATCAATAATTTTTGGGTTTCAAAAAAAAAAAAAAAAAAAAAACATTTTTGGGCCGCACTCTCCTTTTGGAACAAAATCAAAATGTTGGGTTTGGTAAGACACATATCAAAAGTTAGGTATTTTTTATTCGAAAAAGTTTCGCTTACAAAAGTAGGCTTTTTCATCGAGTAAGAAAAGTTTTAGAAGCAGAAAGGATACTTAAGACATTTTAAATCGGGCCTCACCCCCTTTTAAAAATTTTTTAGGTGTCAGTCCCTCAAAAAAAAAAATGTACTTTATTGTTTTCCCAAAAATCATATTTATGATTGAAAGGGTTTTTTTGCAGTTTGCCAAGCTTTTTTCCAAGCAAAAAACAAGCCCAGGGGGTTTTAAGATCAAGACTGAATTTTTGGGGAAATTGATGTTTTTTACACCCCAACCATCCATCTAAATTTAAAAAGTGAAAAGGGGTTTAGCTACACCGGGCTGTGGCTCGTACGTTTTTGGGTTGGTGCAGCCAGCAGTAACCCCCTGGTTGGGGGAGGCTCTGACCAACCCGGAGGGCCCGGTTTTAAAAACCGGCCGCGGGGGCGTTGACCCCCGGGAAAATCTTTCCAGGTTAAATCCAGGGAAAAAGATGGAAGAAAAATTTAAAACCCTTTTAAATTTTTTTAAATTTTTTGAAACAAATAAGCTTTTTATGTGTTAAATTTGTTTTTTTAAATTTGCATTAAACCTTAAAAAACAAAAAGGGGGGGTGTTTGGGTTTTGTGTGTGGGGGGGCGTAGAGATATTGGTTTGGCGGGAGCTAAGGGGGCGCCCCCTAAAAAGTCTGGGAACCAAATGAAGCAGAGCCAAATGGGCAAAGGTTACCGAAACCTTTAGGGGGCGTTGGGTTTGATTGGGTTTTAAACACAAACCCACCTGTGGAATTTTAAGAGCCGCCCAAAAAAACATTGGGTTACAATAAAAAATAAGGTTTTTTCAAAAAAACAAAATGATTCCCTTTTTTGGGAAAAAAATTTTTTACTAAGAAGAAAAAAAAAAATTGACTTGCAAAACTCGACAAAGACATGCTTTTATTTTATTGGGTTTAAAACGGGAAAACTTAACTTTCTATCTCTCTTAATGTCTCAGAGATTATGAAACTACAGAGTAATACCGACGATTAGGGCATCATGGGATGAACACAGAGTGATTTCTTGGTGTGACATAGAGGTGCAAATTTGGAGGGACGTAGGGGGTGTGAATCAGGCGACGTGTGGAAACACAGGCAACAGTAAAAAAGATTTCTGGAATTGTCAAAAGGGGGAGGGAGGGAGGGAAAAAATGAGTGGGGTTTGTATGTGGTCATGACCGGGGCGCTGGGGAAAATTATGTTTTTTCAGGCATCTTTGTTGGAAACAATAGTCTGGAAAGGGGGCTCTCCGGGGAAAAACTTGTCTGGAGGGCTGGGGTTTTGGGACAAAACTTAACTTTGGGGGGCTGGCTGCCTTTGGGGAAAACGCTTGTTTTGGAAGCTGACTGTGCTGGGACAAAACTTGCCTGGGGTGGCTATTTTGGGGCACGCTTGTTGGGAAATGGCTGTGCTGGGGATACACTAGTCTGGAGGCTGGCTCTGCAGGGACACACTTGTCCCGGAGGCTGGTTTTTTTGGGACACACTTGCCTTGAGACTGGCGTGCTAGGAACCCCCTTTTCCCCGGGGCTGGCTGTTTTTTGGGGCACACTTATTGGGGGGCGTGCTGGTTTGGGGCACACTTGGGTTTGGGAAACTGGCTTGGGGGGATTTCAAAAATCTTGAGGGGGGCTTGTGGAAAACACTTTCCCCGGATGGCTGGCTGTCCTGGGACACCCTTGTCCCGGAAGGGGCTGTTGGGTGTGATACACTACTTGGAGGGGCTCTGCAGGGGCAAAAACTTGCCCCGGGGGGGTGGTTGTGCTTGGAACACACTTTTCTGGAAAGGGTGGTTGGCTGGGGCACCCAAAAGTTGGAGGCGGGTGTGTGAGGGCAAACTTGTCTGGGGGCTTTGGGGTTTTGGGGACACACCCAGGCCCCGGGGGGCTTTGGGCCCCGGGACCCCCTTTTTGGAGGCTTGGGTCTGGGGACACACTAGCCGGAGGCGGCCCCTGCTTTGGGGCACACTTGTCTGGGGGGCCCGGCTGTGCTGGGACACAATAGTCGGAGGCTGGCTCCTGCTGGGACACACTTTCCCCGGGTTGGGTGGTTGTGCTGGAACAACTTGTCTAAAAAGGTGGCTTTTTCAAAGGGTACACTAGTCTGGGGGTTGGGGTCTGCGGGACGCAACTTGCCGGAGGCTGGTTTTTGCTGGGAGGGTACTTGTTGGAAGCTGGCTCTTCCCGGGAACACTAGTCGGAAGGGTGTTGTGCTGGGAACACACTTGTTTTGGACGCTGTCTGTTCTGGGGAAAAAAATTGTAGGGGGGGCTGGGGTTTGCTTTGGAAAAACACTTGTTTAGAGGCCCGACTCTGCTGGAAAAACACTTGTCTGGAGGCTGCTGTCCTGGGAAAAAACCCCTTTTTTTGAGGTTTTTGGGTTTTGGCTGGAACCTACTTGTCCGGAGGCGGGTGTCCCCGGAAAAACACTTTTTCGGAGTCTGACTGTGTGGAACTACCCTTTTCTGGAGGGGACTGGCTGGAACACACTTTTTCTTTGGGGGCTGGGTCTCCGGGAAAACACTTGTCAGGAGGGTGGCTGTCTGGAATTAAAATTGTCTGGAAACCCCCGGGTGTTCTGAAAAAACACTTGGGCTGGAGGCTGGGTGTGGGTGGAAACAAAAACCTTTCTTGAAACTGGCTGTGCTGGAAACCCCACTTTCTGGAGGCTGGTTGTGCTGGAAAAAACTTGTTGGAGGCTTTGGCCCCTAATTGGGAAAACATTTCGGAGGCTTTTCTGTGCGGGGAAAATATTTTTTCTGGAGGCTGGCATGCTGAACACACTTTTCCCCGGGGAAGGGGTTTTTCCTAAACTCACTTGTCTGGGGTTGGCTTTTGCTGGAAATACTGGTATGGGTACTAGCATTTCCCGGAACCACTTGTCTGGGGGGGGGAGGGCCCTGTGGAACACAAGTCGGAAACTGGTTGTGCGGAAAACTTGTCCCAGAGGCCCGGCCGTCCTGGAAAACACTTGTCCCGGAGGCTTGCTGTCCTGGGACACGCTTGTTGGAACTGACTGTGCGGGACACAATTCCCGGAGGGGGGGGGGGCCTGGGAAAACGCTTGTCTGGAAGCGGCTGTGGTGGATACATTGTCTGGAGGCTGGCTCTGCCGGGCAAAACTTGTTGGAGGGGGGTTTTTGGGGGGGCCCACTTGCCTTGGATGGGGTTGCTGGGAAAACACTTCTCTAGAAGTTGGGTGTGCTGGAAAACACTTGTCTGGAGGCTGGCTGTGTGGAACACTTGACTGGAAGCTGGTTTTTTGCTGGAAAAACCCTTGTCCCAAGGCTGAATGGCTGGAACAAACTTTTTCTGGAGGATGGCTGGGGGTGGAACATACCCTTTTCTGGAGGGGTGGTTTTTGGGTTTAAACACACTTGTTTTGGAGGGTGGGGCCCTAATGGAAAACATTTTCTGGAGGTTGGTTTTTGCTGGAACATACTTTTCTGGAGGCTGGCCCATGTGAACAAAAATTTTCTGGGGATGGGTGTCCTAAAAACCCACTTGTCTGGGGGTTTGGGTGTTTTTTGGGGAAAATACTTGTAGGATAAGCTGGGCCTGGAAACACACTTGTCTGGAGGTGGCGGGGGGAACAAAACATGTTTGGGGGCTGACTGTGCTGGACCACACTTGTCTGGAGCCTGGCTGTCCGGAACACACCCTTTTCGGGAGCTGACTGTGCAAAACATACTTGTCTGGAGGCTGGCTGTGCTGGAACACACTTTTTCAGGAGGCTGGTGTTTTCCCGGAGGCAAACTTATCTTGGTCTGATGTGCTGGAACGGTTTCTTGTCTGGAGGCCCGAAATGTCTTGGGAAAACACTTTTCTGGGGGTGGCTGTCCTGGAACAAAAATTGGGCCGGGGCCCGGATGTTTTGAAAACACTTGCCCGGAGGGTGGTGTCCCCGGAACACACTTCTCTAGAAGCTGGGTGTTCTGGAAAAACTTGTCGGGAAATGGTTGTTTCTGGAACACACTTGTCTTTGACTAACGTGCCCCGGGAAATACTTGTCTTTGGGGGAAAGGTGGGCTGGGAAATACTTGTCTGGGGGGCTGGTTGTGCTTGAACACACTTGTCTGGAGGCTGGCCCCGTCCTGGAAAAACCCCTTGTTGGAGGGGGCTGTTCTGGAACATACATGAAAAAGGGGGCGACTGTGGGTGGAAACACTTGTTGGAGGGGTGGCTGTCCGGAAGCACCCTTTTTTGCATGCCGGCTGTGTTGGAACAACTTGTCTGGGGGGCAGGCCCGTGCTGGAAAAACCCCATTTTGGAGGCTAGCTGTGCAAACAAAATTGTTTGGGGGCTGGGTCTGCTGAAAAACACTAGTCTGGGGGGCTGGCCCGTGCTGAGACACCCTTTCTGGAGGCGGCTTCTGGGAAAAACAAAACCTTTTCTGGAGGATGGCTGTGTTGGAACAAAACTTTTTTTGGAAGATGGGTGTGCAGGAACGGGAATTGCTAAGGGTTTTTCTGTGCTGGAACCCCCCCTTTTCGGGGGTTTTGGGGTGGCTGGGGAAAACACTTGTCTGTTTGGCTGGCTGTGCTGAACCCCCTGTCTGGGGTGGGTGGCTGTACTTGGGGCAAAACTTATCTGGGGGGTAGCTGTGCTGAGACACACCCTTTTCTGGATGCTGGCTGTGGTGGGGCCCCACTTTTCCCCGAGGCTGGTTTTTGGGAGGGACCACTTGTCTGGAGGCTGGCTGTGTTTGGAAAAACACTTTTTCTGGAGGCTGGCTGTGCTGAACAAAACTTGTCGGGTGCTGGCCCGTAATTGGACACACTTGTCTGGAGGCTGACTGTGCTGGGGGGACACTTGGTTTTGGAATCTTTCTTTGGTGGGGGCACACTTTTCTGGAGACTGGTGGCTGTATTTCACTTTAAACTGGAGGTGGCTCTGCAGAGACACACTTGTCTGGAGGCTGGCTTTGGTGAGACACACTTGTCTGGAGATTGACTGTGTTGGGACACACTTGTATGGAGGCTGGCTGCGCTGGGACATAATTCTCTGGAGGCTGGCTTTGGTGAGACACACTTGTCTGGAGACTGACTGTGTTGGGACACACTTGTATGGAGGCTGGCTGCGCTGGGACACACTAGTCTGGAGGCTGGCTGTTGCTGAGACACACTAGTCTGGAGGCTGTCTCTGCTGGAACACACTTGTCTGCAGGCTGGCTCTGCTGGGACACACTTGCCTAGAGGCTGGCTGTGCTGAGACACACTAGTATGGAGGCTGGTTCTCCTGGAACACACTTGTCTGGAGGCTGTCTGTGCTAGGACACACATGCCTGGAGGCTGACTGTCCTAGGGCACACTTGTCTGGAAGCTGGCTGTCCTGTGAAACACTAGTCTGGAGGCTGGCTCTGCAGGGACACACTTGTCTGGAGGCTGGCTTTTGTGGGACACTCTTGTCTTGAGACTGGCTGTGCTGGGACACACTAGTCTGGAGGCTGGCTATGCTGGGACACACTTGTCTGGAGGCTGGCTGTGATGGGACACACTAGTCTGGAGGCTGGCTCTGCTGGGACACACTTGCCTGGATGCTGGCTGTGCTTGGACACACTTGTCTGGAAGGTGGCTGTGCTGGGATACACTTCTCTGGAGGCTGGCTGTGCTGGAACACACTTGTCTAGAGGATGACTCTGCTGTAACACACTTGTCTGGAGGCTATCTGTCCTGGAACACACTTGTCTGGAGGTTGGCTTTGCTGGAACATACTTGTCTGGAGGATGGCTGTCCTGGAACATGTTTGTCTGAAGGCTGACTCTGCTAGAACACACTTGTCTGGAGGCTGACTCTGCTAGAGCATACTTGTCCTAAGGCTGACTGTGCTGGAACACACTTGTCTTGAAACTGGCTGTAATGGAACAAACTTGTCTGGAGGCTGGCTGTGCTGAACACACTTGTCTGAAGGCTGGCTGTGCTGAACACACTTGTCTGGAGGCTGGCTGTGCTGGAACACACTTCTCTGGAGGCTGGCTGTGCTGGAACACAATTGTCTGGAGGGTGGCTGTGCTAGATCATATTTGTCTGGAGGCTGGCTGCGCTGACCACACTTGTCTTGATGCTGGCTGTCCTAGAACACACTTGTCTGGAGGTTTACTGTGCTGGAACATGCTAGTCTGGAGGCTGGCTGTGCTGGAACACACTTGTCTGGAGGCTGGCTGTCCTGGAACACACTTGTCTGGAGGTTGACTGTGCTGGAACGTACTTGTCTGGAGGCTGACTGTGCTGGAACACACTTGTCTGGAGGCTGGCTGTCCTGGAACAAACTTGTCTGGACCCTGGATGTTCTGAACACACATGTCTGGAGGCTGGCTGTCCTGGAACGCACTTCTCTAGAAGCTTGTTGTGCTGGAACACACTTGTCTAGAGGCTGACTGTGCTGGAACATACTTGTCTGGAGGATGGCTGGGCTGGAACATACTTGTCTGGAGGCTGGTTGTGCTGGAACACACTTGTCTGGAGGCTGGCCGTCCAGGAACACACTTGTCTGGAGGCTTGCTGTGCTGGAACATACTTGTCTGGAGGCTGGCTATGCTGAACACACTTGTCTGGAGGATGGCTGTCCTAGAACACACTTGTCTGGAGGTTGGCTTTGCTGGAACATATTTGTATGGATACTAGCTGTCCATGAACACACTTGTCTAGAGGATGGCTGTGCTGGAACATACATGTCTGGAGGCTGACTGTGCAGGAACACACTTGTCAGGAGGCTGGCTGTCCTGGAACACACTTGTCTGGAGGCTGACTGTGCTGGAACATACTTGCCTGGAGGCTGGCAGTGCTGGAACACACTTGTCTGGAGGCTGGCTGTCCTGTAATACACTTGTCTGCATGCTGGCTGTGTTGGAACATACTTGTCTGGAGGCTGGCTCTGCTGAAGACACTAGTCTTGAGGCTGGCTGTGCTGGGACACTTGTCTGGAGGCTGGCTGTGTTGGAACACACTTGTCTGGAGGCTGGCTGTGTTGGAACACACTTGTCTGGAGGCTGGCTGTTGCTGGATCGCACTTGTCTAGAGGCTGTCTGTGCTGGAACACACTTGTCTTGAGGTTGGCTGTGCTGGAACACACTTTTCTCTAGGCTGGCTGTGCTGAGACACACCTGTCTTGATGCTGGCTGTACTGGGACACACTTATCTGGAGGCTAGCAGTGCTGAGACACACTTGTCTGGATGCTGGCTGAGGTGGGACACACTTGTCTCGAGGCTGGTTGAGCAGGGACACACTTGTCTGGAGGCTGGCTGTGTTGGACACACTTGTCTGGAGGCTGGCTGTGCTGAGACACACTTGTCTGGATGCTGGCTGTAATTGGACACACCTGTCTGGAGGCTGACTGTGCTGAGCACACTTGTCTGGAATCTGGCTTTGGTGGAACACACTTGTCTGGAGACAGGCTGTGCTGTGATACACTAATCTGGAGGCTGGCTCTGCAGAGATACACTTGTCTGGAGGCTGGGTGTACTGTGATACACTGGTCTGGACGCTGGCTCTGCAGGGACACAATTGTCTGGAGGCTGGCTTTGGTGAGACACACTTGTCTGGAGACTTACTGTGTTGGGACACACTTGTATGGAGGCTGGCTGCCCTGGGACACACTAGTCTGGAGGCTGGCTGTTGCTGAGACACACTAGTCTGGAGGCTGTCTCAGCTGGGACACACTTGTCTGCAGGCTGGCTGCCCTGGGATACACTAGTCTGGAGGCTGGCTCTGCTGGTACACACTTGCCTAGAGGCTGGCTGTGCTGAGACACACTAGTATGGAGGCTGGCTTTCCTGGGACACACTTGTCTTGAGGCTGGCTGTGCTAGGACACACTTGCCTGGAGGCTGACTGTCCTGGGGCACACTTGTCTGGAAGCTGGCTGTGCTGTGATACACTAGTCTGGAGGCTGGCTCTGCAGGGACACACTTGCCTGGAAGCTGGCTTTTGTGGGACACTCTTGTCTTGAGACTGGCTGTGCTGGGACACACTTGTCTGGAGGCTGGCTGTGATGGGACACACTAGTCTGGAGGCTGGCTCTGCTGAGACACACTTGTCTGGAGGCTGGCTGTGATGGGACACACTAGTCTGGAGGCTGGCTCTGCTGGGACACACTTGCCTGGATGCTGGCTGCGCTGGGACACACTTGTCTGGAAGGTGGCTGTGCTAGATACACTTGTCTGGGGAACTGGCTCTGCAGGGACCCACTTGCGTGGAGGCTGGTTGTGATGGGAGACACTTGTCTGGAAGCTGGCTGTGCTGGGATACACTAGTCTGGAGGTTCGCTGTGCTGGAACACACTTGTCTGGAGGCTGGCTGTGCTGGAACACACTTCTCTGGAGGCTGGCTGTGCTGGAACACACTTGTTTAGAGGTTGGCTTTGCTGGAACATACTTGTCTGGAGGATGGCTGTCCTGGAACACATTTGTCTTGAGGCTTGCTCTCCTGGAACACACTTGTCTGGAGGCTGACTCTGCTAGAACATACTTGTCTGGAGGCTGACTGTGCTGGAACACACTTGTCTTGAAACTGGCTGTCCTGGAACAAACTTGTCTGGAGGCTGGCTGTGCTGAACACACTTGTCTGGAGGCTGGCTGTGCTGAACACACTTGTCTGGAGCCTGGCTGTGCTGGAACACACTTCTCTGGAGGCTGGCTGTGCTGGAACACAATTGTCTGGAGGGTGGATGTGCTGGAACATATTTGTCTGTAGGCTGGCTGTGATGAACACACTTGTCTTGATGTTGGCTGTCCTAGAACACACTTGTCTGGAGGTTTGCTGTGCTGGAACATGCTTGTCTGGAGGCTGGCTGTCCTAGAACCCACTTTTCTGGAGGCTGACTGTGCTGGAACATACTTGTCTGGAGGCTGGCTGTGCTGGAACACACTTGTCTGGTGGCTGGCTGTCCTGGAACAAACTTGCCTGGAGGCTGTCTGTGTTGGAACATACTTGTCTGGAGGCTGGTTGTGCTGGAACACACTTGTGTGGAGGCTGGTTGTGCTGGAACATACTTGTCTGGAGGCTGGCTGTGCTGATCACACTAGTCTGGAGGCTGGCTGTGCTGAGACACACTTGTCTGTAGGCTGGCTGAGCTGGAACACACTAGTCTGGAGGCTGGCTCTGCTGGGACACTCTAGTCTGGAGGCTGGCTGTGCTGGGACACACTAGTCTGGTGGCTGGCTCTGCTGGTACACACTTGCCTGGAAGGTGGCTACACAAAGTTCTGGTGACAAGGCTACACAGACTTCTGGTGAGAGTGCTACACACACTTCTGAAGAAAAGGCTACAAAGACTTCTGGCGACAGAGCTGTAGAGTTCTGGTGATGGGGCTACACAGATTTCTGATGAGAGGGTTACACACGGTTCTGGTAACAGGGCTGCACAGAGTTCTGGTGACAGGCCTACACAGACTTCTTGTGACAGGGCTACACAGAGTTCTGGTGACATTGGTATATATTGTTCAGATGACAGGGCTAAACAGAGTCCTGGTGACAGGGATACACCTCGTTCTGATGAGAGAGCTACACAGACTTCTGGTGACAAAACCAAATAGAGTTCTGGTGACAGGGCTAAACAGAGTACTCGTGACAGGGCTACAAAGAGTTCTGGTGACAGGGCTTCATAATGTATAAGTGACAGGGCTACACAGAGATCAGGTGAGAGGGCTACTCAGAGTTCAGGTGACAGGGCTACACACAGTTCTGGTGAGAGGGCTACGCATAATTCTGGTGACAGGGCTACTCAGAGTTCTGGTGACAAGGCTTCATATTGTTCAGGTGAGAAGGCTACATAGATTTCTGGTGAGACGGCTACATAATGTTCAGGTGACAGGGCTACGCAGACTTCTGGGGATCAGGTGACACAGTCTTTTGGTGACAGGGCTATACAGCGTTCTGGAAATAGGGTTACCCAGTCTTCTGGCGGCAGGGCTACTCAGAGTTCTGGTGAGAGGGCTGTATAGAGTTCTGGTGACAGGGCTACATATTGTTCAAGTGACTGAGCTACACGGAGATCAGGTGAGAGGGCTACACACAGTTCTGGTGACAAGGCTATACAGCATTCTGCTGACAGGGCTACATACAGTTCTTTTGACAGGGATACACACGGTTCTGGTAACAGGGGTACTCAGAGTTCTGGTGAAAGCGCTACACATCGTTCTGATGAGAGGGCTACAACGACTTCTGGTGATAAAGCTAAACAGTGTTCTTGTGACAGGGGTACACACAGTTCTCTTGACAGGGCTACACAGAGTACTAGTGAGAGGGCTACAGAGAGTTCTGGTGACAGGGCTGCACAGAGATCTGGTGAGAGGGCTACACAGATCTGGTGAGAGGGCTATATATTGTTCAGGTGAGAGGGCTATACAGAGAACAGGTGATAGGGCTACACAGAGTTCTTGTGACAGGGATACACACGGTTCTGCTAACAGGGCTACTCATATTTCTGGTGATAGGTCTATGCAGACTTCTGGTAACAGGGCTACACAGATTTCTGGTAATGGGGTTATACAGACTGGTGACAGGACTTCACAGACTTCTGGTGACAGAGCTACACAGACTTCTGGTGAGAGACCTACACAGATTTCTGGTGACAGGGCTACACAAATTGCTGGGGAGAGGGCTACACAGACTTCTGGTGAGAGGACTACACAAACTTCTGATGACAGGGCTACACAGAGTTCTGGAAAGAGGGCTACACAGATTTTTGGTGAAAGGGCTACGGAATTTTCAGGTGACAGGGCTGCACAGAGCTCTGGTGACAGGGCTACACACACTTCTGGTGACAGGATTACACAGAGTTCTGGTCAGAGGACTACACAGAGCTCTGGTGACAGGGCTACAGAGACTTCTGGTGACAGGGCTACAGAGACTTCTGGTGACAGGGCTACAGAGTTTTGGCTATACAGTGTTCTGGAAAGAGGGCTACTCAGACTTCTGGTGAAAGGGCTACATATTGTGCAGGTTACAAAGCTGCACAGAGTTCTGATGACAGGGCTACACAGAGTTTTGCTGACAGTGCTGCACAGAGTTCTTGTGAAGGGGCTACATATTGATCAGGTAACAGGGCTATACAGAGTTCTGGTGAGAGGGCTACAGAAAGTTCTGGTGACATGGCTACACAAAGTTCTGGTGACAGGGCTACACAAAGTTCTGGTGACAGAGCTACACAAACTTCTGGTGACAGAGCTACGTATAGTTCAGGTGAGAGGGCTACACAGATTTCTTTTGGCAGGGCTACAAATAGTTCTGGTGACAGGGCTGCAGAGAGTTCTGCTGACAGGGCTACATATTGTTCTGGTGACAGGGCTACACATCGTTCTGGTGACAGGGCTACACAAAGTTCTGGTGACAAAGCTACACAGAGTTCAGGTGACATGGCTACACACTGTTCTCGTGACAGGGCTGCACAGAGTACTGGTGAAAGGGCTGCAAAGGGTTCTGGTGACTGAGTTACATATTGTTCAGGTCACAGGGCTAAACAGAGTTCAAGTTAGAGGGCTCCACAGAGTTCTGGTGACTGGGATACACACAGTTCTAATGAAAGGGTTACACACGATTCTGGTAACAGAGCTACTCAGAGTTCTGGTGACAGCTTCATATCGTTCAGGTGAGAGTGCTACAGAGAGATCTGATGAGAGGGCTACATATTGTTCAGGTGAGAGGGCTGAACAGGCTTCTGGTGAGAAGGCTAAACAGAATTCTCGTGACAGAGCTACACGGACTTCTGGTGAGAGGGCGACACAGACTTCTAGTGAGTGGGTTACTTGAACTACTGATGGAGGGTTTAAAAGTACTTGTGATGACGTGCTTGTATGAGTGTGACTTCTCCAGTAAGAGAGATATTAGGTGAACAAACATAAGAGTCATGTCAGGCTCATCGCATGTACAGTCATGTCAGGTTCATCCCATGCACAGTCATGTCTTGTTCATCCCATGTACAGTCATGTCAGGTTCATCCCATGTACAGTCATGTCAGGTTCATCCCATGTACAGTCATGTAAGGTTCATTCCATGTACAGTCATGTCAGGCTCATCTCATGTACAGTCACGTCAGGCTCATCTCATGTACAGTCACGTCAGGGTCATCCCATGTACATGCAACGTGATATTCTTGCTTCACTTTCCTACTTTTTCAAAACAAGGTGAGTACCATCAGATGTCAAGTCACGTGTTGGGTTCAGAGAACAGACGGTCGGCTCACCTTCATCCATTATGCTCAATGATATGCTCATCTTTATCTCTTAACGTAATTAAGGTATCGTAATTAACATTATACTCTTCTCGTGCGTATATTTATTCATCTAGATCAAAATTTACTCAAATATTTACGCAATGGTTCTCATCAATATGGCTAGGAAAGAAAAACCTTTGGTAATGAGAGTCACGTTCATTATTTCTCATATTTATTTGTGTCTCTTTACATATGAAGTTACTGTTATCATTCAGCACATTTCTAACCCCATAATCAACTAGGAAATTTTTCAGCTCTCTTCCCAGATGCAGTTATCCTGCACTATCTTATTTTGTCTCTCCCCAGATGCAATTATTCTGCACTATCACCTTTCCTCCTTTCTCATAAAATACGATATTGTTTACCTTTAGCACTGATCGTGTCTTCCGGACACCACCAGCACTATTTACGAGGAAGTTATACCTCCCCCTTCCCCTTTCCAGGTTTAATTCGAACCTGAGCCCTCTCTGAATTTTGCTGTCACCTCACAAGACACCACCAACAGCTGTCGACTAACACCCAGAGAAGCGGATTTGTCCTCAGACACCCTTGATTAAACCCAGGCTCTTAGATTGTGAGCTGACGTCACTACTGCTAATTAATTAAGTTATCTTTTTGATAAGTGTTAAGTGTTAACCCTAAAATTAAAGCATAATTTATTTCTTAACATCATTCTTGCAACTAACAATCACAACCTCGAAAATGATATATTTGAGAAACTTCCTATACAAAATGGAATTATAATTCATTAATACATCGTTACCAGGTAGCTGAATAAATACATAAACCTTTTTAAACAATATTTTTATAGTATTTGCCAGAAGCCACTTCTGAGGAAACATTAAACAACACTTGTCACTCTGTAACCCCTCAGTTTGTGAGGCTTGCCAGAGAACACCAGTAAATACTGATGTAATCCACCGAACATAGTTATGGCAAAGCTATTGGAATAATTTATTTACATACACACACACACACACACACACACACACACACACACACACACACACACACACACACACACACACACACACACACACACACACACACACACACACCAATATATATATATATATATATATTATATATATATATATATATATTATATATATATATATATATGACATACCACTGCCACGAGTGTCGTCGGATCACGAGAAAAACATGTAGCTCAGCTGCATGCGTGATTCTTGTAGGATCGCTGGCTCAAGTGATAAGGTGATGCGTACATTGTTCTGTCTCTGGAGGCGGTACAAGGTTCGTAGGGTCGACTCCTGGTCTGCCGCAGTTTGCTAAATGATTTAAAATCACTTGTTTCGTGATTTCATTGTTTAAATTAAGTCCTTTCTATAATTTCCATTTATTTTAATGTAAAAATTAATAATTTTGGACCAAAAGAACCTTAGGAAACTTACCTAACCCGATTATAACAAGCGCAATTTATTTTATCCCAATCCAACTAAATATATTTTAGATAAGTTAACAATAAGTTAATAATATACAAACAAAATGAAATATTTTTTTTCGTTAGGTTCAAAATGATTATTGAGAAAGTATTGCATACACAAATTTTCGCTTGCCTTATTCGGCAAGAAGAGCATTGCTATTTAAGCTAAACGATTTCATCAGCTGTTGCCCGATACTCATCAGCTGTTGCCCGATACTCATCAGCTGTTGCCCGATACTCATCAGCTGTTGCCCGATACTCATCAGCTGTTGCCCGATACTCATCAGCTGTTGCCCGATACTCATCAGCTGTTGCCCGATACTCATCAGCTGTTGCCCGATACTCATCAGCTGTTGCCCGATACTCATCAGCTGTTGCCCGATACTCATCAAATGTGTTGAAATATGATAGATAAACATTACCTTATGATTCTACAATATAATTATTATAAAGATTATGGTATGAATGTAGATGACTGGTTCAGAGAACCGACAAGTTGATAAATTAGACACATGGGCAACACTTGGGTGTCTTTAATGAGGAAACGTTTCGCCTCACAGTGGTTTCATCAGTCCATACAAAGGAGAATGGTGAAGAACAGGCAGAGTTTGAGGTAATCAGTCCCTTAGCCTTGAGTCGATGTGGTCAGCCCATCAGTCCATCAAGATTGATGGACTGACCACATCGACTCAAGGTTGAGGGACTGATTCCATCAAACTCCTCCTGTTCTTCACGATTCCCCCTTTGTATGGACTGTTGAAGCCACTGTGTGGCGAAACATTTCCTCATTAAAGATACCCAAGTGTTGCCCATGTGTCTAATTTATCATTATGTTATAAGCTTACCTGAGAGCATCAGCAGCAGAAGAGACAGTAGAAGACCAAAGGCTGCCGTCACTCGGACAGGACCTGCCATACCGCTCAACTTTATAATAATTAATATGGTCCTTTCAATAGTTCCAATTCCTCTGCGTCTGGCTTCTCTCTTATCTCTTTCGTGAGTGTTTTTCTCTGTGGGTCACATCACTTTTGCCAACTTCTATAGGAAGAGAGACATTTCGTGTCTGCGTGACATGCTCTTTTGGCTTTTTATGTGAGAAAATGATATGATGATACCGACAAGATGTGGAAAGAGACACTTATGTACAGTGAGTTAATTATCATTTATCATTTTGAGACGAGAAAAAACTGATATTTAGTCTCTCTTTCTCTCGTCATCTTTATTGCTTAAAAACTTGTTAGTGATGATTCTCACCAAAGAATTCTGAGATTAACACATAATTTAGATTTTCAACATTTTCATTAATATTCCTTCTTATTTGCTAATTCTAATGTTCCATTATGTTAAGTAAAAGTTCTAAAAGTGGCAGTTGTTAAGTGTCTATAAGTATATATGCATTGTTATCAAGTATTTCTGGGATCACTCCTTAAATTATAACATTCTCATTTCAGCTTTTACTACTTATTTTTAGCTTTACTACCGACGAAGCTGAAAATTTTCACCATCTTTCAGAATTTACATTCTCTTGCTGCACTGAAAATTTCCAATTTAACACCGACCTTCAGTTTTCAAAGCTTAACCTTTAGCAGTGTCTGTTTTTTATGGTTTTCCTGGATGTTATATGTTGACAACTGCGCATCTGGAACAATTAAACATAACATGGAAAATCCCATGAACATGAGTTTTAAAAACTTTGAGTTCGCTCTGATTTTTGTGGCTCAGATCAATTGTTTGTATATCAACACACGCTTATTATAGTTTTCAGTTTGTTGTTTTAAAGTGTACATACTCAGCACAGCATAGGGGATTAAATGTGTACTTGTTACCTCAGCACAGCATAGGGGATTAAGGTGTACTTGCTACCTTAGCACAGCATAGGGGATTAAAGGTGTACTTGCTACCTTAGCACAGCATAGGGGATTAAAGGTGTACTTGTTACCTCAGCACTGCAAACATTGTTGATATTTATGTATAAAGTTAACTATAAATAGTTTCCTTTGCCTGAATTTTCCACTTTACTTGAGAAATGAGATATGAATTGCAAACACAAATGAATCTGCTTACTTTCACGTACTTTACAATCGTATTTTTGTCACTTCTAAGATAAGACGTATTTACATAGCAAAATGTTAGATATTTTATTTTCACACCTAGATGGATTGTTAGGTATTAAACACATTGATTTCCCAACGTTCGTGAACGCTGCACTTCACTAACACATAACCGATCAAGAATACGTCTCGGTGTGTATATACATAGATATACTTCTCAAGTATATTTTTCAGCTTACAAACGCGCTCAGCGTACTGAATCAGATACAATACATACATATATGATCATTCTGATACAACATGGCAAACATTCTCCTGTTCTTTGTTGATATTAACTGCTTTCAATTTTATCCTTGGAAGATTATGTTCACGTTAGCAGATGCTTGGATACTGCAGTTATCCATGTCACAGGTACGACAGTGTCGTGATGTATTGGTGTGGGTTCGCCGACGGAGCACAGGCGTAGACGGGACACGACGTACAGTTAGACATGATCATTGTCGTGGTCCTGGAAGAAAAATGAAGCATGTTACTTCATATATGGCAGTGCAAGAGAGTGACTAATTTAAATTTGCTGAGAAATAGAAATGGAAGGGAACAAAGAGGGCTGTTACCTAATATATTGAAAACAAGAAAACCATTTTACCTCAGATATAACGGAAAAGAAGAAAAAAAAAAGACAACTACGAAAGGAAAGAGAATCACAATAGGTCATTTCTATTAAAAAAGAATAAACGGAAAAGTTTTAAGGAAACAGGATCAGGCACCATTTATAATAAATCACATAATTCTGGACATCATCCATACGCGTGTCTGCTATTTTTATCCACGATAAAATAATGAACTAAGTAAACATCACGATAAACGTATCACAGAGGGTGCGTCCCTCGGTGCCCTGAGAAGTGGCTCGGTGCCATGAGAAGTGGCTCGGTGCCCTGAGAAGTGGCTCGGTGCCCTGAGAAGTGGCTCGGTGCGCTGAGAAGTGGCTCGGTGCCCTGAGAAGTGGCTCGGTGCCCTGAGAAGTGGCTCGGTGCCCTGAGAAGTGGGTCGGTGCTCTGAGAAGTGGCTCGGTACCCTGAGAAGTGGCTCGGTGCCCTGAGAAGTGGCTCGGTGCCCTGAGAAGTGGCTCGTTGCCCTGAGAAGTGGCTCGGTGCCCTGAGAAGTGGCTCGGTGTCCTGAGAAGTGGTTCGGTGCCCCGAGAAGTGGCTCGGTGCACTGAGAAGTGGCTCGGTGCCCTGAGAAGTGGCTCGGTGTCCTGAGAAGTGGTTCGGTGCTCTGAGAAGTGGCTCGGTGCCCTGAGAAGTAGCTCGGTGCCCTGAGAAGTGGCTCGGTGCCCTGAAAAGTGGGTCGGTGCTCTGAGAAGTGGCTCGGTACCCTGAGAAGTGGCTCGGTGCCCTGAGAAGTGGCTCGGTGCCCTGAGAAGTGGCTCGGTGCCCTGAGAAGTCGCTCGGTGCCCTGAGAAGTGGCTCGGTGTCCTGAGAAGTGGTTCGGTGCCCTGAGAAGTGGCTCGGTGCCCTGAGAAGTGGCTCGGTGCCCTGAAAAGTGGTTCGGTGCTCTGAGAAGTGGCTCGGTGCCTGAGAAGTGGCTCGGTGCCCTGAGAAGTGGCTCGATGCTATGAGAAGTGGCTCGGTGCCCTGAGAAGTGGCTTCTTGCCTTGAGAAATGGCTTGGTGCCCTGAGAAGTGGCTCGGTGCCCTGAGAAGTGACTCGGTGCTCTGAGAAGTGGCTCGGTGTCCTGAGAAGTGGCTCGGTGCTATGAGAAGTGGCTCGGTGCCCTGAGAAGTGGCTCCGTGTCCTGAGAAGTGGCTCGGTGCCCTGAGAAGTGGCTTCTTGCCTTGAGAAATGGCTTGGTGCCCTGAGAAGTGGCTCGGTGCTCTGAGAAGTAGCTTGGTGCCCTGAGAAGTGGCTCGGTACCTTGAGAAGTGGCTTGGTGCTCTGAGAAGTAGCTCGGTGCCCTGAGAAGTGGCTCGGTGTCCTGAGAAGTGGCTCGGTGCCCTGAGAAGTGGCTCGGTGCCCTGAGAAGTGGCTCGGTACCATAAGAAGTGGTTCGGAGCCCTGAGAAGTGGCTCGGTGCCCTGAGACGTGGCTCGGTGCCCTGAGAAGTGACTCGGTGCCCTAAGAAGTGACTCGGTGCCCTGAGAAGTGGCTTGGTGCCCTAAGAAGTGGCTCGGTGCCCTAAGAAGTGGCTTGGTGCCCTAAGAAGTGGGCTAGAAAATCAAATATTCGTCTTCCACCAAACCATTCACATTGCTAAATTTACAGATTGTAATATTCTTAAATGTTCTCAACTGCCTCACAATTGTTAATCACTACAGTTACCTAACTTTAACATCAGTATGATCTGTAACCTGTCTTAATGTAGAGTAAGAATTAGTATTAATCTGCCCGAAATATCTACGCATTCTAGTGGCCTTCTTTGTAATTAATATTTTGTATGTAAACCACACATTGTAATTTTTACTGAGAAATGATCATTTCAATTTCAATCGCCCTTGATGACACTTAAAGGCAGGTGATTCAAGAACTCGCTAAAGATCCAAATCGTGAAAATTTTCATCTTAATCAGACAAAAAAATCGAGTACAGATTTTAAATAAAAGTGATTATCAAAGCTGAATGATCTCTTGAACTATTCAGATACTGAACTGGAAACCCAAAAAGAATCCCTTAGATTTGGTTAATAGCAACTTCAATAAAACCAATAAAACTGCTATTGAAAGGGGAAGGTAAACTAATTATAATACATAAAAGGCCTTCTCCTGGCAGCCCAATAATTAGCTCCGCTGGCTCTGTCTCCAACAAATTATCTAATGGCTAGTAGATATATTGAGCCCAATTGTAGGTAAAGTTGATGTTATTAGCGTTCAGAATTATCTTGATTTGTTTCACAAACAATCACCGTGACTGATTGTAATGTAAATAGTTTTTATGTTAAATCGTTGATCATAAAGATTTTAGTTGCTGATATGAATTTTCATTGTCTGTGTCAACAATCAGTCATCAGGTTAAACTTTGCACTCTTGTTGCAAAATTTCTACTTGTCTACTCAGAAGTTTGGTATGGTAATGGGATACCCTTTTCCACTAGTTCCTAGCAATTTGTACATGGAATTTTTTAAGGCAGACTTAACTGTCTCACCTGTCCTTAGTTATTTGTACATGGAATTTTTTAAGACAGACTTAACTGTCTCACCAGTCCTTAGTAATTTGTACATGGAATAATCTGAAACAATATTCCTTAACAAAATCCTTCCCAAGAGAGTTAAGTGTTATAGATATGTTATAGATAGATTGATGATATTTTATGCTTTATGCCTAAGAATTTAGATGTGAGCCATTTCCACGTTAATTAAATAATCTAACTCACTCCATAAATTTCACTGTTGAGTTTGAGCAAAATAACTCACTGACTTTTCTAGATGTTTTATTAATTAAGGAAAATCTTGATTTTAAATGCTAAATTAAGAGAAAACCAACAAATAACTCTATATACACTGTTATTTTTAACATCAAGAAAAAGTTAAATTGTTTGTATTCACATCTACATTTTCGAGAAGTTTATATATTTGTAGCCCAGAATTTACAGATAAAGAAATTTCGGAAAATTATGAAATAGCTTGTGATCTAAAATACCCGAGAAACTTCATTGATAAACCTTTTAAAATTGCTAGAAATACATTTTTACAATCCAAAAAGGGACAACCAGCCTTATTCAACTAAACATATGTTGGTTCTCCCTTACCATGAAAACTTGGTTGATATGCCTTCTCTGCTTAAGAATTTTGATATCAAAGTTGTAAGGTTCGTAGGTTCGAGTCTCCTTCAGCCAGAGATCACTGTTTGTGTATATTTCGCATGCTCTCGCGAATTCCTTGCATTGTTCAAATCTCTAGTAAGGCTGATGCATGCAGGGGATGAGATGAAAAGCTGTAAGCCTTCTCCCTGAAAGCTGGCTGCCTTGGATCAAACGTGTAGCGGATGCTACACGCCAAGGTATTGGTCCAGTGTGGGTAGATTGGGAAAGCACTGCGTACCTTGTCCTAAGGTTCGTAGGTTCGAGTCTCCTTCAGCCAGAGATCAGTTTTTATATATATATTATATATATATATAATATTTATATATATATATATATATATTATATATAATTAGATAGATATATATATTTTATTATCACACTGGCCGATTCCCACCAAGGCAGGGTGGCCCGAAAAAGAAAAACTTTCACCATCATTCACCCATCACTGTCTTGCCAGAAGGGTGCTTTACACTACAGTTTTTAAACTGCAACATTAACACCCCTCCTTCAGAGTGCAGGCACTGTACTTCCCATTTTCCAGGACTCAAATCCGGCCTGCCGGTTTCCCTGAATCCTTCATAAATGTTACTTTGCTCACACTCCAACAGCACGTCAAGTATTAAAAAACCATTGTCTCCATTCACTCCTATCAAACACGCTCACGCATGCCTGCTGGAAGTCCAAGCCCCTCGCACACAAAACCTCCTTTACCCCCTCCCTCCAACCCCTTCCTAGGCCGACCCCTACCCGCCTTCCTTCCACTACAGACTGATCACTTTTTAAAGTCATTCGTTTCGCTCCATTCTCTCTACATGTCCGAACCACTAAACAACCCTTCCTCAGCCCTCTGGACAACAGTTTTGGTAACCCCGCACCTCCTCCTAACTTCCAAACTACGAATTCTTTTGCATTATATTCACACCACACATTGCCCTCAGACATGACATCTCCAACTGCCTCCAGCCTTCTTCTCGCTGCAACATTCATCACCCATGCTTCACACCCATATAAGAGCGTTGGTAAAACTATACTCTCATTTCATTCCCTCTTTGCCTCCAAGGACAAAGTTCTTTGTCTCCACAGACTCCTAAGTCCACCACTCATCTTTTTCCCTCATCAATTCTATGATTCACCTCATCTTTCATAGACCCATCCGCTGACACGTCCACTCCCAAATATCTGAATACGTTCACCCCCCTCCATTTCTCTCTCCCTCCAATCTGATATTCAATCTTTCATCACCTAATCTTTTGTTATCCTCATAACCTTACTCTTTCCTGTATTCACCTTTAATTTTCTTCTTTTGCACACCCTACCAAAATTTATCCACCAATCTCTGCAGCTTCCCCTTTAGATCTCCCCAAACACGTGTCATCAGAAAGAGCAAAATGTGACATATATATTTATATATATTTATATATATATATATATATATATATATATATATATATATATATATTTATATATATATATATATATACCTATATATATATATAATATATATATATATATATAAAATATATATAAAATATATTATATTATATATATTTTATATTAAAAATATATATATATATTTATGTCGTGCCGAATATGTAAAACTGGTCCCAAATTTGCAAGAACTCATTTATAATTAAGTCCTTTCTCAAATTTTCTCTTATACGTTTAAAAATATATTTTTTTCTTTATGTTAATGTAAAAATTTAATTTTGCACCAAAAGAAAAATTAGAAGACTTACCTAACCTTATTATAACAAGAACAATGTTTTTTAGCCTAACCCAACCAAATATATTTTGGATACGTTTACAATAATTTAATACTAAACAAACACAGTGAAATATATTTTTTTCGTTAGGTTCAGAATGATTTTGGCAAAATTATTGCATAACAAATTTTCACTTGTCCTTGGAAGATAGG
>NC_069462.1:3000679-3012342 GCF_026875155.1 Cherax quadricarinatus | reverse complement strand
CTGCATACACAGTGATGAAAGTTGAACCCTCCCTGGAACTACATACACAAGTGATGAAAGTTGAACCCTCCCTGGAACTGCATACACCAGTGTTGAAAGTTGAACCCTCCCTGGAACTACATACGCAAGTGATGAAAGTTGAACCCTCCTTGGAACTGTATACACCATTGATGAAAATTGAACCCTCCCTGGAACTACATACACCAGTGATTAAAGTTGAACCCTCCCTGGAACTACATACGCAAGTGATGAAAGTTGAACCCTCCTTGGAACTGTATACACCATTGATGAAAATTGAACCCTCCCTGGAACTACATACACCAGTGATTAAAGTTGAACCCTCCCTGGAACTACATACACCAGTGTTGAAAGTTGAACCCTCCCTGGAACTACATACACCAGTGACGAAAGTTGAACCCTCCCTGGAATTACATATACCAGTTATGAAAGTTGAACCCTCAATCGAACAACATACACCAGTGATAAATGTTGAAGCCTTCCTGGAACTACATACACCAGTGACAAAAGGTGAACCCTTTCTGGAACAACATACACCAGTAATGAAAGTTGAACCCTCCATGGAACTAAATACACCAGTGATAAAAGTTGAACCCTCCTTAGAACTACATACACAAGTGATGAAAGTTGAACCATCAATGGAACTACATACACTAGTGATGAAAGTTGAACCCTCCCTGGACTTCATGCACCAGTGATGAAAGTTGAACCCTCCCTAAACCACATACACCAGTGGTGAAAGTTGAACCCTCCCTGGAACTTCATACACCAGTGATGAAAGTTGAGCCCTTCTGGAACTACATGCAAAAGTGATAAAAGTTGAACCCTCTCTGGAACTACATACACCAGTGATGAAAGTTGAGCCCTTCTGGAACTACATACACCAGTGATGAAAGTTGAACCCTCCATGGAACTACATGCACAAGTGATAAAGTTGAACCCTCTCTGGAACTACATACACCAGTGATGAAAGTTGAGCCCTTCTGGAACAACATGCAAAAGTGATAAAAGTTGAACCCTTTCTGGAACTACATACACCAGTGATGAAAGTTGAATCCTCCGTGGAACTACATACACCAGTGGTGAAAGTTGAACCGACCCTGGAACTTCATACACCAGTCATAAAAGTTGAACCCTCCTTAGAACTACATACACAAGTGATGAAAGTTGAACCATCAATGGAACTACATACACCATTGATGAAAGTTGAACTATCCCTGGACTTCATGCACCAGTGATGAAAGTTGAACCCTTCTTAAACCACATACACCAGTGGTGAAAGTTGAACCCTCCCTGGAACTTCATACACCAGTGATGAAAGTTGAACCCTCCCTGGAACGACATACACCAGTGATGAAAGTTGAACCCCCCTTGGAACTACATACGCAAGTGATGAAAGTTCAACACTCCCTGGAACGACATACACCAGTGATGAAAGTTGAACCTTCCCTGGAACTACATGCACCAGTGATAAATGTTGAACCCTCCATAGTAATACATATACCAGTGTTGAAAGTTGAGCCCTTCTGGAACTACATGCAAAAGTGATAAAAGTTGAACCCTTTCTGGAACTACATACACCAGTGATGAAAGTTGAATCCTCCGTGGAACTTCATACACCAATGATGAAAGTTGAACCCTCCTTGGAACGACATACACCAGTGATGAAAGTTGAACCCTCCCTGGAACTACATGCACCAGTGATGAAAGTTGAAGCCTCCCTGGAACTACATGCACGAGTGATAAAAGTTGAACCCTTTCTGGAACTACATACACCAGTGATGAAAGTTGAACCCTCCGTGGAACTACGTACACCAGTGATGAAAGTTGAACCCTACTTGGAACTATATACACAAATGATGAAAGTTGAACCCTTCCTGGAACTACATACACCAGTTATGAAAGTTGAACCCTCCCTGGAATGACATACACCAGTGATGAAAGTTGAACCTTCCCTGGAACTACATACACCAGTGATGAAAGTTGAACCCTCCCTGGAACTACATACACCAGTGATGAAAGTTGAACCCTCCCTGGAACTACATACACCAGTGATGAAAGTTGAACCCTCCCAGGAACTACATGCACCAGTGATGAAAGTTGATCCCTTCATGGAACTACATACACCAGTGAGGAAAGTTGAACTCTCCATGGAACTACATACACCAGTGATGAAAGTTGAACCCTCTCTGGAACTACAAACACCAGTGACGAAAATTGAACCCTCTCTCGAACTACATACACCAGTGATGAAAGTTAAGCCCTCCCTGGAACTACATACACCAGTGATGAAAGTTGAACCCTCCCTGGAACTACATGCACCAGTGATGAAAGTTGAACCCTCCCAGGAACTACATACACCAGTGATGAAAGTTGAACCCTCCTTGGATCAACATACACCAGTGACGAAAGTTGAACCCTCCTTGGATCAACATACACCAGTGATGAAAGTTGAACCCTCCTCGGAACTACATACACAAGTGATGAAAGTTGAACCATCCCTGGAACTACGTACACTATTAATGAAAATTGAACCCTACCGGGAGCTACATACACCAGTGATGAAAGTTGAACCCTCCCTGGACCTACATACACCAGTGATGAAAGTTGAACCCTCCTTGGAACTTCATTCACCAGTTATGAAAGTTGACCCCTCCCAGGAACTACATACACCAGTGATGAAAGTTGAACCCTCCCTGGAAGAACATACACCAACTTTGGAAATTGAACTCTCCATGGAAACACTTACACCAGCGATGAAAACTGAATCTTCCCAGGATGAAAATACACCAGCGTTAAAAGATGAACCTTTCCTGGAACTACATACACCACCTTTGAAAGTTGAACCCTCCCTGGAACAACATACACCGACGATGAAAATTGAACCCTCCCTGGAACAACATTCACCAGCGTTGAAAGTTGAACCCTCCCTGGAACAACATACACCAGCGTAGGAAGTTGAACCCTCCCTGTAACAAAATACACCAGTGTTGAAAGTTGAACCCACCCTGGAACAATATCCACCAGTTTTGAAAGTTGAACCCTCCCTGGAACAAAATACACCTGCGTCTAAAGTTGAACCCTCCCAGGAACAACATAAACCTGCGATGAAAGTTGAACCTTCCCTGGAACAACATACACCAGCGTTGAAAGTTGAACCCTCTCTGAAACAACATACACCAGCGCTGAAAGTTGAACCCTCCCGGGAACAACAAAAACCAGCGTTGAAAGTTGAACCCTCCTTGGAACAACATACACCAGCGTTCAAAGCTAAACCCTTCTGGAACTACATACACCAGCGTGGAAAATTGAACCGTCCCTGGAACTACATGCTAGTGCTATTGGTCATTGCCAGTACTATAGTTCTAGTGGTCACTGCCACTACTACTGTGCTAGTGGTCACTGCCACTACTACAGTTCTAGTGGTCACTGCCACTACTACAGTGCTAGTGGTCACTGCCACTACTACAGTGCTAGTAGTCACTGCCACTACTACAGTGCTTATGGTCACTGCCACTACTAAGTGCTAGTGGTCACTGCCACTACTACAGTGCTAATGGTCACTGCCACTACTACAGTGCATTTGGTCACTGCCACTACTACAGTGCCAGTGGTCACTGTCACTACTACAGTGCTAGTGGTCACTGCCATTGCTACAGTGCTAGTGGTCACTGCCAGTATTATAGTGCTAGTGGTCAATGCCACTACTACAGTGCTAGTGGACATTGCCACAGCTACAGTTCTAGTGGTCACTGCCAGTACTACAGTGCTAGTGGGTACTGCCACTACTACAGTGCTAGTGGGCACTGCCACTACTACAGTGCTAGTGGTCACTGCCACTACTACAGTGCTAGTAATCACTGCCACTACTACAGTGCTAGTGGTCACTGCCACTACTACAGTGCTAGAGGTCACTGCCACTACGACAGTTCTAGTGGTCACTGCCACTACTACAGTGCTAGTGATCACTGCCACTACTACAGCTCTAGTGGTCACTGCCACTACTACAGTGCTAGTGGTCACTGCCACTACTACAGTGCTAGTGGTCACTGCGACTACTACAGTGCTAGAGGTCACTGCCAGTACTACAGTGCTTATGGTCACTGCCACTACTAAGTGCTAGTGGTCACTGCCACTACTACAGTGCTAATGGTCACTGCCACTACTACAGTGCTTTTGGTCACTGGCATAACTACAGTGCTAGTGGTCACTGACACTACTACAGTGCTAGTTGTCACTGCCACTGCTACAGTGCTAGTGGTCACTGCCAGTACTATAGTGCTAGTGGTCACAGCCACTACTACAGTGCTAGTGGACATTGCCACAGCTACAGTACTAGTGGTCACTGCCACTACTACAGTGCTAGTGGTCACTGCCACTACTACAGTGCTAGTGGTCACTGCCACTGCTACAGTGCTAGTGGTCACTGCCTGTACTATAGTGCTAGTGGTCACTGCCACTACTACAGTGCTAGTGGGCATTGCCACAGCTACAGTGCTAGTGGTCACTGCCAGTACTACAGTGCTAGTGGTGACTGCCACTACTACAGTGCTAGTGGTGACTGCCACTACTACAGTCCTAGTGGACACTGCCACTACTACAGTGCTAGTGGTCACTGCAACTACTACAGTGCTAGTAGTCACTGCCACTACTACAGTGCTAGTGGTCACTGCCAATACTACAGTTCTAGTTGTCACTGCCACTACTACAGTTCTAGTGGTCACTGCCACTACTACAGTGCTAGTGATCACTGCCACTACTACAGTTCTAGTGGTCACTGCCACTACTACAGTGCTAGTGGTCACTGCCACTACTACAGTGCTAGTGGTCACTGCCACTACTACAGTGCTAGTGGTCAATGCCACTACTACAGTGCTAGAGGTCACTGCCAGTACTACAGTGCTTATGGTCACTGCCACTACTAAGTGATAGTGGTCACTGCCACTACTACAGTGCTAATGGTCACAGCCACTACTACAGTGCTTTTGGTCACTGACATAACTACAGTGTTAGTGGTCACAGCAACTACTACAGTGCTAGTGGTCACTGCCACTGCTACTGTGCTAGTTGTCACTGCCAGTACTACAGTGCTAGTGGTGACTGCCACTACTACAGTGCTAGTGGTGACTGCCACTACTACAGTGCTAGTGATCACTGCCACTACTACAGTTCTAGTGGTCACTGCCACTACTACAGTGCTAGTGGTCACTGCCACTACTACAGTGCTAGTGGTCACTGCCACTACTACAGTGCTAGTGGTCACTGCCACTACTACAGTGCTAGAGGTCACTGCCAGTACTAAAGTGCTTATGGTCACTGCCACTACTAAGTGCTAGTGGTCACTGCCACTACTACAGTGCTAGAGGTCACTGCCAGTACTAAAGTGTTTTATGGTCACTGCCATACTAAGTGCTAGTGGTCACTGCCACTACTACAGTGCTAATGGTCACTGCCACTACTACAGTGCTTTTGGTCACTGACATAACTACAGTGTTAGTGGTCACAGCCACTACTACAGTGCTAGTGGTCACTGCCACTGCTACAGTGCTAGTTGTAACTGCCAGTACTACAGTGCTAGTGGTGACTGCCACTACTGCAGTGCTAGGGGACACTGCCACTACTACAGTGCTAGTGGTCACTGCAACTACTACAGTGCTAGTAGTCACTGCCACTACTACAGTGCTAGTGGTCACTGCCAATACTACAATGCTAGTTGTCACTGCCACTACTACAGTTCTAGTGGTCACTGCCACTACTACAGTGCTAGTGATCACTGCCACTACTACAGTTCTAGTGGTCACTGCCACTACTACAGTGCTACTGGTCACTGCCACTACTACAGTGCTAGTGGTCACTGCCACTACTACAGTGCTAGTGGTCACTGCCACTACTACAGTGCTAGAGGTCACTGCCAGTACTACAGTGCTTATGGTCACTGCCACTACTAAGTGCTAGTGGTCACTGCCACTACTACAGTGCTAATGGTCACTGCCACTACTACAGTGCTTTTGGTCACTGACATAACTACAGTGTTAGTGGTCACAGCCACTACTACAGTGCTAGTGGTCACAGCCACCACTACAGTGCTAGTGGTCACTGCCACTACTACAGTGCTAGTGGTCACTGCCGGTACTACAGTGCTAGTGGTCACTGCCACTACTACAGTGCTAGTGGTCACTGCCAGTATAACGGTGCAACACAAGCCTCCAGGTTCAGCCCAGGAGACTCATTTAATTAGTGAGGTTGTGATTAGTTTGGCGGTGTTGTTGTTGTATCCCCCACCGTCAGCTGCATCAAAATAAATCAATTTCATCCTGTTGATGATATGTTGGCCTATTTCCATCGCCCCTGTTTTCCCTTGGTTACCAAGAATTATATATATAAATATTATATATATTTATATATATATATATATATTTATATATATATATATATATATATATTATATATATTTATATATATATATATATATATATATATATATATTTATGTATAAATAGAGGGGGTGGCAGACAAGAGAGGCCTAGCTTGTGGCTAGGCCTGGGGACAGTTGGTCACATTGGAGACTTAGGTCTCAAACACTCAATAAAGAGGGAGACAACGCCGGGCCACCACTTGGAAAAGGCCGGGAGAATATCAGAGAATATTATTATTAATAATAGGCAGACTTTTAGTGCTGGCAGTGATCAGTAGCACAGTGGTGGCAGTGACCAGTAGTCCTGTAGTGCTGGCAGTGATCAGTAGCACAGTGGTGGCAGTGACCAGTAGTCCTGTAGTGCTGGCAGTGATCAGTAGCACAGTGCTGGCAGTGACCAGTAGTCCCGTTGTGCTGGCAGTGATCAGTAGCACAGTGCTGGCAGTGACAGTAGTCCTGTAGTGCTGGCAGTGATCAGTAGCACAGTGCTGGCAGTGACCAGTAGTCCTGTAGTGCTGGCAGTGATCAGTAGCACAGTGGTGGCAGTGACCAGTAGTCCTGTAGTGCTGGCAGTGATCAGTAGCACAGTGCTGGCAGTGACCAGTAGTCCTGTAGTGCTGGCAGTGATCAGTAGCACAGTGTGGCAGTGACCAGTAGTCCTGTAGTGCTGGCAGTGATCAGTAGCACAGTGCTGGCAGTGACTAGTAGTCCTGTAGTGCTGGCAGTGATCAGTAGCACAGTGGTGGCAGTGACCAGTAGTCTGTAGTGCTGGCAGTGATCAGTAGCACAGTGCTGGCAGTGGACCAGTAGTCCTGTAGTGCTGGCAGTGATCAGTAGCACAGTGGTGGCAGTGACCAGTAGTCCTGTAGTGCTGGCAGTGATCAGTAGCACAGTGCTGGCAGTGACCAGTAGTCCTGTAGTGCTGGCAGTGATCAGTAGCACAGTGGTGGCAGTGACCAGTAGTCCTGTAGTGCTGGCAGTGATCAGTAGCACAGTGCTGGCAGTGACCAGTAGTCCTGTAGTGCTGGCAGTGATCAGTAGCACAGTGGTGGCAGTGACCAGTAGTCCTGTAGTGCTGGCAGTGATCAGTAGCACAGTGCTGGCAGTGACCAGTAGTCCTGTAGTGCTGGCAGTGATCAGTAGCACAGTGGTGGCAGTGACCAGTAGTCCTGTAGTGCTGGCAGTGATCAGTAGCACAGTGCTGGCAGTGACCCGTAGTCCTGTAGTGCTGGCAGTGATCAGTAGCACAGTGGTGGCAGTGACCAGTAATCCTGTAGTGCTGGCAGTGATCAGTAGCACAGTGCTGGCAGTGACCAGTAGTCCTGTAGTGGTGGCAGTGATCAGTAGCACAGTGGTGGCAGTGACCAGTAGTCCTGTAGTGCTGGCAGTGATCAGTAGCACATTGCTGGCAGTGACCAGTAGTCCTGTAGTGCTGGCAGTGATCAGTAGCACAGTGGTGGCAGTGACAGTAGTCCTGTAGTGCTGGCAGTGATCAGTAGCACAGTGCTGGCAGTGACCAGTAGTCCTGTAGTGCTGGCAGTGATCAGTAGCACAGTGGTGGCAGTGACAGTAGTCCTGTAGTGCTGGCAGTGATCAGTAGCACAGTGCTGGCAGTGACCAGTAGTCCTGTAGTGCTGGCAGTGATCAGTAGCACAGTGGTGGCAGTGACCAGTAGTCCTGTAGTGCTGGCAGTGATCAGTAGCACAGTGCTGGCAGTGACCAGTAGTCCTGTAGTGCTGGCAGTGATCAGTAGCACAGTGGTGGCAGTGACCAGTAGTCCTGTTGTGCTGGCAGTGATCAGTAGCACAGTGCTGGCAGTGACCAGTAGTCCTGTTGTGCTGGCAGTGATCAGTTTGCACAGTGCTGGCAGTGACCAGTAGTCCTGTAGTGCTGGCAGTGATCAGTAGCACAGTGGTGGCAGTGACCAGTAGTCCTGTTGTGCTGGCAGTGATCAGTAGCACAGTGCTGGCAGTGACCAGTAGTCATGTTGTGCTGGCAGTGATCAGTAGCACAGTGCTGGCAGTGACCAGTAGTCCTGTAGTGCTGGCAGTGATCAGTAGCACAGTGGTGGCAGTGACCAGTAGTCCTGTTGTGCTGGCAGTGATCAGTTAGCACAGTGCTGGCAGTGGGCCAGTAGTCCTGTAGTGCTGGCAGTGATCAGTAGCACAGTGGTGGCAGTGACCAGTAGTCCTGTAGTGCTGGCAGTGATCAGTAGCCACAGTGCTGGCAGTGTACAGTAGTCCTGTAGTGCTGGCAGTGATCAGTAGCACAGTGGTGGCAGTGACCAGTAGTCCTGTTGTGCTGGCAGTGATCAGTAGCACAGTGCTGGCAGTGACCAGTAGTCCTGTAGTGCTGGCAGTGATCAGTAGCACAGTGGTGGCAGTGACCAGTAGTCCTGTTGTGCTGGCAGTGATCACTAGCACAGTGGTGGCAGTGGGCCAGTAGTCCTGTTGTGTGGCAGTGATCAGTAGCACAGTGCTGGCAGTTTACCAGTAGTCCTGTAGTGCTGGCAGTGATCAGTAGCACAGTGGTGGCAGTGACCAGTAGTCCTGTTGTGCTGGCAGTGATCACTAGCACAGTGGTGTCAGTGACCAGTAGTCCTGTTGTGCTGGCAGTGATCAGTAGCACAGTGCTGGCAGTGACCAGTAGTCCTGTAGTGCTGGCAGTTATCAGTAGCACAGTGCTGGCAGTGACCAGTAGTCCTGTAGTGCTGGCAGTGATCAGTAGCACAGTGGTGGCAGTGACCAGTAGTCCTGTAGTACTGGCAATGATCAGTAGCACAGTTTTACTGGCAGTGACCAGTAGTCCTGTAGTACTGGCAATGATCAGTAGCACAGTGGTGGCAGTGACCAGTAGTCCTGTAGTACTGGCAATGATCAGAAGCACAGTGGTGGCAGTGACCAGTAGTCCTGTAGTACTGGCAATGATCAGTAGCACAGTGGTGGCAGTGACCAGTAGTTCTGTAGTGCTGGCAGTGATCAGTAGCACAGTGGTGGCAGTGACCAGTAGTCCTGTAGTACTGGCAATGATCAGTAGCACAGTGGTGGCAGTGACCAGTAGTCCTGTAGTGCTGGCAGTGATCAGTAGCACAATGGTGACAGTGACCAGTAGACCTGTAGTTCTACCAGTGACCAGTTGACCTGAAGTGCTGGCAGTGATCAGTAGCACAGTGCTGGCAGTGACCAACATACCTGCAGTGCTGGCCGTGATCAGCAGCACAGTGGTGGCGGTGACGAGTAGTCCTGTAGTGTGACAGTGACCAGTAGTCCTGTAGTGTTGGCAGAAACCAGTAGTCCTGTAGTGCTGGCAGTGATCAGTAGCACAGTGGTGGCAGTGACCAGTAGATCTGTAGTGCTGGCAGTGACCAGTAGACCAGTAGTGCTGGCAGTGATCAGTAGCACAGTGGTGGCAGTGACCAGTAGACCTGTAGTGCTGGCAGTGACCAGTAGTCCTGTAGTGCTAGCAGTGATAAGTAGCACAGTGGTGGCAGCGACCAGTATTCCTTTAGTGCTGGCAGTGATCAGTAGCACAGTGGTGGCAGTGACCAGTACTCCTGTAGTGTTGGCAGTGATCAGTAACACAGTGGTGGCAGTGACAAGTAGTCCTGTAGTGCTGGCAATGACCAGTAGACCTGTAGTGCTGGCAGTGACCAGTAGTCCTGTAGTGCTGGCAGTGACCAGTAGTCCTGTAGTGTTGGCAGTGACCAGTAGTTCTGTAGTGCTGGCAGTGACCAGTAGTCCTGTAGTGCTGGCAGTTACCAGTAGTCCTGTAGTGTTTGCAGTGACCAGTAGTCCTGTAGTGCTGGCAGTGACCAGTAAACCTGTAGTGATCGCAGTGACCAGTAGACCTGTAGTGCTGGCAGTGACCAGTAGTCCTATAGTGCTGGTAGTGACCAGTAAACCTGTAGTGATCGCAGTGACCAGTAGTCCTGTAGTGCTGGCAGTGACTAGTAAACCTGTAGTGCTGGCAGTGACCAGTATACCTATAGTGTTGTCAGTGACCATTAGGCCTGTAGTGATGGCAGTGACAAGTAGACCTGTACTGATTGCAGTGGCAGAAGCACTGAAGCTCTGGCAGTAACCAGTAGACATGTAGTGCTGGCAGTTACCACAAGTTCTGTAGTTCTGTCACTGACTATTAGACCTGTAGTGATGGCAGTGACCAGTAGTCCTGTAGTGTTGACAGTGATCAGTAGCACAGTGGTGGTAGTGACCAGTAGTCCTGTAGTGCTGGCAGTGACCAGTAGACCTGTAGTGCTGGCAGTGACCAGTAGTCCTGTAGTGCTTGCAGTGATCAGTATCACAGTAGTTGCAGTGACCAGTAGACCTGTAGTGCTGGCAGTGACCAGTAGACCTGTAGTGCTGGCAGTGATCAGTAGCACAGTGGTGGCAGTGACCAGTATACCTGAATAGCTGGCAGTGATCAGTAGCACAGTGGTAGCAGTGACCAGTAGTCCTGTAGTGCTGGCAGTGATCAGTAGCACAGTGGTGGCAGTGACCAGTAGTCCTGTAGTACTGGCAATGATCAGTAGCACAGTGCTGGCAGTGACCAGTAGTCCTGTAGTTCTGGCAATGATCAGTAGCACAGTGGTGGCAGTGACCAGTAGTCCTGTAGTACTGGCAATGATCAGAAGCACAGTGGTGGCAGTGACCAGTAGTCCTGTAGTACTGGCAATGATCAGTAGCACAGTGGTGGCAGTGACCAGTAGTTCTGTAGTGCTGGCAGTGATCAGTAGCACAGTGGTGGCAGTGACCAGTAGTCCTGTAGTACTGGCAATGATCAGTAGCACAGTGGTGGCAGTGACCAGTAGTCCTGTAGTGCTGGCAGTGATCAGTAGCACAATGGTGACAGTGACCAGTAGACCTGTAGTTCTACCAGTGACCAGTTGACCTGAAGTGCTGGCAGTGATCAGTAGCACAGTGCTGGCAGTGACCAATAGACCTGCAGTGCTGGCCGTGATCAGCAGCACAGTGGTGGCGGTGACGAGTAGTCCTGTAGTGCTGACAGTGACCAGTAGTCCTGTAGTGTTGGCAGAAACCAGTAGTCCTGTAGTGCTGGCAGTGATCAGTAGCACAGTGGTGGCAGTGACCAGTAGATCTGTAGTGCTGGCAGTGACCAGTAGACCAGTAGTGCTGGCAGTGATCAGTAGCACAGTGGTGGCAGTGACCAGTAGACCTGTAGTGCTGGCAGTGACCAGTAGTCCTGTAGTGCTAGCAGTGATAAGTAGCAC
>NC_069462.1:2948179-2995679 GCF_026875155.1 Cherax quadricarinatus | reverse complement strand
TGAAGGAGGGGTGTTAATGTTGCAGCTAAAAAACTGTAGTGTAAAGCACCCTTCTGGCAAGACAGAGATGGAGTGAATGATGGTGAAAGTCTTTCTTTTTCGGGCCACCCTGCCTTGGTGGGAATCGGCCAGTGTGATAATAAAAAAAATAAAAAACAATATATATATATATACATACATATATATATATATATATATATATATATATATATAATATATATATATATATAATATATATATATATATATATATATATATATATATATATATATATATATATATATATATATATATGTATATATATATATACCTATATACCATATATATATACCTATATACCATATATATATATATACCTATATACCATCAATAAGCAGGACTCACGTCCTGCTTATTGATGTTGGCATTCCTTAAAACCTGGAAATAATGTTCCCAAGGCTTTTCTTAAACCCTAATACCTCCGTATTTGCATGTGCAATATGCAGACCTGAGTGACAACAAGTGGAGTTGATCATCTTCCTGATTATAAACGTTGGCATCATTCTGCTTCAAAATAAATACCAACACATTATTTTTGTTTTTGAACTCAATCAGCATGCTATGTACATGGATTCCCCTGACAGCCTCGCATTGTTCCACACGAAAAACTAGGCAAACTTCTTTATAAATATCTCTGGTTTTGTCGTTGATCCATTTGAGAGTGATTTATCTGAAGGTACAGACACTTGCGAACTTCCTGATTACGTTAGTTTGTCTTACCAAAACTCTGTGTTTACCATACTGAAGATACCAACAGAATGAGGTGAGGAATCACCACGAACAACCGAGTTTGAGAGATTGGAAACTTGCAGACCTTTGCTCGTAACTTACTGCCCTCGATATTAATGTTTTTTTTTTTTCAAAGTAATGTTGGTAACCTATTGAATGCCTTCATCAAACATATACTTTGTCTCTAACACAAATACATCGTTCATCGTTGTATGTAACATAGCTTACAGATTAGTCACGGTTTGTTTTTTGTTGCTGAGATGTTGCTACTGCTAAATAGCTGAATACAATACTTTGTGTATGTAAAGAAAGCATCTGACCATCTATAACTAGAACAGCCACAACCATACATGTCAGCAAATAGAGGAAGACCAAAATTGGGACATCTCTAGATGGAGGCTGACACAGAAACAAAACTGCCATCGTGCGCCTAAACTTAACTAATCATGGTCAAGGACAGGCCAGGATATTCACTTGTTTAGGATATTACACATCTAAATCAACATGATGAGACTATTTTAACTACCAAGGAAAAGTTGACCTGTTTGCTGAACACTTTGCTACCTAGATGCAAGTTCCTGATCCAGGTAGTGAAATGTCTTTTGATAACTGCAGTGAGCTGTCGAAGTTGTCAGATGTGACAATAAGGCAGGATGAAGTTAATCTTCTTAAAGAAAAGTGTGGGCCCAGATAAAGTGGTCAGAAGATTGCTGTGTAGGTGTACAGACGAGCTAGCATCATCTATAGTTCGCATATAGCAGCACTCCCTCGCACAGTGTCAGTAGCCTTCTCTGTGACAAATATAATCCCTGCTCTCGAAAAGAAGAGCAAAAATTAGTAACTACAGATCAGTGTCATTACTATCACTTACTTGTAAATTCTTCATATAATATCACTGTAAATAACCATATTTTTTGGACTAATACTTACTTCTTTGTGGCTGTTAATATGGCTTCAGAAAATGTCGCTGTTCTGCTAATTTCCGGTATGTGACACCAGTCGCTGCATGAATCCAAGATCAGCTGTAGTGGCACTGGACTTCGAGTATGTTACCATGAATTCTTGACAAAACCACAAGCACCCGGAGAGACTGGCTCTGCATTACGCTTCAGTCGTGATTACCCGTCAGGTTAGATCTCTAAGAGTAGTTGTCAATGATTTAAAGTGCCAGAACCAATAAGACAATCATTGCCAGTCCTCCACAGAAAAGTGCAGTTTTTTTCCATTATTATGTAATGTCTATCTACATCGGTGACATTCTTCACCTCATCACAAAATCCCAAACCAATGCAGATAACTGTACTTTGACATTTACTGAGCCAAAAAATGAAATGTCAGGTGTTGTCAGGAGCATCACTCACCAGCTTACAGCTATATCAACCTGGGGAAACGATTAGATTCGTATCTGAGAAAATACAAATAATGATCTTTAGGCAGAATAAAGTTAATGCAGGAATAACAGTAAGAATGAATGCTAGAGTTTTAGAACCTTTGATGAGATAGTTAGAAGTAAAATTTGATTCCAAAATATATATATGAAGAATCATGTGGTAAATCCTGAGAGAAAGCAACAAAGAAGCTAACACAAATAAGGGGTATCGGGTATCTAGTACCTGCCCTACAGTAGAGGCTGCAGAACTCTGTATGAGGCACACGTGTTACCACAACTTGGAATGCACGACTTTCTAGATTGCTTGCCCTCTCCCCTCCAGTCTCATTTACGACTTCTGGACAGATTAAGGAACCAAGCAACAAGGCTTATCTCTCACTAGAACCCGGTCTGAATAGATCTGTCATTTTAGCGGAGCCTTTATCATCTGGGAGATGTGAGTGCCCTTACAGTTCTATACAAAAACAATACTTTCAAAGCACCACACTTAGCTCCACATTATAGACAGAAAGAAGACAGCTTCTTTACCACAAGACGTGCAGCAAATAGCAAATATTGTTGCATATGGTGGAGTAATAAGTCCTTGGACATGAGCCTAAGGTTCATTGGGTATAATGGTACAGGCAGTATGATGTTGCTAGCACACACCATGGCCTAGGTCTAGGTAAGAACTGAGCCCGTCAGACGGCAGCACCTAGTCTAGTGGCATGGCGCGAAATACAAAGCCTGACAAGTTATATCACTCGGGCATGCTGCATGTGCAAGTCCAAACCATGACAAGTGATGGAATAAAAATCACAAGGAAATGGGTACATGACTGGAAGCAGGCATAAATGACAACACATTACATACAATAACAAAAAAAAGGCTTCCTAACAGTGGAGAATATAAAAGGATGTGCTGAAATATGGTGTGGACAACACAGTGAGCCATTGGTGGAGCCACAGAGGTGCCCGTGGCCTGGTAGCTAAAGCTCTCGCTTCACACAGCGAGGGTCTGGGTTCAATTTCCTGCGAGAGTGGAAACATTGACCGTGTTTCTTTATACCTGATGTCTATGTTCACCCAACAGTAAAATGGGTACCTGGGTGTTGGTCGACTGGTGTGAGTCGCATCCTGGGGCAAAACTCTCCTAATTAGGCCGAAATGTTCTGTATAACAAGGGGCTTCCTATAGAGTAGTATGTCATTGATGTCAGCTGGGTCTGTATACCTTATACATGTACTTGTAGAATTAAAGAAATTATTAAATAAAACTAAATTTTGAAATTATGGTAGGATGTCACTGGAAGCAAGAACTCTAGCTGGAGGAAATACACCATCATGAGACTTTACCTGCGGATGGTACATGTCAGAAGACATCACTACAGGTGAGCTGTGTAGCCAGACAGGGTTCTCGACCAGGAAATGTGTTGCAGGGCTGTCAGAGAAGGGTAATCACTGCAAGGTTCACTCAACTGGTGGCAGGACCTGATGGTGGCGGCGAGTGAGGCATCATTGGTAACTCGGCATGCGGGATCAGGAGCAGTGTTTCCCAAATTGGGAGATAGCGCCCCGCTCTGGGGACGGTGGAGAGATCCAGGGGATCGTTGAGGATGAAGATTGCGGTAGGGTGGCATCAGAATGACGAAGATTTTGAACGTTTGTTGATGCATACAGAAGTTAGATGACTGTCAAAGGGTAACTTCTTGAGACTTTTCTTTACACCATTTAAAAGTTGTTGAATTCTTCCAAGATTCCAATTCTGTCAGATGTTTTTACAAAGTTCAACGATGTTAATTTACAACCGCAAAGAAATGAGGTAATTCTTATCAAACTCAAATTAACTCTTTCCACTTTTTTTCCAGGTTATAGTTATTCAAACGTCACACAGCCCGTCTAGAGCTCTACCAGGTGTGCGTCGTGCACACCTGGCAGTTCTGCACGGAGACATGTCTGACAGATGCCAGGATCTTTTTGTTTTATTGGCTTAAAATACGAGAGTAAGTGATCAATACATTCCTAGATATCAGCAACGAGGAGACAGGAATGGTGGAGGAAGATCTGATTTCAATCCAAAATGACATTGAACTGAGGTCAATAAGTTCAAAAGATCATATCAATAATTTTGGTTACAAAAAAAAAAAAAAAAACAACATTTTTGACCGCTACTCTGCACTGTGGAACAAAATCAAAATGTTGTTAGGTAAGACACATATGCAACAGTTAGGTATCTTTATTTCGAAACGTTTCGCTTACACAGTAGGCTTCTTCAGTCGAGTACAGAAAAGTTGATAGAAGCAGAAGATACTTGAAGACGATGTAATCAGTCCATCACCCTTAAAGTTTTGAGGTGGTCAGTCCCTCAAAATCAAAATGTACTTTATTGTCTTCCCAACATCATATTTAGTAGACTGAGGCTCCAGTGCAGTCGCCAAGCTTCTTTCCAAGCAACGAAACAAGCGAGAATGTAAGATCAAGACTGATGTTGAGAAATTGATGTTTCTACACCAAGCACATCCATCTCATTAAAAATGTGAAGAGCTACAGCCGGGCTGTGGCTCGTACGTTGGATTGCGTGCAGCCAGCAGTAACAGCCTGGTTGATCAGGCTCTGATCCACCAGGAGGCCTGGTTACAGACCGGGCCGCGGGGGCGTTGACCCCCGGAACTCTCTCCAGGTAAACTCCAGGTAAACAGATGAGATGTAAATTTACACTTTCAAATTGATTTACTTTTGTGAAACAAATACGCTTACTTATTGTGTTAAATTAGTTATTTTAAATTTGCATTAAACCCAATAACAGTAAAGGGGGTGTGTTGGTATGTGTGTGGGGGGCGCTAGAGATATGGTCTGGCAGCTAAGGGGGCGCCAGCCTGAAAAAGTCTGGGAACCACTGAAGCAGAGCCAGTGGGCAAATGGTACCGTATCCTTGTAGGACGTGTTAGATTGGTTTAAGCACAGCCACACTGTGGAATTCAAGGGACCGCAACTAAACATGTGGTATGACAATAACAATAAGGTTTGCACAAACAAAATGATTCTCTTTTTTGGCAAAAATTTTCACTACAGAAGAAAAAACATGTGACTTGCAATACTCGATCAAAGACATGCTGTATTGATTGCTTAACACTGAATACTTCAACATTCTCTCTCTCTCTCTAATGTCTCAGAGATTATGAAACTACACAGTAATACCGACGATTAGACATCATGGTATGAAGTCACAGAGTGATGTCTTGGTGTGACATAGAGGTGCAAAGTCGGAGGTGACGTAGTGGTGTGACATCAGGCGAGAGTGTGGAAACACAGGCAACAGCAAAATGATGCTGGAATTGCTACAGAGGAGAGGGAGGGAGGAAACAATGAGTGGGTGTGTATGTGGTCATGGACGAGCGCTAGGAAAGTGTATGTTGTTCAGGCATCTTGTGTTGGAACACAATAGTCTGGAGGCTGGCTCTCCGGGGACACACTTGTCTGGAGGCTGGCTGTTCTGGGACACACTTGCTTGGTGGCTGGCTGTCCTGGGACACGCTTGTCTGGAAGCAGACTGTGCTGGGACACACTTGCCTGGAGGCTGGCTATCCTGGGACACACTTGTCTAGAAGCTGGCTGTGCTGTGATACACTAGTCTGGAGGCTGGCTCTGCAGGGACACACTTGTGTGGAGGCTGGCTTTGGTGGGACACACTTGCCTTGAGACTGGCTGTGCTAGGACACACTTGTCTGGAGGCTGTCTGTGTTGGAACACACTTATCTGGAGGCTTGCTGTGTTGGGACACACTTGTCTGGAAGCTGGCTGTGCAGGGATGCAATAGTCTTGAGGCTGGCTGCACTGGAACACACTTGTCTGGAAGCTGGCTGTGCAGGGATGCAATAGTCTTGAGGCTGGCTGTGCTGGAACACACTTGCCTGGATGGCTGGCTGTCCTGGGACACGCTTGTCTGGAAGCTGGCTGTACGGTGATACACTACTCTGGAGGCTGGCTCTGCAGGGACACACTTGCCTGGATGCTGGTTGTGCTGGAATACACTTGTCTGGAAGGTAGCTGTGCTGGGGCACAATAGTCTGGAGACTGGCTGTGCTGAGACACACTTGTCTGGAGGCTGGCTGTGCTGGGACACACTAGTCTGGAGGCTGGCTCTGCTGGGACACACTCGTCTGGAGGCTGGCTCTGCTGGGACACACTAGCCTGGAGGCTGGCTCTGCTGGGACACACTTGTCTGGAGGCTGGCTGTGCTGGGACACACTAGTCTGGAGGCTGGCTCTGCTGGGACACACTTGCCTGGATGCTGATTATGCTGGAACACACTTGTCTGGAAGGTGGCTGTGCTAGGATACACTAGTTTCGGGGCTGGCTCTGCAGGGACACACTTGCCTGGAGGCTGGTTATGCTGGGAGATACTTGTCTGGAAGCTGGCTCTGCTGGGACACACTAGTCTGGAGGCTGGCTGTGCTGGAACACACTTCTCTGGACGCTGTCTGTGCTGGAACACACTTGTAGGGAAGCTGGCTTTGCTGGAACACACTTGTCTAGAGGCTGATTCTGCTGGAACACACTTGTCTGGAGGCTGTCTGTCCTGGAACACCCTTGTCTGGAGGTTGGATGTGCTGGAACCTACTTGTCTGGAGGCTGGCTGTCCTGGAACACACTTATCTGGAGGCTGGCTGTCCTGGAACAAACTTGTCTGGACCCTGGATGTCCTGAACACACTTGTCTGGAGGCTGGCTGTGCTGGAACACACTTCTCTAGAATCTGGCTGTGCTGGAACACACTTGTCTGGAGGCTGGCTGTGCTGGAACACTTGACTGGAAGCTGGTTGTGCTGGAACACACTTGTCTAGAGGCTGACTGTGCTGGAACATACTTGTCTGGAGGATGGCTGGGCTGGAACATACTTGTCTGGAGGCTGGTTGTGCTGGAACACACTTGTCTGGAAGCTGGCCGTCCTGGAACCCACTTGTCTGGAGGCTTGCTGTGCTGGAACATACTTGTCTGGAGGCTGGCTATGCTGAACACACTTGCCTGGAGGATGGCTGTCCTAGAACTCACTTGTCTGGAGGTTGGCTGTGCTGGAACATACTTGTATAGATACTAGCTGTTCTGGAACACACTTGTCTGGAGGATGGCTGTGCTGGAACATACATGTCTGGAGGCTGACTGTGCTGGAGCACACTTGTCTGGAGGCTGGCTGTCCTGGAACTCACTTGTCTGGAGGCTGACTGTGCTGGGACATATTTCTCTGGAGGCTGGCTGTGCTGGAACACACTTGTCTCGAGGCTGGCTGTCCTGGAGCAAACTTATCTTGAGTCTGACTGTGCTGGAACGTACTTGTCTGGAGGCTGACTGTGATGGAACACACTTGTCTGGAGGCTGGCTGTCCTGGAACAAACTTGCCTGGACCCTGGATGTTTTGAACACACTTGTCTGGAGGCTGGCTGTCCTGGAACACACTTCTCTAGAAGCTGGCTGTGCTGGAACACACTTGTCTCGAGGCTGGTCATGCTGGAACACTTGTCTGGAAACTGGTTGTGCTGGAACACACTTGTCTAGAGGCTGACTGTGCTGGAACATACTTGTCTGGAGGATGGCTGGGCTGGAACATACTTGTCTGGAGGCTGGTTGTGCTGGAACACACTTGTCTGGAGGCTGGCCGTCCTGGAACACACTTGTCTGGAGGCTTGCTGTGCTGAAACATAATTGTCTGGAGGCTGGCAATGCTAATCAGACACTTGTCTCGAGGATGGCTGTCCAAGAACACACTTGTCTGGAGGTTGGCTGTGCTGGAACATACTTGTATGGATACTAGCTGTCCTGAAACACACTTGTCTGGAGGATGACTGTGCTGGAACATACATGCCTGGAGACTGACTGTGCTGGAACACTCTTGTCTGGAGGCTGGCTGTCCAGGAACACACTTGTCTGGAGGCTGGCTGTCCTGGAACACACTTGTCTGCATGCTGGCTGTGTTGGAACAGACTTGTCTTGAGGCTGGCTGTGCTGGAACACACATGTCTGGAGTCTAGCTGTGCAGGAACATACTTGTCTGGAGGCTGGCTCTGCTGAAGACACTAGTCTGGAGGCTGGCAGTGCTGAGACACTTGTCTGGAGGCTTGTCTGGGCTGCACAGAGTACTGGTGAAAGGGCTGCAAAAGGTTCTGGTGACTGAGTTACATATTGTTCAGGTCACAGGGCTAAACAGAGTTCAAGTTAGAGGGCTGCACAGAGTTCTGGTGACAGGGATACACACAGTTCTAATGAAAGGGTTACACACGATTCTGGTAACAGAGCTACTCAGAGTTCTGCTGACGGCTTCATATCGTTCAGGTGAGAGTGCTACAGAGAGATCTGATGAGAGGGCTACATATTGTTCAGGTGAGAGGGCTGAACAGGCTTCTGGTGAGAAGGCTAAACAGAATTCTCGTGACAGAGCTACACGGACTTCTGGTGAGAGGGCGACACAGACTTCTAGTGAGTGGGTTACTTGTACTACTGATGGAGGGTTTAAAAGTACTTGTGATGACGTGCTTGTATGAGTGTGACTTCTCCAGTAAGAGAGATATTAGGTGAACAAACATAAGAGTCATGTCAGGCTCATCGCATGTACAGTCATGTCAGGTTCAACCCATGTACAGTCATGTCTTGTTCATCCCATGTACAGTCATGTCAGGTTCATCCCATGTACAGTCATGTCAGGCTCATCTCATGTACAGTCATGTCAGGGTCATCCCATGTACATGCAACGTGATATTCTTGCTTCACTTTCCTACTTTTTCAAAACAAGGTGAGTACCATCAGATGTCAAGTCATGTGTTGGGTTCAGGGAACAGACGGTCGGCTCACCTTCATCCATTGTGCTCAATGATATGCTTATCTTTATCTCTTAACGTAATTAAGGTATCGTAATTAACATTGTACTCTTCTCGTGCGTATATTTATTCATCTAGATCAAAATTTACTCAAATATTAACGCAATGGTTCTCATCAATACGGCTAGGAAAGAAAAACCTTTGGTAATGAGAGTCACGTTCATTATTTGTGTCTCTTTACTTATCTGTTGTGTAACCTGTAAAATTTACAGGAAGTTACTGTTATCCTTCAGCACATTTCTAACCCCATAATCAACTAGGAAATTTTACAGCTCTCTTCCCAGATGCAGTTATCCTGCACTATCTTATTTTGTCTCTCCCCGGATGCAATTATTCTGCACTATCACCTTTCCTCCTTTCTCATAAAACACAATGTTGTTTACCTTTAGCACTGATCGTGTCTTCCGGACACCACCAGCACTATTTACGAGGAAGTTATACCTCCCCCCCCCCTTTCCAGGTTTAATTCGAACCTGAGCCCTCTCTGAATTTTGCTGTCACCTCACAAGACACCACCAACAGCTGTCGACTAACACCCAGAGAAGCGGATTTGTCCTCAGACACCCTTGATTAAACCCAGGCTCTTAGATTGTGAGCTGACGGCACTACTGTTAATTAATTAAGTTATCTTTTTGATAAGTGTTAAGTGTTAACCCTAAAATTAAAGCATAATTTATTTCTTAACAACATTCTTGCAACTAACAATCACAACCTCGAAAATATATTTCAGAAACTTACTATACAAAATGGAATTATAATTGATTAATACATCGTTACCAGGTAGCTGAATAAATACATAAACCTTTTTAAACAACATTTTTATAGTATTTGCCAGAAGCCACTTCTGAGGAAACATTAAACAACACTTGTCACTCTGCAACCTCTCAGTTTGTGAGGCTTGCCAGAGAACACCAGTAAATACTGATGTAATCCACCGAACATAGTTATGGCAAAGCTTTTGGAATAATTTATTTACATACACACACACACACACACACACACACACATATATATATATATATATATATAATATATATATATATATATATATATATATATATATATATATATATATATATATATATATATATATATATATATATATGACATACCACTGCCACGAGTGTCGTCGGATCACGAGAAAAACATGTAGCTCAGCTGCATGCGTGATTCTTGTAGGATCGCTGGCTCAAGTGATAAGGTGATGCGTACATTGTTCTGTCTGTGGAGGCGGTACAAGGTTCGTAGGGTCGACTCCTGGTCTGCCGCAGTTTGCTAAATGATTTAAAATCACTTGTTTCGTGATTTCATTGTTTAAATTAAGTCCTTTCTATAATTTCCATTTATTTTAATGTAAAAATTAATAATTTTTGACCAAAAGAACCTTAGGAAACTTACCTAACCCGATTATAACAAGCGCAATTTATTTTATCCCAATCCAACTAAATATATTTTAGATAAGTTAACAATAAGTTAATAATATACAAACAAAATGAAATATTTTTTTTCGTTAGGTTCAAAATGATTATTGAGAAAGTATTGCATACACAAATTTTCGCTTGCCTTATTCGGCAAGAAGAGCATTGCTATTTAAGCTAAACTCGCATCATTGAATTTATTTGTTGTTCCTGCTCAGCAGTGTGAGAAACAAGTATCCAGGTAGACATTAATCAATAAGTAATGATAATCTCATCTTGGCCGGAACGATTCCTTTTATGCTGCTGTAGTAATTGAACTAATAATGAAATGCTTGGTTATTTTAAATCACTACCAAAATCTCCCAGCTTAAGCTAAACGATTTCATCAGCTGTTGCCCGATACTCATCAGCTGTTGCCCGATACTCATCAGCTGTTGCCCGATACTCATCAAATGTGATGAAATATGATAGATAAACATTACCTTATGATTCTACTATATAATTATTATAAAGATTATGGTATGAATGTAGATGACTGGTTCAGAGAACCGACAAGTTGATAAATTAGACACATGGGCAACACTTGGGTGTCTTTAATGAGGAAACGTTTCACCTCACAGTGGTTTCATCAGTCCATGCAAAGGAGAATGGTGAAGAACAGGCAGAGTTTGAGGTAATCAGTCCCTTAGCCTTGAGTCGATGTGGTCAGCCCATCAGCCCATCAAGATTGATGGACTGACCACATCGACTCAAGGTTGAGGGACTGATTGCATCAAACTCCTCCTTTTCTTCACGATTCCCCCTTTGTATGGACTGTTGAAGCCACTGTGTGGCGAAACGTTTCCTCATTAAAGATACCCAAGTGTTGCCCATGTGTCTAATATATCATTATGTTATAAGCTTACCTGAGAGCATCAGCAGCAGAAGAGACAGTAGAAGACCAAACGCTGCCGTCACTCGGACAGGACCTGCCATACCGCTCAACTTTATAATAATTAATATGGTCCTTTCAATAGTTCCAAGTCCTCTTCGTCTGGCTTCTCTCTTATCTCTTTCGTGAGTGTTTTTCTCTGTGGGTCACATCACTTTTGCCAACTTCTATAGGAAGAGAGACATTTCGTGTCTGCGTGACATGCTCTTTTGGCTTTTTATGTGAGAAAATGATATGATGATACCGACAAGATGTGGAAAGAGACACTTATGTACAGTGAGTTAATTATCATTTATCATTCTGAGACGAGAAAAAACTGATATTTAGTCTCTCTTTCTCTCGTCATCTTTATTGCTTAAAAACTTGTTAGTGATGATTCTCACCAAAGAATTCTGAGATTAACACACAATTTAGATTTTCAATATTTTTCATTAATATTCCTTCTTATTTGCTAATTCTAATGTTCCATTATGTTAAGTAAAAGTTCTAAAAGTGGCAGTTGTTAAGTGTCTATAAGTATATATGCATTGTTATCAAGTATTTCTGGGATCACTCCTTTAATTATAACATTCTCATTTCAGCTTTTACTACTTATTTTTAGCTTTACTACCGACGAAGCTGAAAATTTTCACCATCTTTCTGAATTTACATTCTCTTGCTGCACTGAAAATTTCCAATTTAACACCGACCTTCAGTTTTCAAAGCTTAACCTTTAGCAGTGTCTGTTTTTTATGGTTTTCCTGGATGTTATATGTTGACAACTGCGCATCTAGAACAATTAAACATAACATGGAAAATCCCATGAACATGAGTTTTAAAAACTTTGAGTTCGCTCTGATTTTTGTGGCTCAGATCAATTGTTTGTATATCAACACACGCTTATTATAGTTTTCAGTTTGTTGTTTTAAAGAGTACATACTCAGCACAGCATAGGGGATTAAATGTGTACTTGCTACCTTAGCACAGCACAGGGGATTAAGGTGTACTTGCTACCTCAGCACAGCGTAGGGGATTAAGGTGTACTTGCTACCTCAGCACAGCATAGGGAATTAAGGTGTACTTGCTACCTTAGCACAGCATAGGGGATTAAAGGTGTACTTGCTGCCTCAGCACAGCATAGGGGATTAAAGGTGTACTTGCTACCTTAGCACAGCATAGGGGATTAAAGGTGTACTTGCTACCTCAGCACAGCATAGGGGATTAAGGTGTACTTGCTACCTCAGCACAGCATAGGGGATTAAGGTGTACTTGCTACCTCAGCACAGCATAGGGGATTAAGGTGTACTTGCTACCTCAGCACAGCATAGGGGATTAAGGTGTACTTGCTACCTCAGCACAACATAGGGGATTAACGTGTACTTGCTACCTCAGCACTGCAAACATTGTTGATATTTATGTATAAAGTTCACTATAAATTTTTTCCCTTTCCCTGAATTTTCCACTTTATTTGAGAAATGAGACATGAATTTAAACAAAAAATAAATCAGCTTTTTTTCACGTACTTTACAATCGTATTTTTGTCACTTCAAAGAAAAGACGTATTTAAAGAAAAAAGTTAGAGATTTTTTTTCAACCAAATGGATTGTTAGGTTTTAAAAACAATTGATTTCCAAGTTCGTGAACGTGCACTTCACTAACAATGACCATCAAGATACGTCTGGGGTTGTATATCTAGATATACTTCTAAATATTTTTTAGCTTACAAACGCGCTCAGCGTTAAATCTTTTTAAATACATCATATATGCTTTCTGATAAAAACATGGAAACTTCTCCTGTTCTTTGTTTTTTAACTGTTTCAATTTTATTTGGGAACAATATGTTACGTTAGCAATGCTTGGATATGCAGTTATTATGCCACGGGTGACGTGTCGTGATTATTGGTGTGGGTTCCCGACGGAGACAGGGTAGACGGGACACCAGTACAGTTAACATGATCATTGTCGGGGTCCTGGAAGACAAAAAAAAAAAAATTTTTTACTTCATATAGGCAGGCAGACTGCTAATTTTAAATTTGCTGAAAATAGAAAGGGAAGGGAACAAAGAGGGTTACCAAATTTAAATGAAAACAGAAAACATTTTACCTCAGAATAAGGGAAAAAAGAAGAAAAAAAAAGACAACTACGAAAGGAAAAGAATCACAATGGGTCATTTCTATTAAAAAAAAAATAACGGAAAAGTTTTAAGGAAACAGGATAGGCACGTTTATAAAAACCAAAAATTTGGACACATCCATGCGCGTGTCTGTTTTTTTTTATCCACGATAAAAAAATGAACAAAGTAAACACACGATAAACGTATCACAGAGGGTGGTCCCCGGGTCCCCTGGAAGTGGCTGGGTGCCCTGAAAAGTGGCTCGGTGCCCTGAGAAGTGGCTCGTGCTTGAAAAGTGGCTCGGTGCCCTGAAAAGGGGTTCGGTGCCTGAGAAGGGGCCGGGGCCCTGAGAAGTGGCTCGGTCCCCTGAGAAGGGCCGGTGCACTGAAAAAAGGGGGAGGTGCCCTGAAAAGTGCTGGTCCCCTGAAAAGTGGCTGGGGCCCTAGAAGTGGCTCGGTGCCCTGAAAGGGGCCGTGCCCCTGGAAGTAGCTCGGGCCTGGAAGTGGTGGGTGCCTGAGAAGTGGCTGGGTGCCTGAGAAGTGGCTGGGTTTCCCCTGGAAGTGGCTCGGTCCCCTGAGAATGGCTCGGTCCCCTCAGAAGGGGGCTCGGTGCCCGGGAAAAGGGCTGGGTGCACTGAAAAGTGGCTCGGTGCCCTGAGAAGTGGCTCGGTGCAGAAAAGGGCTCGTCCCCGAAAAGTGGATCGGTGCCCTGAGAAGTGGCTCGGTGCCCTGAGAAGTGGCTCGGTCCCCTAGAAGTGCCCGGTGCTCTGAGAATAGCTGGGGCCCCTGAAAATGGTCGGTGCCCTGAGAAGGGGTCGGTCCCCGGGAAAGTGGCTCGGTGCCCGAAAAGTGGCTCGGTGCCCTGAGAAGGGGCCCGGTCCCCCTGAGAAGGGGTTCGGTCCCCGAGAATGGCTGGGTGCCCGGGAAAATGGCTCGGTGTTTTGAAAAGTAGCTGGGTGCCCGAAAATGGTCGGTGCCCTGAAAAAGTGGCTGGGTCCCCCTGAGAAGGGGCTGGGTCCCCTGAAAGTGGCTTGTGCCCTGAGAATGGCTTCGTGCCTTAAAAGTGGCTTGGTCCCCTGAAAAAGGGTGGGTTGCCCTGAGAAGTGGCTCGGTTCTGGAAGTAGCTCGGTCCCCTAAAAATGGCTGGTGTCCTGAGAAGTGGCCGGGCCCCGGGAAAAAGTGGCTCGGGGGCCCTGAGAAGTGGCTTCGGCCTGAGAAGTTATTGTGCCCTGAGAAGTGGCTCGGTGCCCTGAAAAGGGGCCGGTCCCCTGAGAAGGGGCTTGGGCCCCTGAGAAGTGGCTCGGTGCCGAGAAGTGATTCGGACCCTGAGAAGTGGTGGTCCCGGGAAAGGGGCTCGGTGCCCTGAAAAGTGGCTCGGGCCCTTAAAAAAGGGTTCGTGCCCTGAGAAGGGGCTCGGCCCTGAAGGGGCCCCGGGTCCCCTGAAAAATGGTGGGTACCAGGAAGTGGTTCGGTGCCCGAGAAGTCTCGGTGCCCTGAAAGTGGCCGGTCCCATGAGAAGTGATTGGGACCCTGAGAAGGGGGCTCGGTGCCCCTAAAAGTGGCTGGGGTCCCCTGAGAAGTGGCTCGGTGATTTGAAAAGTGGCTTCGTGTGAGAAGTGTCGGTCCCCTGAAAAGTGGCTGGGTACCAAAAGTGGTTGGTGCCCTGAGAAGGGGCTCGGTGCCTTGGAATGGCTCGGTAATGAGAAGTGATTCGGGCCCTGGAAGGGTCGGTGCCTGAGAAGTGGCTCGGTCCCGAAAAGTGGCTGGGTACCATGAAAGTTGTTGGTGCCCTGAGAAGTGGCTCGGTGCCCGAAAGTGGCTCGGTCCCATGAGAAGTTATTCGGTGCCCTGGAATTTATTCGTCCCCTAGAATGGCCGTGCCCTGGAAGGGGTCGGTGCCTTAAAAAATGGCTTCGTCCCCGAGAAGTGGCTCGGTGCCCTGAGAAGTGGCTCGGTGCCAAAGAAGTGGCTCGGTACCATAAAAAAGGGGTTTGGTCCCCTGAAAGTGGTGGGTCCCCTGAGAAGGGGCTCGGTACCATAGAAGTGATCGGACCCCTGGAATTTGGCTCGGTGCCCTGAAATGCCTCGGTGCCTGAAAAGTGCCGTGCCTTGAAAATGGCTTCGGCCGAGAAGGGGCTGGGTGCCCTGAGAAGTGGCCCGGTGCCCGAGAAGTCTCGGTACCTGAAAGTTTTGGGTGCCCTGAGAAGGGGCTCGGTGCCTGAGAAGTGGCCGGTCCCTAGAATATTCGGACCCCTGAGAAGGGGTGGGTCCCTGAGAATGGTCAGTGCCCTAGAAGGGGCTGGGTCCCTTAAAAAATGGTTTGTGCCCTGAGAGTGGCTCGGTGCCCTGAGAAGGGGCTCGGTCCCATGAGAAGTTTCGGTGCCGGAAAGGGGGCTCGGTCCCTTGAGAATGGCTCGACCATGAGAAGGATGGGAGCCCTGAAGTGGCTCGGTGCCTTGAGAAGGGTCGGTCCCCTGAAAGGGTGGGGACCATGAAAAGTTTTTCGGTCCCCTGAGAAGGGGCTGGGTGCCCTAGAAGTGACCCGGTTCCCATGAGAAGTTTTTGGGTCCCCTGAGAGTTTGGTGCCCTGAGAAGGGCTCGGTCCCCTGGGAATGGTCGGTGCCTTGAAAAGTGGTTTTGTGCCCTGAGAAGGGGCCCTCGGTGCCCGAGAAGTGGCTCGGTGCTGAGAATGGTCGGTACCATGGAAAAGTGGTTTTCGGTGCCCTGAGAAGTGGCTGGGGCCCCGAGAAGTGGCTCGGTCCATGAGAAGTGTTGGGAACCCAAAAAAGTGGCTCGGTCCCCTGAGAAGTGGCTGGGTGCCCGAGAAGTGGTCGGTGCTTGAAAGGGTTCGTGCCCTGAGAAGTGGCTCGGTGCCCTGAGAGTGACCGGTCCCCGGGAAAAAAGGGCTCGGTCCCAGGGAAAGTGGTTGGGTCCCCCGGAAGGGGCTGGGTGCCCTGAGAAGTGGTTTCGGTCCCATGAGAAGTGGTTCGGTCCCCTGGAAGGGGCCCTGGTCCCCTGGAAGGGCTCGGTACCATGAAAGTGTTCGGCCCCCTGGAAGTGGCTCGGGCCTGAGAAGTGGCCGGTGCCCTGAGAATGGCTGGTCCCTTGAAAGTGCTTCTGCCCTGAGAAGGGGGCTCGGTCCCCGAGAAGGGGCCCGGGTGCCCGAGAAGTGGCTCGGTCCTGAGAAGTGGTTCGGGCCGAGAGTGGTCGGTCCCCTGAGAATGGCTCGGTACCATGAGAAGTGATTCGGACCCCTGAGAATGGCTCGTCCCTGAGAAGTGGCTGGGTGCCCTGAGAAGTGGCTCGGTCCCTTGAAAAGTGGCTTCGTCCCGAAAAAGTGGCTGGGTCCCCTGGAAGTGGTGGGTGCCCTAAAAAGGGGCTCGGTCCATGAGAAGTGGTTTCGGTGCCCGAGAAGGGCTCGGTCCCCGGGAAAGTGGCTGGGTCCCATGAGAATTTGTTCGGGCCCTGAAAAGTGGCTCGGTGCCTAGAAGGGGCTCGGTCCCCTGAGAAGTGGTTCGGTGCCTGAGAAGTGGCTTTGTGCCCTAAGAAGTGGCTCATCCCCTAAAAAGGGGTTTTGTGCCCTAAATGGCTCAGTGCCCAAAAGTGGCTTGTACCCAAAAAGTTGTCTAGAGAATCAAATATTCGTTTCCCACCAAACCATTCACATTGCTAAATTTACAGTTGTAAATTCTTAAATGTTTAAACTGCCCACAATTTTTAATCACTCGTTACCTAACTTTAACTCAGTATGATTTTGTAACCCGTCTTAATTAGAGTAAGAAATTAGTTTAATTGCCCCAAAAAACTACGCATTCTAGTGGGCCTTCTTTTTAATTAATATTTTGTTGTAAAACCACATTTTAATTTTTACTGAGAAATGATAATTCAAATTTTAATCCCCTTGATGACACTTAAGCAGGTGATTCAAGAATCGCTAAAAATCCAAATCGTGAAAAATTTTTTTTTAAAAAACAGACAAAAAAATCAGTCAGATTTTAAAAAAAAGTGATTTCAAAACTGAATGATCTCTTGAATATTTAGATACGAAATGGAAACCCAAAAAGAAACCTTAATTTGGTTAAAAGCAACTTCAATAAAACCAATAAAATGCTATTGAAAGGGGGGAAAGGGAAACTAATTTAATACATAAAAGGCCTTCTCCGGGAGCCCAAAAAATTTGCTCCCCTGGTCGTCTCCAAAAAAATTATCTATGGCTAGTAAAATTTTGAGCCCAATTGTGGGAAAATTATGTTATTAGCGTTCAGAATTTTCTTGATTTGTTTCACAAAAAAATACCGTGACTGTTGAATGTAAATAGTTTTTTTGTTAAAACGTTGATCAAAAGATTTTGTTTGTTTTGAATTTTCCCTTGTCTGTGTCAACAAAAAGTACGGGTTAACTTTGCACTCTTGTTGCAAAATTTTTCTTGTCTATCAGAAATTTGGTATGGAAGGGTACCTTTTCCCCTAGTTCCTAGCAATTTTTCTGGAATTTTTTTAAGACAGACTTAACTGTCCACTGTCCTTAGTATTTGTACATGGAATTTTTTAAGACAGACTTAATGTCCACCTGTCCCTTTGTAAATTTGTACAGGAATAATTTGAAACAATATTCCTTAACAAAATCCTTCCCAAAGAGTTAAATGTTTTGATATGTTATAGATCATTTAGATATTTTATGCTTTTGCCTAACAATTTGATGGAACCTTTTTTCCCCGTTAAATTTAAAAAATCTAACTCACTCCATAAATTTTCTGTTTAGTTTGAGAAATAAATCCTGCTTTTCTGCGTTTTTATTAATTAAGGAAAATCTTGATTTAAATGTTAAATTAAGAGAAAACCAACAAATAAATTTTATACAGTTTTTTTAAAAAAGAAAAAGTTTAAATTGTTTGTTCACACTACATTTTTGAGGGGTTTATATTTTGTACCCCGAAATTTACAGATAAAGAAATTTCGGAAAATTATGAAATAGATTGTGATTCTAAAAATACCCGAGAACTTCTTTGATATACTTTTAAAATTGCTAGAAGACAATTTTTACAATCCAAAAAGGGACAACCAGCCTTATTCAACTAAACATATGTTGGTTCTCCCTTACCATGAAAAACTTGGTTGATATGCCTTCTCTGCTTAAGAATTTTGATATCAAGTTGTAAGTTGTAGTAGGTTCGCTTCTCCTTCAGCCAGCAGAGATCACTGTTGTGTATAATTTCCATGCCTCTCGCGAATTTCCAGCATTGTTTCAAATCTACTAGTATGGCTGATGCATGCCGGGATGAGATGAAAAGATAGTAGGCCTTTCTGAAGCTGGCGGCCTTGACAAACGTTTAGCTGGATGCTACACGCCAGTATGGTCCAGTGTGGGTAGATTGGGAAGCACTGCTACCTTGTCCTAAGGTTCGTAGGTTTCGAGCTCCTCTTCAGCAGTGTATCAGGTTTATATATTTATATTATATATATATATATTTCTATATATATATCATATATATATTTTTATTTATATATATATATATATTTACATATATTTAATATTTATATATATTATATATATATATTATATATATTTATTATCACACTGGCCAGATTCCCACCAAGGCAGTGTGGCCCGAAAAAGAAAAGCTTTAACATCATTCACCTCCATCACTGATTTTGCCCAGAAGGGTTGGTGCTTTACACTACAGTTTTATACTGCAACATTTAAACACCCCTCCTTCAGAGTGCAGGCACTGTACTTCCCATCTCCAGGACTCAAGTCGGCTGCCGTTTCCTGAATCCCTTCATAAAATGTTACTTTGCTCACATCAACAGCACGTCAAGTATAAAAAACCATTTGTTCCATTCATCCTACAACACGCTCACGCATGCTGCTGGAAGTCCAAGCCCCTCGACACAAAAACTACTTTACCCCCTCCCTCCAACCCTTCTAGGCCGACCCCTTACCGCCTTCTTCCATACAGACTGATACACTCTTGAAATTCATTCTGTTTCGCTCCATTCTCCCCCTCTACATGTCGAACACCTCAACACTTCCTCAGCCCTTATGGACATACAGTTTTGGTAATCCGCACTCCTCCTAATTCCAAACTACGAAATCTCTGCATTTATTCACACCACACATTGCCCTAGACATGACATCTCCACTGCCTCCAGCCTTCTCTCGCTGCAACCATCATTCACCACCGCTTTCACACCCCATATAAGAGCGTTGGTAAAACTATACTCTCATACATTCCCCTCTTTGCCTCCAAGACAATGTTCCTTTGTCTCCACAGACTCCTAAGTGCACCTCTTCACTCTTTTTCCCCTCATCAGTTCTATGATTCTCCTCATCTTTCATAGACCATCCGCTGACACGTCCACTCCCAAATATCTGAATACGTTCACCTCTCCATACTCTCTCCCTCCAATCTGATATTCAAATCTTTCATCTCCTAATCTTTTTGTTATCCTCATACCTTACTCTTTCCAGTATTCACTTTAATTTACTTCTTTTGACACCCTACAAATTCATCCACCAATCTCTGCAGTTCCCTTTCAGATCTCCTAAGAGCAAAGTGTCATCAGGAAAGAGCAACAGTGACTTATATAATATATATATCACTGATATATGATATATATATATATATTTATTTATTTATATATTATATAATAGATATTATATATATATATAAATATATATATAATTATATACATTTAGATATATAATATATATATATATATATATATTTTTAGATATTTTATCTATATATATCTATTTTATATTATATTTTATATATATATATATATATATTATATATTTTTATTTATATACATATAGTATATATATATATTTTTATATATATACAATTATATATTATATATATATATAGATTATTATATATATTATATATATATATATATATATATATTTATATATATATATTTATATATATATATATATATAAAGAACATATGAACATAAGAACGATGGAACACTGAGAAGGCCCTACTGGCCATGCGAGGCAGGTCCAAGTCTCCTTCCGGCCCAAGCCCATTGCACCAATCTAGTCAGGTCAGGTCACATTGAATTAAGGGAGGAACACGGAACCGACCTGGTAGCACAAGCTTTCAGGTCTAACTCACCACCCACCACATCTACTCATGTATTTATCCAAACCTATTTTTAAGCTACAACATACGTTCTGGACCTCAATAACGGTACTTGGGAGTTTGTTCCATCATCCACAACTCTATTACCAAACCAGTACTTTCTTATCCTTCCTGAATCTGAATTTTTCCAACTTTAAAACCATTGCTGGAGGTCCTGTCTAGGCTATTTTTTTCAGCACCACTATTTACATCCCCTTTATTTATTTTCTGTTTCTCCATTTATAACCTCAATATATCCCCTAAATTCTAAGTTTTCTAGAGAGTGCAGTCAGGGCCTTAGTCTATCATCATAGGGAAGGTTTTGATACTGGGATTCAAATTTGTCATCCTCTTTGTTCATTTTCCAGAGAATTTATATCACTTCTGTAATACGGTGACCAAAACCTGTGCAGATAATCTACATGAGGCCTAACAAAGGATGTATAGAGTTGGAAGAACAACCTGAGGACTCCTATTATTTATGCTTCTTGTTATTTGAAAGCCAAGGATTCTATTAGCTTTATTGCGAAATTATGCACTGTTGTCTTGGTTTCAGATTACTGCTAACCTGAACTCCTAAATCTTTTCGCAATCAGTATTATTACTAGATCTACATTATTTAGTTTATATGTGGCATGTTATTGTCCTTGTCCAACATTTAGACTTAGCATTTGTCTATATTAAACTGCATCTGCCACTTCTCGACCACTGATCAGTCTATTCAAATTCTTCCTGGAGTGCTCGAATGTCCTCGTCGAATGAATTCGACGGCCATATTTTGGTGTCATCGCAAACTTGCCGATGTCGCTCTTTATGCCCTCATCTATGTCGTTTAGGTAGATTGTGAACAGCAGGGGCAACACTGACCCTGTGGAAACACGCTCGTGACGCTTCCCCACTGATTTCTCACCCAATTTATGCAAACTCTCTGCTGCCTATTTGTCAACATGCCTCTATCCAGGAAAAAATTTTCCTCCTATTCCATGTGCTTTAATTTTCCTCAATAGTCTCTGATGTGGGCCCCTGTCAAAAGCCTTACTGAAGTCCATATACACAATTCTATATTCATTACCCCTGATCTACCTCTCAAATACCTTAGTGAAAAAAGTTAATAAATTCGTAAAGGGAGGAAACGCCCTTTGTAAAAACCATGTGAGATTCGTTGATTAATTTATGCTTTTCAAGGTGGCTACGAACTGCTCGGCAATTATTGATTCCATAAATTTTCCCCCTATGGAGGTTAGGCTTATTGGTCTATAGTTCGAAGCTAAGGACCTGTCACCCGTTTTGAAAATAGGTATCAATTTTCCATTTTCCATTATCTGGCACCCTGCCAGTTTGTAGTGATATGTTGAAAAGATTAGCCAAAGGTGTGCTAAGCTCCTCTTTACATTCCTTTAGAACCCTTGCATACGTTCTCGGGGCCTGGGGATATGTTAGGTTTTAATTTATCTATTTGCCTAAGGACCATGTCACTTGTGACCCTAATAGTGCCAGTTTTTTACCGTCCTGTTCTATATAATTTATCATTACTGGAATATCGCTGGTATCCTCCTGTGTAAAAATGAGAGGAAGTATGTGTTAAAAATTCTACACATTTCCTTATCACTGTCAGTGAGCTGACCGAGGAACTTTTGAGTGGGCCTATCTTGTCCTGATCTTACTTCTGTATACCTGAAAGAATCTTTTGGGTTAGTCTTCGATTCTCTTGCAACTTTAACCTCATAATCTCTTTTTGCTTTTCTAATTCCCTTTTTTATTTCTCTCTTTAACTGAATATATCGATTTCTCAATTGCCCCTCTCCTCTTTTGATTGCCTATATATGCCTCTCTTTTGACCAATCAGATATTTTAATCTATTGTTCATCCATTTAGGATCATTTTTGTTTGATCTGATTTCCCTATTTGGAACATAATTTGGACTGAGCAGCTAGAACTATGCCTGGAAAGCATCATATCGGCAACATCACCACCTACTGACCTTAGTCAGGTCATTCCAGTTCAGCCCACCTAAGTAATTTTTCAGTCCTATGAAATCAGCCAAGCGAAAGTCAGGGACGGAGACTTGATTGCCATTATTAGGGGAATTCCATGATATATTAAAACTGAGTGATTTGTGATCACTTTCCCAAGCTCATCATTAACCTCAAGATTATTAATTAGTGTTTCCCTACTGGCAAGAAACCAAGTCAAGGAGGTTATTTCCCCTAGTTGGATCTGTCACAAACTGTTTTAAAAAACAATCCTGGATCGTATCAAGAAAGTCACCTGACTCTAAATTTCCTGTCAAAATTGCTCCAGTCAATCTGTCTATAGTTGAAATCTCCCATTAGCACAACATTTTCGTATGTAGATGCCTTACGAATTTCGTCCCATAGAAGTTTACTGCACTCCCTATCAAGATTTGGGGCCCTGTAAATCACACCCAAAATTAGTTTTTCTCGGCCCTCGAGAAGCTGTAACCAAACAGATTCAGTGGCTGACGCTTCTAATTTAATATCTTGTCTAACACAACAATTTAAATTGTCTCTGATATACATCGCTACTCCACCACCTTTCCTGTTGACCCTGTCAGTGTGGAATAATTTATAGCCTTGTATGTGACATTCAGAGGGCATCTCTCTATCTTCAGATTGAGCAGGTCTCTGTTATAGCAATAATATCTATGTTTCCTGCACTTGCAATTAATCTTAGCTCATCTATCTTATTTCTTACACTCCTGCTATTAGTATAGTAAACCTTAAGGTTTACTACACACACCCATACCTCTATCTTCCATCAGTTTAAAATCATAGGCATTTCACCAATGGCCTTCTCAATCGAGTCTGCAAGTGCTACACCCAGCCCAGAGAGATGTACCCCATCCCTTGCATACATATCATGTTTGCCATGAAAGTTGTTCCAGTTGTCAATGAATGGGATTGCAAGTTCCTTGCAGTATCTGTCTAGCCAGCAATTTACACCAATTGCCCTAGACAACCATTCATTTCCTACCCCCTTCTAGGCAAGATGCTACATATGATTGGGATCCCTCCTTAGACTTAATGAAATCTATAGCGGGACCTGTACTTATCCAGAGCTCTTCTCTCCTCCCCTTCCCAATATCATTTCCCCCTGCATGAGACAGATAATGGGCTTGTTCCCATTCCCTGACATGTTATTATCCAGCCTGTGACAATGCCCCCAACCCCAGCCCCGGGGAAGCACACTCTTCTCTCATCTTCTTATTCCTATTACAAAAAGCACGGTCAATGTATTTCCCTGAGAGTCCCCAAACCCAAAAGAATGCGCTTACCCCCAATTAGCAGGGGCAGGTAGTCCCCTTTACCTTCATGGCCAATGAAGTACATTCATCCTGAAGAACAGAGAAGCGATTTCCCTACCTTCAGATCTTCACTCTTAACTTTCCTTACTCTGATGCGCCTTCCATTCTGTGAACCATCGCCACTTGTAGCAGGTGCTGGACTGCACCTCACTGCTGGTAGCCGTTGCTACCTCCCCAGCTACAGCCCCCTCACAGCGAGAGACAGACTGCACCTCACTGCTAGAAGCCTCATTCCCCACACTCCAGCCACCTCACCTCTCTCCCAGACCCCTTGAGGTGGACCTTTAGCCTCCTAATCTCCTCCTGGATATATATATATATATATATATATTATATATATATTATTTATATTTTATATATATATATATATATATAGATATATATATATATGTATTTATGTCGTGCGAATATGTAAAACTGGTCAATTAGCAAGAACTCATTTATAATTAAGTCCTTTCTCAAATTTTCTCTTATACGTTTAAAGATATATTTTTTTTCTTTAATGTTAATGTAAAAATTTATAATTTTGCACCAAAAGAATATTAGAAGACTTACCTAACCTTATTATAACAAGAACAATTTATTTTAGCCTAACCCAACCAAATATATTTTGGATACGTTTACAATAATTTAATACTAAACAAACACAGTGAAATATATTTTTTTCGTTAGGTTCAGAATGATTTTGGCGAAATTATTGCATACACAAATTTTCACTTGTCCTATATGGCAAGATGAGCGTTGCTATTTAAGCCAAGATCGCAAGTTCTGCCTATTCGGCACGACATATATATATATATATATATATATATATATATTATATATATATATATATATATATATATATATTATATATATATTATATATATATATCTTTCTTAGTATATACGAAAGTAAAGATTGATTCACTTGATATATAACAGCAACTACATTACTTCTTAATTCATATGATTTTAAAACCATCACTTGAAAATACTGTTTTTGTAAATGCTGATGGCAGAGTATTATCCTCTCCGTCGGTCCATTGAATGTTGCTACACTTGGGGCGCGGTAAAGATGGAGTAATGACTCTCCTTGGGGCTCTTTAAACACTCTTAAGAAGAACTCTACTTGTAAAACAATAAGAGCGTTTGCGAGTGCTTGTTAATGACGTTACTTTTACGAGGGCAGCTGGTAATTTCAATTCTATTGTAGCTTTCCTGTAATAACCTGCTGTTATTGTTGTCGACTCAACTGCTGCTGCTTCTGCTGCTGCTGTTGTTATTGCTTCTGCTGTTGTTGCTGCTTATGATATTGTTGAGATGATTATGACGTTGTTGTTGCTACTACTAAGTCTGCTGCTTGTGCTGTTGTTGAGATGATGATGACATTGTTGTTGCTACTACTAAGTCTGCTGCTTGTGCTGTTGTTGAGATGATTATGACGTTGTTGTTGCTACTACTAAGTCTGCTGCTTGTGCTGTTGTTGAGATGATGATGACATTGTTGTTGCTACTACTAAGTCTGCTGCTTGTGCTGTTGTTGAGATGATGATGACAGTGTTGTTGCTACTACTAAGTCTGCTGCTTGTGCTGTTGTTGAGATGATGATGACATTGTTGTTGCTACTACTAAGTCTGCTGCGTGTGCTGTTGTTGTTACAGATGTCGCTGGTGAGGAAAAATGAGCAACAAAATTTAAGAAACACTGAGAAAAGCAACAGCAGTAGCAACAGCAACAGCAACAACAATACTTACAAATGCAATATTAGTTAAAAATGCTTGTAATTTTCAATCACCGGGTGTAGGGATTCGAACACGAAATCTTGATTGTGCTAATTTTCTTTTCTGCTTGAGTATGAGAGTGTTAATAAGATTTGCGTCCCTGGCCCACGTATTTTTTGTAGGCTCTGAAGTTACTGCTTCAACTACAATTTTGAAAAGAGAGGTTCTCTTTCCAGAAACAATTTGTTCGAAGACTGAGACACTAATGCAACATTAAACACTAATGCAACATTAGACACTAATACAACATTAAACACTAATGCAACACATGTTGCATTAGTGTCTCAATCTTCAACCTGTCGGTTTTAAACTATTTGTCCCAATTTGTTTGATCAAATATAGCTATTGTTCCTCTGAAAAAAGTTTAAGAGCATAGCGAAGGTTGCATGCTGGGTTTTCCTGGTTCAGCCAAAACAACTGGAAGCTTAAACTTGCTATTTTCAGCATAATAGACGTGTGGCTAGTTTGTAAGTTGCTGCGCAACCAGGCGAATGGCTGATTGGTTGTTTTCTTCGGGTTGCAGGAATTTGCAGTACAGTGGTTGGCTATCCTAATGGCTGACAATCAGAAGAAGGAATAAGTCTTTCTTCCTTACATAAAGCTGTGCTGCTGTTGCTGGCTTGCAACAGCAGCACAGCACTGTGCGAAGCAGCCATCGGCGCAAGAACGTGTCTTTCGGGTCTCCATTGAGGGTCACCTGTAGAACAGATCTTGTAGGCTCGCCAGTGTGAACCTACAAGATGACTGGGTTCGTCATTCATCGTTGTTACTCAGTAGTTGGACAGTAGATAGTCAGGTCATAGCCAGGAACACCCAAGCATCAACCACAAATATTCCAAGTAAAGAAGGGCGAAAATTATGTACCATAGAAGGTGATGAGACGTTTAACAGGTGAAATAATGAACATCAAAATGGTATACAATACCGACAGGTTAATAGGTAAGACACATAGGCAACAGTTAGGCAACTTTATTGCCTAACTGTTGCCAATGTGTCTTACCTATCAACAGGTGAAATAATGTTGGGAGGTGCATTGACAGTGATGTTTGACAGCGATGTGATTAACGAGGTGACGATGTGATCCCGAGAAACATTAACACGGATGTGAGTGACAATTTGTATATAAGTCGTTAATATTTAAAACTTTTCGAATTTTAACATTGAAAAAAGTATCGGGATAACAACTGAGATACAATATCAAGTTATGTTTTGTCTACTGTGTTACTTACTACTGTAACAACTTAACTATGATGGTCTGATGTGCTACTTGTGTTGCTCTTGTTGCTGTTGATGTTATGGGTGCTGTTGCTGATGTTAATGATAGTTTTTTTACAGCTAATGTTGCTACTAATGATGTTTTCCTCCTGTTGTTGCAGTTGTGGCTACTTCTACTGCTACAGTGGCTGCTGATGTTGTTGCTGGTGTTGTTACTGATATTGCTGTTGCTGCTGCTGCTTTTTCTGATACAGTTGCTTATTCTTCTGCTACTGATTCTTGTGTAATTGTGGTATTAGTGGCAGTGATGGCTGTACCGATGCTGCAACTCCTCCTCCGCCTCCTGACGAAGCAGCAAGATTATCATCATCGTCAAATGGTCCTTCGAACCTGATACATTTTTGGGTCCAGCCCACATGTGACCACTTCCCTTATATGTAATACCAAATGGTTGTAAATTACTATAATTTTAAAAGGGGTAGACCGGTAAGCCAGTGTAAGGCCTCGGTCAGATGACCAAAAGCTCCAAAGGCGGTTCATCATCTGACTATGACTCGCGTCAGGAAACACTTGTCCTGTTTCCTGACGAACCTTACCTAACCTAACCACTTCCTCCCCGGGTAAATCACTCACTCTTCTATTCTAGGTGAACCTCTTATTCCCTGAATCGGTTTTAAAAGGACTCTGTTGGGCGAAACATCTCTTAATGTTGCCAGGTGCTGTGCTTACATCTTATTCTTTACCACATGTTATGATGCCACCCACATTGCCTGTAGGTGCTCTCTAAAAGTGTCGGGAGAGTTGTGGCTCCAAAAGTGTTCGATAAATAATCTTTAACTATTTTTTCAACCTGTCTTGAAACTGGATATTAACCGTGTCACCCAAGAGGAATATTAGTGATACGGGGAAAGTGTGACTCTCTTACGATTTTTAAGAAAAATGGAGGTTACAGATATTCATTGAGATGGTGCACGAGGGTTGGCAACAATCCATTACTTTGGTCTCAGCAAATCAATATTTCATACAGTTAGATACAGCTGGAAGACCAAACGTGTTTGTGAGTGCTGACAAGAATTACACATCGGCCAGTTAAAGACACCAGCTAAGAAATGCGTTAACTAAGAAAAAAATGGGAATGGTGCTTCTACATAGCGTTCTTATAATTAGGCAGAAAACAATATCTTTCAATTCAACTTTGGGTAAGATGAAAGAAAAGTTTACACAAGTGTGAGCTGTACTCTTTAATTAAGAACATAAGAAAGGAGGAACACTGCAGCAGGCCTGTTGGCCCATACTAGGCAGGTACTTCACAATCCATCCCACTAACAGAATATTTGCCCAACCCAATTTTCAGTTCTATCCAATCAATAAGCTTTGATAATTTTATTAACTAATGTGCAAACCCCACTCAAATACAACCCTTCTCACTCATATATTTATCCAACCTAAATTTAAAACTACGAAAGGTTTTAGCCTCAATAACCCTACTAGGCAGACTGTTCCACTCATCAACTACCCTATTTTCAAACCAATACTTACCTATATCCTTTATAAATCTAAAGTTGTCTAATTTGAATTCATGAGCTGCATAATCCAGGTCAGGCCTTACTAATGATGCATAAAGCTGTAGTATATCCGCTGGACTTCTGTTGTTCATACTTCTTGATATAAATCCCAGTAATCTATTTGCTTTATTACATACGCTTAGGCACTGCTGTCTTGGTTTAGGCAAGATGAGTATGCAGGTTTTTGTTTTGGTTAACATGCTTTATGTTAATATGCTTTATGTTAACATGCTATATGTGTAAGGTGTGGATAGAAAAGGTTTGCACGTCGCGACATGAACATTGCTCTGTCTCTTGAGGTGAGAGAATGTGACACGGGATCTACTCCTGGCTGACCGCAGTTTGGAAAATGATTCAATACAGTTCATTTTGTGATTTCATTAATATATATATATATATATATTATATATATATATATATATATATATATATATATATATATATATATATTATATATATATATATATATATATTATATATTATATATAATATATATATATATATATTTATATATAAAAATATATATATTATATATATATAAGAATTCGCAAGAGCAGGCGAAATATACACAACACTGATATATATATATATATATATATATATATATATATATATATATATATATATATATATATATATATATATATATATATATATATATATATATATATATATATATGCAATAAGATCACAGTAAACAGGTGATTTCAGAATATGCAAAACAACCACTCTGAAAGAATAGAGAAATTCCAAGCGCTTTCGTGACTACTCACATTATCAAGGAACTATCATAGTTCCTTGATAATGTGAGTAGTCACGAAAGCGCTTGGAATTTCTCTATTCTTTCAGAGTGGTTGTTTTGCATATATATATATATATATATAATATATATATATATATATATATATATATATATATATATATATATATATATATATATATATATATATATACAAGGAATTCGCAAGAGCAGGCGAAATATACACAAACACTGATCTCTGGCTGAAGGAAACTCGAACCTACGAACCTTAGAATAAGGTACACAGTGCTATACCAATCTACCCACACAGGCAAACCTTGGCATGTAGCTTGCGCTACATGTTGATCCAAGGCAGCCAGCTTTCGGGGAGAAGGCTTACAGCTTTTCGTCTCATCCCCTGCATGCATCAGCCTTACTAGAGATTTAAAATCTGTATATATATATATATATAATATATATATATATTTTATATATATATATATATATATATATATATATATATATATATATATATATATATATATATATATATATATATGTATATATATATATATATATATATAATATATATATATATATATATATATATATATATATATATATATATAATATATATATATATATAGATATATATATATATATATATATATATATATATATATATATATATATATATATATATATATGTATATATATATATATATATATATATATATATATATATATTTATATATATAGATAGATACATAGATAGGTACATAGATAGATAGATAGATAGACAGATAGATAGATAGATAAATAGATAAATAGATAGAGAGATAAATAATTAATTTGCAAATGAGACACAACTTCATGTTGTTTCTTTTCCTTCTTATACCAGCTCTTTCCTCCCTACATTACTTAAGATAAGATAAGATTTCGTTCGGATTTTTAACCCCGGAGGGTTAGCCACCCAGGATAACCCAAGAAAGTCAGTGCGTCATCGAGGACTGTCTAACTTATTTCCATTGTGGTCCTTAATCTTGTCCCCCAGGATGCGACCCACACCAGTCGACTAACACCCAGGTACCTATTTGCTGCTAGGTGAACAGGACAACAGGTGTAAGGAAACGTGTCGAAATGTTTCCACCCGCCGGGAATCGAACCCGGGCCCTCCGTGTGTGAAGCGGGAGCTTTAGCCACCAGGCCACCGGACAATGTATTTTCCTCCACCATCACATGGATCTGTAAGGCCGCACTATAAGAGCACAAAGTATTAAGAAGGAGGTGAGATGAGTGTGTATACATTCAGCAGTTACTACATAGCAACATATGTGGTGGGTATGTTATGTATTAGTGGTAAGATGTTTCTCTCTTATTTTGTATCTCAAAGATTGAAAGGAAATATTTCGGTCAAAAAGTTTGTTGTTTACATGTAAGTGCGTCAGTATCCAGCAGACTTGAGTGATTGAGTTAGATCAAATTATCGACTTAGTGGAAGGAGAGGGTAAAGGAGTTATTTGTTTGTGCTAGGAGACTGTACATTCAACCGGCTTGTTTGAGCGACTGAGATTGAGTAACTTGGAAGAAAGTGGATTTGATGACGTGACATACTGTCAGTGTCTTACCAGGTATAATGTTTAGAAGGGATTCAGGGAAACAGGTTAGCTTAAGCTGAACTCTGATGATGGTACATACAGCACCTGCATGCTGAAGGACGCATTAGCAAGTTGCAGTTCATAGGACCATTTGAAATGTCAGGCTTCCATTTTCTGGCATGAATGTGTCCTCGTTTTAGGGTCTCTCAGTCTGAGTGGGTGATGATTTTAGTTAATACTGTATTGACAATAGGATTAATAAAGAGGAAAATATATTCAATATGACAATGAATCGGTAAACATTTTTATATTCATGATCAAAATGGAAATATAATTACAGTGCCATGAATAGAATTATGAGTTAGAAAAGATATTTAAAGTTTTAGTAAGAAGAGCTTAAAAGAAACGTTCAGTACATGTTGGTTTTAATCTTGAATAGTAATTTCTAGGAGATGTCAAGGAACAAATTGATGTCCCAAATGTTGCAGCTGCCAAATTTTGCAGCTGGCAATAAATAGCCATTAATCACTGCTGTTGAGCAAGTGCGTATTAAGTCTCCAGATTGTCCGTAACAAATAACAAAAGGTCACAATACCGTGACCGGAACAATACACAAATATCCCGCATATAGGAGAGAGGAGCTTAAAACGTCTCAGTCCAACTTGGACCATTTACGAGGTCGCACTAACAGAAAGGAGAGAAGGAGGGAGTATATATAGGTTCCTCTCTTCTATGTGCGGGTTATTTGTACATCAGTAACAAAATTTATGGCATTAGACATAAGAAATTATAGCCTCACTGCCTGCTGAGAAATACATTAAGAATACTTTTAACGTTGAAAAGAGTATTACAAGTTTAAAGATATGATTTCTGTCTTTATTCGTCTATAGTATAACTGTATATGTGTATGAGATATAAGTTCCATTACAGTGGAAAGGCGACATAACAGCTTAACTTAGAGAGGCCACTGGGAAGACCACTGGAAAGACCACTGGGAAGACCACTGGGAAGACCATTGGGAAAACCACTGGGAAGACCACTGGGAAAACCACTGGGAAGACCACTGGGAAGACCACTTAATATGGGAACCTGGGTTCAGGGTCTTGGTTAGTTACCCTCTGAGACAAGAAGACTGGATAAAAGGTCTCTTTACTTACCAAAGTAACCCGGGTATCGGCAGATACCAGAGCTCTTACCATCATTTATGCTTTCCAATAATATGGAAATTTTGTATTTTGTAAATTCTTTTTAGTTTCTATTTTATTTTTTGGCTGTAGTTGCTGCTAGTGTTGTTGGTGCAACAACTGTGTTGTTCTTGTTGTCGTTGTTGTTGCTGTCGTTGTTGCTTCATGTCCTTGATGAAGTCAGTCATTTATTTAAACAATTATTTGCCACCATAATAATCCTGATATACTTTACGATCTTTGTAGTGTAGATATATTCTGTCAACTTAATAATGAAGATGTTTCTTGACGTCCATAATGTTACTGTATTATGTGACGTCCATAATGTTACTGTATTATGTGACGTACATAATGAATATCAACTTTGAACTGTACAGAGAGAACAAGATGGTTTAAATTATCAAAGTATATGTCAAAACTGCCATGTTCTCTCTTTTCCAATCAATATAATCATTCAACTACGAAAGACACACCAGGACTTTACCAGATACCATGTAAAGGCTGCGACCAAGTATACATAAGACACACAAATAACCCGCACATAAAAGAGAGAATCTAATGACGACGTTTCGGTCCGACTTTGACCATTTATAAAGTGTGACTTTGTAAATGGTCCAAATCGGACCGAAACGTCGTCGTTAGCTTCTCTCTTTTATGTGCGGATTATTTGTGTATCGTTCCAGTCACGGTATTGTGCCTTTTTTGTTATATATAAGACACCCCGAACGATATCAACAATGACCATCGAACACCAGAATGCAATACGTTATGCAAAAGATAATCCAGCCTTTTTTCAACTTGTCAACACCAACAATCACAATATTCATTGGGAAGATGCTACCACGAAGCAGAAAATAACACTGCAGCTACAATCGCAAATTTATAGAATCTGCACTCACAACTTCCACTTCCAATTTCAACATCTCACAGAGACAATGGAAATCAGACGTCACTTCAAAATTCGCCATCAATAACTACATATCAGAGTCCAACCCAATACAGAACACCAACGATAGATTAGTAACTACATAGCAGAAAGGAAATTCCTATACAAATTTCAACCTTAAATGTTTCTCACAATTATATCACATAAATGTTAAACCTAAAACCCAATCTAACTTTATTATTTTTTAAATACACTACCTAACAGAATACTCCATACGACTGAATGTACAACAATGCAAGCAACCATATGACCTGTCTTTGTAATACTCACTTGTGCTTTATAGTTATCTGTTTACTATAATGTATTATCACTGATTTCATCATTGCTTAGTTAATCTTAAGTTAATTTTAAGCCAGCCCCTAATGCTATGCATAGTATAAGTGGCTTTGGCATACTGCTCTTATCTGTATTTTTTTGTACCTCTGTATGTGTGCTCAAATTGGAAATAAATAAATAAACAAAAAAAAACCTTCCCTACGGGACCTGTCATCTCCCACACTCCATGATCTGTCATCTCATCTCCCAGCATGGTGGGAGGCTCAGTCTTCCCTATAAATTCTTCTTCTACTTCTATCTTAGCTCATTCTGTAAGTTTTACTGTTGAGTTCGAGGCAAATAACTCATTGCCTTTCCTAGATATTTTAATTATTAAGGGTAACAATATTTTTAAATTTAAAATTTACAGAAAATCAACAAATAACTGTTCCTATGTCCACTATTATTCTTCACATCAAGATAGAGTTAAACTGTCTGTTTTCTCATCAATGTTTTTGGGAGCTTTACGTATTTGTAGTCCAGAGTTCATAGATGAGGAAATATAAAAAATTTATGAAATAGCTAATGATTTGAAATACCCAAGAAACGTAATTGATAAATCTTTTAAAATTGCTAGAAATACTTTTTACAACCCAAAAAGGCACAACCAGCCTTATTCAACTAAAAATGTGTTGGTTCTCCCTTACCATGAAAACTTGGTTGATATGCCTTCTCTTCTTAAGACTTTTAATATCAAAGTTGTATTTAAAAATCTTGATGCAGTAAAAAAAAACTTTTGATAAAGAATTCCCCCCAAAATGCTGATGGATGTGTCTATGTAAAACTGGTAAAAATCTCGAACTAAGATTAAAACAACATAAATATAGCATTAGAACTGGACAAGATTCCAATGCTCTATTTATTCATGTGAGAGATTTTAACCATCCAATTCACTTTTAAAAAATTGAGAAAGTTATATGAAGCAAGTCCATGGTCGACAGGAATATAATTGAATCTTGTTTCATAAGAAGTAGCTATAAAATTATTATGAATATTTCTTTTGGTTTATATAAATTGGATTCATTTATAAGTAATAAATTTTGGAAAGAATTTAAGGTACATTAGACAAATTTTTGTGTAGAATATAAGCTGTTTCACGGATCACTGACTGTCTACCTACATCATCATAAAAGGTCAGGTGTTGTTGTGGGTGGCAGTGAGGTGTAGTCTCGTCCTTACATGCCTTCCTTTTAACCTTTCATTCTTATAGTTCCTTGATAATGTGAGAAGTCACGAAAACGCTTGAAATTTCGATATTTTTTCATATGTATATATATATACGTACATATATATAAATATATATATATATATATATATAATATTATATATATATATGTATATATATAATATATATATATATATATATATATATATATATATATATATATATATAGGGAGGTACCACCTCTAGAACTGTAATAGGGACCCTCATCCTCAGAGAAAAGAATAAACTTGCTTCAGAGAAAACTTGAGGTTCTTCCTGAAGCTGTTTGAGAATTTTCTCCTACCACCCCCTATATTTTATATATATTTTATTTAAAGACAAAATACATTGACAAAACATTCACAAAAAATACGATAGAAAGTAAAACAACATAGGTGACTCAGCGCTACATCTTGAATACTTCGTCCAGCTCCCCGGCGGTGGGCCGCGTGCCCAGAATGCTGCAGGCATTTCCTCTCTGGATTGCAACACTGAGTCTCTGAAAGAGGAAGCTGGTCGCCCTGTGGTCCTTGGTTTCTATGATGAGCTTTTCACCCAGCTCTATTAGGAACTTTAGAGCACACTTGCCCCATGCTCCAAGGGTCTCCGACCCTATTGGGATGAAGTTATAGCAAGGGGGAAGGTCTTCATATTTGCGGATCTTCTGGGTCTCCCTGTGGCTGGCAGCTCCACCCCCTTCCACTACGGAGTATGGCAAGTAGGTGTCTGCCAATGTGGCGGCACATGTGTAGTCCCAGGCAATCTGCTTTCCATCCTTCCAAGGTAGCATAGTGGCTCCATCAGGACGCTTTTGACTTCCGTCAGACCTCTGCACTTGGGTTCCCGTTGAGCTGGGCAACGGGCTGTGGCGAGGCTTCTCTTTATGATGTCATTGACCTCCTCATGCCTGGCATACTTCCCTTCTGCTGTGTGTCACACGAGACCATGAAGTCCGAATTGATCAGCTGTCGCCCTGCCGCAAATACACCTATGTTCGGTGAGGATGGGGGTGGCTAGGCGAAGAGCAACACCAATCCGAATGGCCTGTGGGTCTAGTCGAGTGCCCAATGAAGAATTGGGAACAGCTAACAGGAAATCTCCTGAGTGTGGTGCCTTCACTGCCAGGAGACGAGCTTTGTCCTTTCCTGAGGCATTGGAGAGCATTGTGTTGGCGATTTTTTCCATGATCGGTTTGTCCCAGTGGGACTGTTTGTGTTCTTTGGGAGGAGCTGGTCTACTGGAGGAATCTGTAAGGGTGTCCCACCGAATCGCTGCTTCAGTAAACCTGGGGTCTTGAGCTCCTACCACGTCTCTCAAGCGTTCGGGAACAATCTTCTTGACTAATGCACTGGAAGCCAAACACGAAGACAGAAAAGCAGGTAAAGCAACATGCGTTGCTTTGCGCAACCCTATACCTCCCAGTCGCACTGGGAGGGTTGCCTGATCCCATTGCTGATCCTCTAGTGACAGGTTCAGTGCCTTCTTAAGGGTTGACCTCAGGTGTGCGTCATATTCGTCGAGTGTTGGGTTGTCGAAAGAGAGTGCACACCTCAGGAAGTAAGTGAGTCTTGGAATAGTAAGGCACCTTGTGAGGAGATACAGAGCATCATGGGCATCAAGATTGCTTATTCTCTCCTCCATTCTAAACAGGTATTAAAATTTGCCCTTGGGACTGTGTCGATGGCCTGGTGCCCCCGGGGTGCCCCCGGAGGGTATTTTGGGGACGAGTGGTGTAGAGATTTGGAGGATTCTTGCACAGCATTGTTTTATTTCCGGGTTTTGTGTGTGATTTCACACTTGGAGGGATTAGGATGAGCCCAATCTTTCCCCCTGTGTTTTCACCGTTGTAGGTCCCCTACCGGGACTTTTCGCCGCAGAGTGCCACATCCAGGTACCAATGTTAGCTCGCTGCGTAGGGGGAAATTTTTGTTCTCTTACTCCAAAGGGAAAAAGAGAATGGAGCTAGTGGGCCCCCTGTGAACCCCTTTCTGAGTTTTAAATTTCATGTTCTAAAAACAAAAGAATTGGGGGTTTGCTGAGCCAGCTGAGAGAAGGGAAAAAGATGGGAAAGCGACCCCGAAAAGCTGGAAAGACGCATCCTCTTTACCATTTTAAAAGGGCATTTCTAAAATCAAGTTTGACACACCCTTTGTTTTCTGGTGGCCCCTGATGTAGGCCCTTGCCCATGAGCTGCAGTTCACTGCCTTGAGGCCCCCAAAAGCCATTGGTGTGGCTGGAGTAAACTGGAGGCTTCTGGTGAATGTTTCTTCTGACTTTGGCCACGAGACGGCGAAGGTGTTTCCAAACCCCAAAGGGTCTGATTCCCCCCCTTCTTCTTCAACGCACAAAGTGGGCTCCGAAAAAAAAAGGGTTTTTCTTTTTCTGGGATTCCCCAGCCAGGCATTGTTGACGAAAGTTTTAATCGGGGGAAGAAGTGATAGATCACCGAGTACTGGATTTTCCCCTCCTTGAGGTGCTGAGGTCGAATTCCAGTGTAAACCCCCTGCAGATCCTGCAGGAAAAACACGATCCTTTTTGGGCTTCCCATTCAGGCAAAAATTTTAAATTTTTCAATGATGGGGTCTTCCCCGGGGGGGTTGTTATGGTTATGGGTCCCGGTTGGATTTTCTCTTATGCTTGGGCCTGGTCTCACCTTGGGGGGTACAGGTCGTCACTTTTAATTTTTCGGATTTCTCCCCTGTGTTACCTTTTTAATTTTTTGAACTGTGCGCAAATTTTTTTTTGTTTTCAGTGGGCTTTTCTTGGGGCTACCCTTTTTGATTCCTGCGTGATGGGGCAAGGGGGCACCATTTTCCGTTCTTTGGGGTTGCGCACTGCTTTGATAACTACGTGGTTAGCTTTGCCCCGTCTCAGGAAAAGCAAGACAGACATTGCCCAACAGGACAGGGTTTCCCATGCTTGGTGGTGCCCCGGTTTCTAATTGGTGGAACTCCCTTCACCTGCTTTGAAGGTCTTGAAAATTTTCCCGCTGCTATGGGCGAGCGCTTTAGGGATGGGGATAGGGTACTGTTAGCAGTGGATTTGAATGCCCAAAAGAAAGGGTTTTCGCAAGTGAGGAAGTTGCCCTTGGGGAAATTTTCACTGCCTGTGGAGGCTGTGGGCTGCTCTCTGCTGGGGGCATATGTGATCCCGCACACCCATTGTGTGCACGAATGCGACCATTCCTGTTGCGTGCTCGAAACTCTCCGCACACCTGACATGTGCCTCTTCTTTCATTGTTGGGTGCACTGTTTCCCTGCTTTGTGGCTGGCTGGCTTCATCATCTGCCATACCTCAACTGTGTGGTAAGCCCAGGCTGAAGAGAAAATGGCGGATGGCACATACCGCATATAGTTCATGGTGGTGGTAGGGGGAGGAGAAGGGTCTCCCCTCCTTGGGGTGGGTGGTGGAGGAAAGGGAGGAGTGAAAGATGTGTGATGAGGCGGAGTAGGGCACTCACTCCCTCTCAGGACAAGTCATTTATACACCTCAATGCTCTGTGCACCTGTTACTATACGCCACTATTCTCTGTGCACCTGTTACTATACACCACTATGCTTTGTGCACAGCCCCCACTATAAACGACACGCCGCTGTACACTACACGTGCTATGCGCATACCATGCTCATACTACGCACTACACACTATGTACACTATACACACGGTGAACAAACACTCCATTGTTGTAACACGAGCACACGGTGTATGCGCGCCTGTTTGGGGAAGGGGGAGACACAGTATTACCCTCAACCTCCGCCTCCTCCTCCTCCATTAGGCCTTCCCTCACTGACCTCACCTACCCATGGTGACCGTTATGTTCCCTCACTGAATTCACATACACAACACTTTTCTTGATTCTGTATATATATATATATATATATATATATATATATATTAATAATATTATATATAATTATATATATATATATATAATATATATATATATATAATACAGCCATCCACATCGGTGTTGCCCTTCGACTTGTGTATTTGTGGCAGTGAAGCAGCAGACCGATTCGGGGTACCATGGTTTTGTGTGCCGTAAATCCCAGGGAAAGATTGCAAGACATGAGGAGGTTAATAACATTATCAAGAGGAGCCTCACAACAGCTGGATGCCCAGCAGTAAGGGAGCCACCCCAACTATGCAGATCTGATGGCAGCCAGAAGCGTCCAGATGGTATCACCCTTCAAGCCTGGACAGATGGAAAGCAGGTGGTGTGGGACTATACATGTGCATCTACCTTGGCTGATACCTATCTCCAATACACCAGGGGGGAAGGAGGGGGAGCTGCCAGCTTTAGGGAGTCCCAAAGTCTAGAAAATATGGAGAACTTGCCCATCATTATATGTTTGTTCCCATAGGCTCAGAGACCCTTGGCTCATGGGGAAAGAGTGCATCTAATTTCCTTAAGGAGCTGGGAAAAAGACTCATCAGGGTAACTAGGGATCCCAGGGCAGCTAGTTTTCTGTTCCAGCGGTCAGCGCGGCTGTTCAAAGGGGTAATGCATGCTGCATTTTGGGCACATGCCCCAGCTCTGAGGAGCTGGATGAGATTTTCGCCTTATAATCGGTGATACACACGTAACAACATGTACCGTATATGCCACCTTTATATCAACAATGTATATATATATATATTATATATATATATATATATAGGGGTAGCAATAATGTTCAAGGATCGGTTATGCACGAAGTGGGAACAAAATTCTAAAATTTCAAGGAATATGTAAATTGAAATAACAGTCTGATGGAAAAAACTGGGTTATAATAAGTGTTTATGCACCTGAAGAAGAAAGGAGTAAAGAGGAGAGAGAGGAGAGAGAAGAGAGAGAGAGAGAGAGAGAGAAGAGAGGAGAGGAGAGGAGAGAGAGAGAGAGAGAGAGAGAGAGAGAGAGAGGAGAGAGAGTGAGAGAGAGAGAGAGAGGAGAGAGAGAGAGAGAGAGAGAGAGATTATGGAAGATGTTAGGCGAGTGTTTCGGAAGTTATGACCCAGGTGAGAGAGTAATTATGGTAGGGGAACGGAATATTAAAGTAGTAAAAACCATTATAGAGGGCGTGGTAAGTAAGTCTGGAGTGGCTGTGGTAAATGTTAATGGGAGGCTGGAGTTTACCTGGAGACAGTTTCCGGTGTCAATGTATGGAGGTGGAGAGGGATGATGGATGAGGCGTTGGAATCCTTCTTTTACCAGTCAAAGTTAGAGTTGATTCTGAATTATGTAATTAAAGTCATAGTATGTAACCACCCTGAGTAAAGTGATACCGGGAAAGTGGTTTACTCGACTCTTACATTAAATATTTTTGGAATTGTGTGCGATTCTTGTGGATAAAGAGCCTCCAGGGCTCTAAACTGGTCACAGTCTAGAGGAGGATGACTCTGTGGTCACCTTCCTCTAGAGGGTGACACTGCGGTCACCCTAACGATTATTTTCTAATGATATATCCACCGGAGATATCATTAGAAAATAATAATAATAATAATAATAATAATAATAATAATAATAATAATAATAATAATAATAATAATAATAATAATAATAATAATAATAATAATAATAATAATAATAATAATAATATATTTATTACAAGTACATGTACAAGGTATACAGACCATAGCTGACATCAATGACATACTACTATATAGAAATTCCCTTGTTATACTGAGCATTTCCCACAAATTAGGTCAGTTTTGTCCCAGGATGCGACCCACACCCTCAAAACCTTTGCATTTGGGGGTTCCCCCGTTGACCCTGGGCAAGGGGGCTTGTGGCGAGCTTCTCTTTATAAATGCCATTGACCCCCTCATCCCCGGGGCAAAACCTTTCCCTTCTGCTGTGTGAAAAACACGAGCCATGAAGTCCGAATTGACAGCGGGTCGCCCTGCCGCAAATACCCATTTCGGTGGGGAAGGGGGGTGGCTAAGGCAAGACAACCCCAAACCCAAAGGGCCCCTGGGGGTCTTCGAGTCCCCCAAGGAAAAATTTGGGGAACAGCTAACGGGAAATCTCCTGAGTGTGGTGCCTTCACGCCAGGAAACCAAATTTTGGGGCCCTTTCCTGAGGCTTTGGGAGAGCATTGTTTTGGGGCGTTTTTTTCCATGATCGGTTTGCCCCAGGGGGACTTTTTTGGTTTTTTTGGGAGGAGCGGGTCTACGGGAAAGGAATCTGTAAGGGGCCCCAAACCGAATCGTTTGTTTCAGAAAAACCGGGGGTTTTTGAGCCCTCCCAACGTCCCCCAAAGCGTTCGGGAATTTTTACTTGACTAAGGGCACTGAAACCCAAAACCAGAAGAACAGAAAAGCAGGTAAACCCAAAAATGCTTTTTTTTTGCGCAACCCTATACCTCCCAGTCGAAACTGGGGGTTGCCTACCCCCATTGCGATCCTCTGTGACAGTTCAGTGTTTTCTTGGGGGTTTTGCCCCTCGGGTTTGTGCGTCTATTCGCGAGTTTTGGGGGTTTGTCGAAAGAGAGTGCACCCCTCGGGAAGTAAGTGAGCCCTTGGAATAGTAAGGAAACCCTTTGAGAAAAACAGAGCATAAAGGGGCTCAAGATTGTTTATTCTCTCCTCCTTTCTCATCAGGTCATTAAATTTTTTCCTTGAGGACTGGGGTCGATGGCCGGGGGAACCCACGTTGCCCCGGGGAGGGTTTTTTGGGAAAGGAGGGGTTATAGAACTTCTGGGGGGTTTCTTCGAAAACAGCATTGAAAAATTTTCCGGGTTTTGCGGATGTTTTCACATTTGGGAAGGGATTGGGGAAGACCCCAAAGTTTTTCTTCCCTGTGTTTTCCACCAGTTGGGGTCCCCTCCGGGGACTCTTCAGTACCTGCCAGAGTGCCACATCCGGTCCAGATTTTGAGCTCGCTGCGTGGGCGGGAATTTTTTTTCTCTTACTCCCAAAGCAGAAGAGAAGTGGAGCAAGGGGGCACCCTGCTGAAAAACCTTCTGATGAAAAAATTTTCATGTTCTCCAAAAAAAAAAATTTGAGGGTTTGCTGTAGCCACCCGAGATGAAGGGAAAAAAACGGGGAAGCAAATCCCGAACAGCTGGCAAACAGCATCTCTCTTTACCATTTTAAAAGGGCATTTCTAAAATCAAGTTTGACTCTGCCTTTGTCTTCTGGTAGGTCCCAAAGGAAGGCCCCTTTTCCGCATGAGCGGGCAGCTTCACTGCCTTGGGGGGACCCCCCAAAGCCCAGTTGGTGTGGCGGAGAAAAACTGCAGTTTCCCAAAGGGAATTTTTCCTTACTGCAGCTTTGGCCACGAAAAACGGGGAAGGGATTTTTTTTCCCAACCGCAAGGGGTTGATTCCCCCACCCTTTCTTTTTAAAACGCCAAAAAGTGAGGCTCCGAAAAAGAAAGGTTTAAAATTCTTTTGGGGTTTTCCCCCGCCAGGCAGGGTTTACGAAAGTTGTTTAAAACGGTGAGAAGAAGTGAAAGCAGAAAGCACCGAGTACTGGAAATTTTCCCCTCCTTTAGGGGCTTTAGGTCGAATTTTCCCGTGAAACCCCTGCAAAATCCTGCGGAAATGACAGATCCCCTTTTGGGCTTCCCCGTCAGGCAAAATTTAATTTTTTCAATGATGGGGTCCCCAGGGTTTTTTTGATGGTTATTGGTCCCCCCGTTTGGAAGCTTGTCCCCTTAGTGCTTGGGGCCCTGGTCTCATCCTTGGGGGTTTCAGTGTCGTCACTTTTAATTATTTTGGGGTTTCTCCCACGTTTTTACCTTTTTCAATTTTTTTGTTTAACCCTTGGGGCAAATTTTCCCCCTTTCAGTTGGGGCCCTTTTTTTTGGGGTACCTTTGTGATTCCCCGCGAGAAAGGGGCAGAGGGCCAATTATCCGTTCTTGGGAAGCCCCACTGCTTTGAAACTGAAAGTGGTTGCGTTTTTCCTCGTCTCTCAGGAACTGCAAGACAGACATTTCCCCAACGGGGCAGGTTGCGCCATGCTTGGGTGGTGCCCGGGTTTTTAAGTTTTGGGGGAACCTCCATTTACCCGCTAAAAAAGGTCTGTGAATTTCCCTTCCCCCTGCATATGGCGGAAGGGCCGCTTTTGGGTGTGGGATAGGGTACTGGAGCAGTGGATTTGAAAGCCAAAAAGAAGGGTTTTCCAAATGAAAAAGGGTTTCCCATTGGGAAATTTTCAACTCCTGGGAGGCTGTGGGGTGCTTTCTGCTGGGGGCATATGTGTCCCGCACACCCCCTTTTTGGGGCACAAAGCACCCTTCCCCGTTGCGGCTCGAAAACTCCCGCACACCTGACCTGTGGGCCCCTTTTTCATTGTTGGGGGGAAATGTTTTTCCCTGGCTTTTTTGGCTTGGTTTTTTTCAAACATCTGCCATACCCCAAAATGTGTGGTAAGCCCAGGGGGAAGAGAAAAAGGGGGATGGCACTTTCCGCATATATTCATGGGGGGTGGTAGGGGGAGGGAAAGGGTCTCCCCTCCTTGGGGGGGGGTGGGGGAGGAAAAGGGAAAGGGTGGAAAAATGTTTGGATGAGGGGGAAATAGGGGACTCACTCCCCCTCAGGCAAGCATTTTAAAACCTCAATGCTCGGTGGGACCTGTTTCCAAAACCCCCACTTTTTCTGTGCACCTGTTAATTTTACACCCCCTACTTTGTGCAAAAACCCCCCCCTATAAACGACAAAGCCGCTTAAAACTACACTGCTATTGGGGGCCTACCATGCTCAAAATACCAATACACACTATGTAAACTAAAACACGGTGAACAAACACCCAATTTTTTAAAACGACCAAAGGTTTTAAAGCCGCCCCGTTTGGGGGAAAGGGGGGGAAAACAGTATTACCCCTCAACCTCCGCCCTCCCCCCCTCCATTAGGCCCTTTCCCCCACGGGCCTCCCCCTACCCATGGGGACCCTTATGTTCCCCCCACGAAATTTTACATACACAACACTTTTTTTTTGATTCTTATTATATATAAAAAAATTATATATATATATATTATATATATATATATATATATATATATATATATATATATAATATATATATATATATATATATATACAGACCATCCACATCGGTGTTGCCCTTCGGACTTGTGTATTTGTGGCAGTGAAGCAGCAGACCGATTCGGGGTACATGGTCTTGTGTGCCGTAAATCCGAGGGAAAGATTGCAAGACATGAGGAGGTTAATAACATTATCAAGAGGAGCCTCACAACAGCTGGATGCCCAGCAGTAAGGGAGCCACCCCAACTATGCAGATCTGATGGCAGCCAGAAGCGTCCAGATGGTATCACCCTTCAAGCCTGGACAGATGGAAAGCAGGTGGTGTGGGACTATACATGTGCATCTACCTTGGCTGATACCTATCTCCAATACACCAGGGAGGAAGGAGGGGCAGCTGCCAGCTTTAGGGAGTCCCAAAAGTCTAGAAAATATGGAGAACTTGCCCATCATTATATGTTTGTTCCCATAGGCTCAGAGGACCCTTGGCTCATGGGGAAAGAGTGCATCTAATTTCCTTAAGGAGCTGGGAAAAAGACTCATCAGGGTAACTAGGATCCCAGGGCAGCTAGTTTTCTGTTCCAGCGGCTCAGCGCGGCTGTTCAAAGGGGTAATGCATGCTGCATTTTGGGCACATGCCCCAGCTCTGAGGAGCTGGATGAGATTTTCGCCTTATAATCGGTGATACACACGTAACAAACATGTACCGTATATGCCACCTTTATATACAACAATGTATATATATATATAATATATATATATATATATATATATAGGGGTAGCAATAATGTTCATGATCGGTTATGCACGAAAGTGGGAAACAAAATTCTAAATTTCAAGGAATATGTAAATTGAAATAACAGTCTGATGGAAAAAACTGGGTTATAATAAGTGTTTATGCACCTGAAGAAGAAAGGAGTAAAAGAGGAGAGAGAGGGAGAGAGAGAGAGAGAGAGAGAGAGAGAAAGAGAGAGAGAGAGGATGGGAGAGAGTGAGAGAAGAGAGAGACGGAGAAGGAGAGAGAGAGGGAGGGAGAGAGAGAGGAGAGAGAGAGAGGAGAGAGAGAGAGAGAGAGATTAAGGAAGATGTTATGGCGAGTGTTTCGGAAGTTATGACCCAGGTGAGAGAGTAATTATGGTAGGGGAACGGAATATTAAAGTAGTAAAAACCATTATAGAGGGCGTGGTAAGTAAGTCTGGAGTGGCTGTGGTAAATGTTAATGGGAGGCTGGAGTTTACCTGGAGACAGTTTCCGGTGTCAATGTATGGAGGTGGAGAGGGATGATGGATGAGGCGTTGGAATCCTTCTTTTACCAGTCAAAGTTAGAGTTGATTCTGAATTATGTAATTAAAGTCATAGTATGTAACCACCCTGAGTAAAGTGATACCGGGAAAGTGGTTTACTCGACTCTTACATTAAATATTTTTGGAATTGTGTGCGATTTCTTGTGGATAAAGAGCCTCCATGGGCTCTAAACTGGTCACAGTCTAGAGGAGGATGACTCTGTGGTCACCTTCCTCTAGAGGGTGACACTGCGGTCACCCTAACGATTATTTTCTAATGATATATCCACCCGGAGATATCATTAGAAAATAAAATAATAAAATAATAAAAATAATAATAATAATTAATAATAATAATAATAATAATAATAATAATAATAATAATAATAATAATAATAATAATAATAATAATAATAATATATTTATTACAAGTACATGTACAAGGTATACAGACCATAGCTGACATCAATGACATACTACTATATAGAAATTCCCTTGTTATACTGAGCATTTCCCACAAATTAGGTCAGTTTTGTCCCAGGATGCGACCCACACCAGTCCACTAACACCCAGGATGCGACCCACACCAGTCCACTAACACCCAGGATGCGACCCACACCAGTCCACTAACACCCAGGTACCCATTTAAATAATAAGTGAACATAGACAACCGGTGTAAGGAAATACGTCCAATGTTACCACCCCTTCGCCGGGAATCGAACCCACCTGGATGCGTACTGGTGCGTGAAGCCAGAGAGGCTGACCTTTTATCTGACGCATCAACAGTTTAAAACACTTATAAAAAAATAAGAAGTCGACGTTTCAGAATATTTATGGACGGAGGCGGCACCTTTAACGTCACCTGACGCATAATATATAATCTTTCAACTTTGTTTAACCTTTGTATAGAAAGAACTTTCTTATAGGTAATACATATTTTGAAAAAAATAAATAAATGAGAATATGAGTTATAATTTAAGGTGATATTACAGTAGTTTGTTCAACTGGGCAATGTTAGATTAGAGTATGGGGGCCGGGAAATTGGCCCCGTGGAGGTGGGAATACAGTGCTGCACTCTGAAGGGGGAAAGAAAAAGTTTTGCACTCTAAAGGGATGGGAATTTACAGTGTCGCACTCTAAAGGTGGGAAGTACAGTGTTCACTAGGAAGGGGGGAAGGGCCATTGTCTGAACTTAAAGGGTGGGACGTACAGTTTTTTGCACTCTGAAGGGGGGGAAGTACAGGCCCTCACTTGAAGGGGGGAAGTACAGTGTCTCACCCCTGAAGGTGGGAAGTACAGTGCCCTAAAAATTTGGAAGGTGGGAAGCCGTGTCTCACTCTAAAGGTGGGAAGACAGTGTCGGCACTCAAAAGGGTGGGAATACAGTGTCTACACTAGAAGGGGGGAAAAGTACAGTGTCTGCCTCTGAAGGGGAAGTACAGTGTCTGCATCTGAAGGGGGAAGTACAGTGTCTGCACCTGAAGGGGGAAGTACAGTGTCTCACTCTGAAGGAAGGAAGTACAGTTTTCCCCTCTGAAGGGGAATACAGTGTCTGCATCTGAAGGAGGAAGTACAGTGTCCTACTCTGAAGGAAGGTGTGGAAGGGTACAGTGTCTCACTCTGAAGGAGGAAGACAGTGTCTGCACTTGAAGGTGGAAGTCCCAGTGTCTGCCCCTCTAAAGGGGGAATTTGAGTGTCTCCTCTAAAGGGGGGAAGTACAGTGTCTGCACCTAAAGGGAAAGGGGAAGTGCCATTTGTCTGCACCTGAAGGAGGGAAGTAAGTGTCTGCACTCAGAAGGGGGAAGTAGTTTGTCGCCTCTGAAGGAGGGAAGTGCAGGTCTGCATTTGAAGGAGGAAGTACAGTGTCTGCACTTTGAAGGGGAAGTAGAGTGTCTCCCTGAAGGGGAAGTACAGTGTCTCCCTCTGAAGGAGGGAAGTACAGTGTCTACACTCTGAAGGAGGGAAGTACAGTGTCTACACTCTGAAGGAGGGAAGTACAGTGTCTACACTCTGAAGGAGGGAAGTACAGTGTCTACACTCTAAAAGGAGGGAAAGTACAGTGTCTACACTCTGAAGGGGGGGAAGTACAGTGTCTACACCCCTGAAGGAGGGAAGTTACAGTCTGACTCTGAAGGGGAAATCGTTGACTCTGAGGAAGGAAGTACAGTGTCTCCTTCTGAAGGGGAAGAGTACGTGTCTGCACTCTGAAGGAGGGAAAGTAGGTGTTTGCACTCTGAAGGAAGGAAGTACGTGTCTCCCTTAAAGGAGGGAAGTTGAGTGTCTTGCGCTCTGAAGGAGGGAAGAAACAGTGTCCACACTCTGAAGAATGGAAGTGCAGTGTCTCCCACTTGAAGGAGGGAAGTACAGTGTCTGCACTCTGAAGGGGGAGAAGTAAAGTTGCACTCTAAAGGGAGGGAAGAGAGTGTCTGCACTCGAAGGAGGGAATACAGTGTCTCACTCTGAAGGAGGGAAGTACAGTGTCTGCACTCTAGGGGGGAAAAGGAAAGTAAACCGAGTGTTTTTCACTCTGAAGGAGGGAAGTACAGTGTCGGCACTCTGAAGGAGGGAAGTGGGGTGTCTGAACTCTGAAAGGGGAATACAGTCTCCACGGGAAGGGGGGAAAAGGGACGGGTTTGCACTCTGAAGGGGGAAGTAAGTGCTCATCGAAGAGGGAAGTACGTGTCTGCATTTTCTAATTGGAAAATACAGTGTTGCACTTGAAGGGGGGAGTTCAGTGTTTTCCTCTAAGGGGGAAAAAACGGTCTCATTTGAAGGAGGGGAAAAGAGTGTCTGCACTCTGAAGGGAATAATTGCTGCCCTGAAG
>NC_069462.1:2918147-2947679 GCF_026875155.1 Cherax quadricarinatus | reverse complement strand
CACAAGAAGCAGACAAAGTCTATCATCACATATGCCAGAGCACGTGCCGTACCCTCATCCACCTCTCTACATCCAAAGTCAGCACCTGCAGAACAGACACGCCTCTCCCCCCTACCTGTGCCACAACCCATCTGACCCATTCCCTGCTCCTCCCAAACCTCTTACAAAAATACACATGAAAAGCTGTCTCCTCCCCCCCACACAATCTATACCACCCCTCACCTCCAACCCTCCTATCCTGCAGGCCTGCGCTCGATGGCAATATGCCATGCAAAAAACAAAACATGACCTCGAGCAACCGGGGTTGTAATCTCAACCTGCTAAACTTCCTCCAAATGTTTCCCTAATTGTACAACAGGTAAAACCATTTCTCTGGAGTGACCACTTTTTCCCCTAGCACCCTTTGCAAAACCTCGACCCTGACTTTCCCAGGGTCACAGGCCAATGCCAACACCTGTAATACTGCTTCACACTCGCGCAGTTCCACCCCATCCCCGTACAAACCCCTCAACACCTCGTGGACCTCAGTACCGCACACCATACAAAAACACATTTAACCCGTCACTGTAAATCCAAACGACCCAGTCCACCTCTCCACGCTGGCATCATGACCATCTCCTGTTTCAATCAATCACACTCTGAACCCCACAAAAACCGAAACACCTTTTGTTGAATATGCTGGATCATCTGTGCTATTAATGGGAACACATTGGCCACAAACCTTATCTTATTATACAATAGCACATTTACCACAATCACCCTCTGCAATATAATGAGATGGGTTGGTCATAGGGCTCCTAATTGCTTCTCTACGCATTCCGCCATATGAATCAAATTACCCTTCTGCGCCCATACTAAACATCACCCCCATAAACAATACCATAAATCTTCAAACTCACCATGCACTGCCACACCACCCAACACCCCTACTCTACTCTCCTTTCCCACACCCCCAAACCTAAGATGGATGACTTCTCCACATTCACCACCATGCCAGTCGTGCCCCATACACATAGACCACCTTCATAACTCACACAACTTCATCCACTCATCCACCAGGAGTGTCACATCATCCACATACCCTACCAGACCCGGCCATGTCCTTCCCTCCCCACCTCTCTCCCTACATATCCTCGCTTCCACTAATCTATAAAAAGGATCCTGTACACATGCAAATAATAATTGTGAGAGCAGGCACTCCTGACAGAGACTCCTGCCCATTACTACCGCCCCTCCCACCCGCTCATTTACTTGCAAACGAACACGCACATTCCCATATAATGTGTCCACCCATCCCACGATTTCCTCCCCAAAGCCCTGATGCAATAGAATCCTATGTAAAGTCGTCCTGTCGACTGTGTCGTATGCCCCTTTCCTATCGAAAACTAAGAAACCTCCACCCCCTTCTCAGTGACAAATTCCCTCAGAATACAATGTCCCGTCACTATCATATGACCCGGTAGGCCGAACTGACTCTGAGAGACCACTCTATCAACAACACACTTTAGATGACTTCCTAACACTTTCACAAAAAGCTTATAATGTGCACACATTATTGAAAGTTCAATAGTCTTTCAGAGTGTGCTGTTGCAACCCCTTCGGTACTAACACGACCACCGCAGTTGCCTACCTCACCCCCATTTTACTCACACTTTTCATTGCATTCAGCAGCCTAACCAGGAATCCCCTCAACAGGTCCCAATATGTCATATAAAATTCACATGGTATCCCATCCATGCCCGGTGCCTTACCCTTACCCATTCCTACCAACACCTGCCAGATCTCCCCTTACTCAGTGTCACCCCCAGTTCTGTTCTATCACTCCTCCCTAGGTGACTCTCTGTACCCCCACATACCTCATCTAAATGCCCCTCCTCCACCCTCCCACTCTTCCAATAACCCTCAAGTGTACTTGCCTTGCCCTCCGTCGAGTGAAGCACCTACCCCTCATGATAACCCTCCACCATACTACACACCTCCAACTGTGTCAGAGTGGTGGCCTGCTGTCGTTGCTGTTGACCATGCAGAACACATGCTGTTGGCTTATCCCTCCATAACACCTCGTCTAAACCCACGTGCACCAGCACTGCTTCGAACCGCTGTTCTGCAACTCCCTGAGTCCCCCCTTCAAGTCCTCTATCTCCACCATCTGGTAACTCCCCTGCATAGCTCCCCTACCGTAGCACACCCGCAATCATTGCTCCAAATAATTAGACAGCCCATACCACATTTGATTAATCCTCTTCCCTTCATGAATGTAAAACTCTCGAATCATAGCCTTAGCGACACCATCCCACCAACCCACCACACCTTCAATACCCCTCCCCTCCTCCCTAAGCCCATTCCATAACTTTGCAAACCCACCCAGCGCCTCCTCATCCTCGAGAACCTTCGCATTTAACTTCCAGTATCCCCCCCTGTCTCCTCACCAGCGATTCCCACTCCACATCCTCTACAACCACCCTGTGATTGGAACACAGTGTTATGACGGTACGCAAAGACTCGATCCCAACACACTGAGTGACGTAAAACCTATCTAAACATGCCCCATAGCCCTCCTGCACATAAGGATGCTCGACCTCCCACGAACTCCCTGTAAATACATCCCATAAATGAACATCACAGATGAGTTTCCCTAAAACATGTGAGAAGTGACCTGCCCCCACAGTGCCACTCCACCCGTCGTACCACGCAGTTCTAGTTCTCACCTACGAATGCTAATGATGGTAATGCTCGAAAAAAATAGACCAACTCCTCCCTGACAGAGGTCATCTTAACACTCACTATATTCTCTGCAGGGTGCATAGACACATACGAAAGACACTAGCTCATCCTCCCACCAACCATCCACACATAAAGCCCTACCCTCAACCATCCCCTTACTCCTGAGCAACATGAATGGGCTTGCCTCTCGGATCAAGATTGCCACCCCCCATTTAATCACGCAGAATGCACTACAAAACCCTGGTAACCCCCTGCTTCAAACCTACCAACCTTCCAGTTATGCTCTTGAAGAAAGGCGACATCCACATGGTAATGACACAAAAACTTACACAGCCATTCATGCTTCATTTTTGCACACAACCCATTGGCATTTAAAGTCATGCACCGGAGGCCTGCTAAGGTTTCCTTCCCCCTCTGCCCAGTGCTCCCTTCACATGCCCACCTGGGCCTTGTGCACTTCCTTGCCACACTCAGAATGCATGGCTCCAGGGCCACTGTGCACTGTCTGCTGGTGGTGCATGCTCCCTCTCACACCACTTCCCTCCTCTACCCAAGCCTTCTTCCCCAGGCGTTGGCCAGAGTCAGAATGTCGTCAGAATCAGATGTTGCCACCGCCCTCTTTCTGGTTACAATGTCCTCTTCATGCACTGTACCGGGTCGTCCACATGGTGTGCCTCCACCACAGTCGTCGATGGCTCCACCTGTCCAGGTGTCAGCACTTCCTTGTCGTTCACAACCATGACCCACGGCCACGTCTCGCCGATCATCCTCTGCTGATACAGGCTTCTGACTTCTCATCAGCCTGGCCAGAGGGACCTCCTCTGGTGAAGGGCACAAGGACTGCAGCACCGTGTTAAGGGCCACCTCTAAGTCCTCCTCCCCCACTGACTCCCACTGCATCTCCAGCGGCGCAGGCTGCTCAGCATTCATCATCTCCAGCTCTGACCCCACTACCAGAGCCTCAGTCACCTCGCACAAGAGTCAATCACGCTACTGTCGCCATCCCAGCTGGGCTAGGGATCCACCTGCTTCATGCTGGTTGAAGCCTCACCAGCTGGCCTCCCGGCCTGCCCACACCTTCCACAATCTGCCACTACGGGATCGTACTCACCTCAGAGGTGGCAGGTCCGACGCTGACCAGCATATGTTACTCCCTCAGGGAGACCTTAGTACACGCCAGTTGCCCACTTGCCCTGTTGGGCGACATGTATCACGCCATACCTGCTAAAGACCTGTTGAATGTCCACCTCATTTGCCTCAAAGGGTACGTTGTGTATCCTCACCCACGTGTACTGCAGGGAAACATCCACTAACCGTACACTCATAGCAGGGGTCACATCCACGCTGACGTTTTGAAATCGGTCAACTAGACCCTCATACACCTATCCATTGAGCATTTCACGAAAATCGTGTAGGAGCCATTCAACGCCACTCCATACAGATCCTTATTTTCTATCCCGTAGATTTCCCTGATGATCATGGGCAGCAATTCCTGGGCAGACATGGGCAAAAGTTCAATACCCATGGTATTCACGTGGCGTCTCAGGATAAACACCATGACGACACTGGGTAGTTTGCTTGGCTGTCAGCAGAGGGGTGCAAGGCGCATCCACACACTCTGGCAGCTAGGCAGCGAATGTGTAGATAATAATTATCCCTTCAGAGGGCAAGGCAGACCAAAATGCGAATTTGAAAGTGATTTCGTATGAGGGGATAGAGCCACTCGATGTAAGGCCAATGAGGCCATATAAATGGAGTTGTAAAAGTTATGTGTCGAGCAACTGCAGACATGCTAAGCCGGAGTAAACTCGGTCCTGCCCGTTAAGGGTATAACAATTTAAAATGTTGCAAGGCTGCAACTGTAAAAAAAAAAGCAAATAAATATTTTTTAAATTTATTATACAAGTAGACAATATAAAAAAAACATAAATGGAACTTGTTTCTGAACAATTTGTAACCATTAAAAAAATAGAAATAGGAACTACTTATCAACAATGACACATTGCAATGGATACAACTTACAAAATGAAATATTCCTGAGTTCCCTGAGAGAGAACAATCTTTTAACATCACTAATTTCTGCAATGAAACTTTATGAAACAATTTCTATCCTTCTTGATGCATAGATTTACTTTGCATGTGGCACAGGAAAATGAGGATGTGACTTGATTATTCTTGTTGCTGCAATACTTGCATGTAAGCAAGTATCTTCTTCTTGTTCAATTCCTTCTTATTGGATGGTGACATAGCTTCCTCCTTATCTGTTGACACCTCTGCATCTTGTGGCAAGTATTCATCATCAGTGTCCATCACTTCCAGGTCATCTGGGTCTTGATCTGAGTCACTATCGTCCCAAACACAGACAAATTTCGACTTATCCTTGGAGGACTCACCATAGAACAATTTCTGATTGATCTGGAAGGACAATAAAAACATTCTGTGCACACCCAGATCATTACTGAATTCATATATACAACCAAATTTGATGGAAATATTTATATACTGAAACTTGAAAACATCACCTAAACGGGCAGGACCGAGTGTACTTGGTCCTCTTTTGTTGCACTTTTTTCATTTGCATGGTGCACTCTTATTATGCTTCACAACGCCGTCATATAGCTCTTGTTCTTCTTTATTTCTTCTATTGTCCATGGGGAAGTGGAAAAGAATCTTTCCTCCGTAAGCCATGCATGTCGTATGAGGCGACTAAAATGCCGGGAGCGATGGGCTAGTAACCCCTTCTCCTGTAGACATTTACTAAAAAAGAGAAGAAGAAAAACTTTATAAAACTGGGATGCTTAAATGTGCGTGGATGTAGTGCGGATGACAAGAAACAGATGATTGCTGATGTTATGAATGAAAAGAAGTTGGATGTCCTGGCCCTAAGCGAAACAAAGCTGAAGGGGGTAGGGGAGTTTCGGTGGGGAGAAATAAATGGGATTAAATCTGGAGTATCTGAGAGAGTTAGAGCAAAGGAAGGGGTAGCAGTAATGTTAAATGATCAGTTATGGAAGAAGAAAAGAGAATATGAATGTGTAAATTCAAGAATTATGTGGATTAAAGTAAAGGTTGGATGCGAGAAGTGGGTCATAATAAGCATGTATGCACCTGGAGAAGAGAGGAATGCAGAGGAGAGAGAAAGATTTTGGGAGATGTTCCGTGAATGTATAGGAACCTTTGAACCAAGTGAGAGAGTAATTGTGGTAGGGGACCTGAATGCTAAAGTAGGAGAAACTTTTAGAGAGGGTGTGGTAGGTAAGTTTGGGGTGCCAGGTGTAAATGATAATGGGAGCCCTTTGATTGAACTTTGTATAGAAAGGGGTTTAGTTATAGGTAATACATATTTTAAGAAAAAGAGGATAAATAAGTATACAAGATATGATGTAGGGCGAAATGACAGTAGTTTGATGGATTATGTATTGGTACATAAAAGACTGTTGAGTAGACTTCAGGATGTACATGTTTATAGAGGGGCCACAGATATATCAGATCACTTTCTAGTTGTAGCTACACTGAGAGTAAAAGGTAGATGGGATACAAGGAGAATAGAAGCATCAGGGAAGAGAGAGGTGAAGGTTTAAAAATTAAAATAGGAGGCAGTTAGGGTAAGATATAAACAGCTATTGGAGGATAGATGGGCTAATGAGAGCATAGGCAATGGGGTCGAAGAGGTATGGGTAGGTTTAAAAATGTAGTGTTAGAGTGTTCAGCAGAAGTTTGTGGTACAGGAAAGTGGGTGCAGGAGGGAAGAGGAGCGATTGGTGGAATGATGATGTAAAGAGAGTAGTAAGGGAGAAAAAGTTAGCATATGAGAAGTTTTTACAAAGTAGAAGTGATGCAAGGAGGGAAGAGTATATGGAGAAAAAGAGAGAGGTTAAGAGAGTGGTGAAGCAATGTAAAAAGAGAGCAAACGAGAGAGTGGGTGAGATGTTATCAACAAATTTTTTGGAAAATAAGAAAAAGTTTTGGAGTGAGATTAACAAGTTAAGAAAGCCTAGAGAACAAATGGATTTGTCAGTTAAAAATAGGAGAGGAGAGTTATTAAATGGAGAGTTAGAGGTATTGGGAAAATGGAGGGAATATTTTGAGGAATTGTTAAATGTTGATGAAGATAGGGAAGCTGTGATTTCGTGTATAGGGCAAGGAGGAATAACATCTTATAGGAGTGAGGAAGAGCCAGTTGTGAGTGTGGGGGAAGTTCGTGAGGCAGTAGGTAAAATGAAAGGGGGTAAGGCAGCCGGGATTGATGGGATAAAGATAGAAATGTTAAAAGCAGGTGGGGATATAGTTTTGGAGTGGTTGGTGCAATTATTTAATAAATGTATGGAAGAGGGTAAGGTACCTAGGGATTGGCAGAGAGCATGCATAGTTCCTTTGTATAAAGGCAAAGGGGATAAAAGAGAGTGCAAAAATTATAGGGGGATAAGTCTGTTGAGTATACCTGGTAAAGTGTATGGTAGAGTTATAATTGAAAGAATTAAGAGTAAGACGGAGAATAGGATAGCAGATGAACAAGGAGGCTTTAGGAAAGGTGGGGGTGTGTGGACCAGGTGTTTACAGTGAAACATATAAGTGAACAGTATTTAGATAAGGCTAAAGATGTCTTTGTGGCATTTATGGATTTGGAGAAGGCGTATGACAGGGTGGATAGGGGGGCAATGTGGCAGATGTTGCAAGTGTATGGTGTAGGAGGTAGGTTTCTGAAAGCAGTGAAGAGTTTTTACGAGGATAGTGAGGCTCAAGTTAGAGTATGTAGGAAAGAGGGAAATTATTTCCCAGTAAAAGTAGGCCTTAGACAAGGATGTGTGATGTCACCGTGGTTGTTTAATATATTTATAGATGGGGTTGTAAGAGAAGTAAATGGGAGGGTCTTGGCAAGAGGCGTGGAGTTAAAAGATAAAGAATCACACACAAAGTGGGAGTTGTCACAGCTGCTCTTTGCTGATGACACTGTGCTCTTGGGAGATTCTGAAGAGAAGTTGCAGAGATTGGTGGATGAATTTGGTAGGGTGTGCAAAAGAAGAAAATTAAAGGTGAATACAGGAAAGAGTAAGGTTATGAGGATAACAAAAAGATTAGGTGATGAAAGATTGGATATCAGATTGGAGGGAGAGAGTATGGAGGAGGTGAATGTATTCAGATATTTGGGAGTGGACGTGTCAGCGGATGGGTCTATGAAAGATGAGGTGAATCATAGAATTGATGAGGGGGAAAAGAGTGAGTGGTGCACTTAGGAGTCTGTGGAGACAAAGAACTTTGTCCTTGGAGGCAAAGAGGGGAATGTATGAGAGTATAGTTTTACCAACGCTCTTATATGGGTGTGAAGCATGGGTGATGAATGTTGCAGCGAGGAGAAGGCTGGAGGCAGTGGAGATGTCATGTCTGAGAGCAATGTGTGGTGTGAATATAATGCAGAGAATTCGTAGTTTGGAAGTTAGGAGGAGGTGCAGGATTACCAAAACTGTTGTCCAGAGGGCTGAGGAAGGGTTGTTGAGGTGGTTCGGACATGTAGAGAGAATGGAGCGGAACAGAATGACTTCAAGAGTGTATCAGTCTATAGTGGAAGGAAGGCGGGGTAGGGGTCGGCCTAGGAAAGGTTGGAGGGAGGGGGTAAAGGAGGTTTTGTGTGCGAGGGGCTTGGACTTCCAGCAGGCATGCGTGAGCGTGTTTGATAGGAGTGAATGGAGACAAATGGTTTTTAATACTTGACGTGCTGTTGGAGTGTGAGCAAAGTAACATTTATGAAGGGGTTCAGGGAAACCGGCAGGCCGGACTTGAGTCTGGAGATGGGAAGTACAGTGCCTGCACTCTGAAGGAGAGGTGTTAATGTTGCAGTTTAAAACTGTAGTGTAAAGCACCCTTCTGGCAAGACAGTGATGGAGTGAATGATGGTGAAAGTTTTTCTTTTTCGGGCCACCCTGCCTTGGTGGGAATCGGCCAGTGTGATAATAAAATAAATATATATATATATATATATATATATATATATATATATATATATATATATATATATATATATATATATATATAGATATATATTATATATATATATATATATATATATATATATATTATATATATATATCAAAATATAGCTAAACTATTCATTTATGCACTAGACACAAAATCAGTACTTACCGACATTGCAGAGGGTGAAATGCAAGAGTATATGAGGAGCACTCGACGAGAAACACGAGTCTGGGCGACGCCAAGCTAGAAGTGTTTGCATTTTGCTCTCAACCAATGGGAAGCAAGGAGACGCCATCTCCTTTAGCTGGAGTGACTCAGGGAAGGCTTGTGATTGGTTAGAAATAGAGAATGGGAACCCAGATGCCCTGGGGGAGTAGGAGGACACGCGCAAAAACCATGCTCTCAGGACCGACTAAACTCGGTCCTGACCTCTAAAGGGTATTAATTAGTCAGTTTCGCTGGAGTAATATTTACAAGCGAGCCTTTCCCTCACACACAGGAACGTCAGTAATTATTTCTTTGGGTGGTAAGGAAATAGAATGACCCGGATGAAGAAATAATTGTGGAAATTCGTAGGCACCATACATAGGAAAACAAGCAGGTAAAAGAGGACCAACAAAGGAAAAACTGGGGTAAATACAGAAACATCTGTTTAAAAGATAGAATCAGGTGCTGAGATCTGAATCCTGGACTCATCCACTTCCTCCCTTCAGTGTCAGAGATCTCAGTTTGACGACATACTCAACATAGGTAATCTGCGGCAGCACCTGGTCTCCTTCACGTGAGGCGGCATTTAGATCTCACCCTTGACATTTTACATCTGGAGCGGGACCATTCACTCTAGCTAGGACAGCACCTGGGTCTTCCCCTCACCTCCAGCTAGGCCAGCACCTGAGTTTTCCCCTCACCTCCAGCTAGGACAGCACATGGGTCTTCCCTTCACCTCCAGCTTGAACAGCGCCTGAGTCTTCCCCTCACTTCCAATTGGGACAGCGCCTGGGTCTTTCCCTCACCTCCAGCTTAGACAATGCGGCCTGTGTCTTCCCCTCACTCCAGTAGGACAGTGGCCTGGGTCTTCCCCTCACCTCCAGCTAGGACAGCACCTGCGTCTTCCCTTCACCTCCAGCTTAGGACAGTGCCTGGGTCATCCCCTTACCTCCTGCTGGGACAGCGACTGGGTCTTTCCTCCCTCACTTTAGCTAGGACAGCACCTGGATCATCCCCTCACCTCCAGCTAGGAGAGCACCTGGGTCTTCCCCTCATCTGTAGCTAGGACAGCACCTGGTCTTCCCCTCACCTCCAGCTAGGACAGCACCTGGGTCTTCCCCTCATCTGTAGCTAGGACAGCACCTGGTCTTCACTTCATCTCCTCTAACTGTGCCGCAGATCTCGACCTGATGACATAATAAAAAACGGACGAATATTGATTACAATTTTCACGCTGCTTCTTATTAAAAATTAATTAGACGAACACTCCTAGCGTCATAGGGGGAACAAAAAATAAATATTGGATCTTTCGACGATTTTTTAATTTAATTTCGTGTTATTCCCGGTTGGCTAGTGAGTTTTAACACAAGACGAGCGAGTAATCGTTAGTTTTGCCTTAATGGGATGAGGTAGGATGGCTTGGGGACGAGTCTGTAGCTGTGATTGGACAACTGGTGGAGAATGATGTGACACAGCTAACAGTTATTGTGTTTTAGTAAGGTAATGAGCATATGTGAAATTGCACTTGGTTTTGAAGGTACGAGATATTACACTAGGCCGCGGGGGTATGTAATATTATTGAAATGAAGCTTGAGAAAATTTCATACTATCGCGCTTAGGTCGTGAGAGAGACGAATATTATTTTTTTTTTTGTTAACCCGTTTTAGAATGATAGGTACGTAATATTATTGATCTGGATGGTGAGAATGTGTGATATAATTGTATTCGGTAGAGAGGGTATGTGACACTATTGAATCAGGTCATAAGAATAATAAACATTATTTTTCTGGGTTGTAAGTATAATTGATTTTGTTACACTGGTTCTTAAGGATGTGGCATAAATATAGAGGGTCATAAAAACAGGTGATATTACTGCAGTGGTTCGCACGAAAATTGTTTTAAAAAATACTTAGCAACTACGTACTGCCATCCCCAGGAGTACACCCACCAACATCACCCAACATACTGAGTTACAACATACTACCATCCCCAGGAGTACACCCACCAAACATCACCCAACATAATGGTGCTACAACATACTACCATCCCCAGAGATACACCACCAACATCACCAGATTTACTACCATCCCTAGGAGTACACCCCCCAACATCACCAACATACTGAGCTACAACGTACTACCATCCCCAGCAGAACACCCACCAACATCACCCAGCATACTGAGCTACAAACATACTACTATCCCAAGGACTACACCCACAAACTTCACCCAACATATTGAAGCTACAACATATTACCATCCCAGGAGAGTACACCCACCAAATCACCCAACATACTACCAATTCCCCAGGGAGACACACACCAATATCACCCACATATGAGCTACAAATACTACCATCCCAAAGATTCACCCACCAAACATCACCGCGCCCCCCCAACCTAATGAGCTAACAACATACTACCCCCCCCGGATTACACCCACCAACATCCCCCAACATACTGAGCAACTCTTTATACCATCCCCGGGAGTAACCCCCAACATCCCCCAACATACGAGTAAAAAAGTACACCATCCCCACCGACCCCCCCCCCAACATCCCCAGCTACTGAGCTAAAACTTATACTATCCCCGGGGGAACACCACAACATCCCCCAACAACTGGTACAAATTCTACCTCCCCGCAGTACACCCACCAACTTCACAAAAACATACTGAGCTACAACATATACTCCCTGGAGTCACCCACCGACATCACCCACATACTGCTACAACATCTATTTTCCCCAGGATACTCCCAAAACATCCCCCAACATACGAGCTACAACTCTCCCATCCCCCAAGGTCCCCCACCAAAATCCCCCAAACATATTCCCATCCCCAGGATACACCCCCCAACACCCCCAACTTTTGAGTACAACATACTACCATCCCTAGGAGTACACCACCAACACACCCAATTACTGAGCACAACATCTACCATCCCCAGGAGTACACCCACCAACATCCCCCAACATACTGAGTACAACATATACCATAACCAGGAGTACAACCACCAACATCACACAGCACACTGAGCTACAACATATACCACACCGGGGAGTACACCCCCCCAACTCACCCAACATACTGAGCTACCAACTTCTATCCCCAGGGTCAACACCAACATCCCATTTCATATGAGCAACAACATATACCATCCCAAAGAGTTCCCCCAAAAACATCCCCAAACATTGAGAAAAACCATATATGACCCTCAAGGTACACCAAAAACATCCCCAAAAATATATGCTACAACATACTACAATCCCCAGGAGTACACCCACCAACATCACCCAACAAACTACCATACCCAGAGTACATCCACCAACCTCACCCAACATACTGAGCTACAACATACTACCATCCCAAGGAGTACACCCACCAACATCACCCAACATACTGAGCTACAACATACTACTACTGTCACCAGGAGTACACCCACAAAAATCACCTAACATACTGAGCTACAACATACTACCATCCCCAGGACTACACCCACCAACATCACCCAACATACTGAGCTACAACATACTATCATCCTCAGGAGTACACACACAAACATCACCCACCATTCTGAGCTACAACATACTATCATCACCAGGAGTATACCCACAAATATCACCCAACATACTGAGCTACAACATACTACCATACTCAGGAGTACACCCACCAACATCACCCAACATTATGAGCTACAAAATACTACCATCCCCAGGAGTACACCCACTAACATCGCCCAACATACTGAGCTACAACATACTACAATCCCCAGGAGAACACCCACCAACGTCACCCAACATACGGAGCAACAACGTACTACCATCTCCAGCAGTACACCCACAAACATCCCCAACATACTGAGCTACAACATACTACCATCCCCAGGAGTACACCAACCAACATCACCCAACATACTGAGCTACAACATACTGCCATCCCCAGGAGTACACCCACCAAAATCACCCAACATACTGATCTACAACATATTACCATCCCCAGGAGTACACCCACCAACATCGCCCAACATACTGAGCTACACCATAATACCATCCCCAGGAGTACACCCACCAACATCCCCCAACATACTGAGCTTCAACATACTACCATCACCAGGAGCACAACCACCAACATCACCGAACATACGGAGCTACAACATACTACTATCCCCAGGAGTACACCCACCAACATCACCCCAGCTCACTGAGCTACTACATTACTACCATCACCGAGGAGTACACCCACCAACATCACTCAACATACTGAGCTGCAACATACTGCCATCCACAGGAGTGCAACCTGAAATATCACTCAACATACTGAGCTACAACATACTACCATCCACAGGAGTACACTTACCACATCACCATCATACTGAGCTACAATCATACTTACTATCCCCAGAGGTTACACCCACCAACATCACCCAACATACTGAGTGACCAACATACGACTATCCCCAGGAGTTACACCCACCACATCACCCAACATACTGAGACTACAAACATACTTCCATCCCAAGAAAAACATCCCACCAACATCACCCAAACATACTGAGCTACAAAGTTCTATATGCCCAGGAGTACACCTCCAACATCAACCCAACATACTGAGCTACAAACAAATCTACATCCCCAGGAGTACACCCACCAACATACCCTAAACATACTGTGCTACAAACATAATACTATCCCCAGGAGTACCAACCCACCAATATCACCCAACATTACTGAGCAACAACATGATGTCTTCCCCAGGAGTACACCACAACATCCACCCAACATTACTGAGCTACAACATACTATCATCCCCAGGAGTGCACCCTCCAATATCACCCAACATACTGAGCGACAACATACTTCCATCCCATGACTACAATCACCACATCCACCCACATTACTGAAGCTACAAACATTCTACCATCCCCAGGAGTACCACCCACCAACATCACCCAACATACTGAGCTACAACATACTACTGTCCCCTGGAGTACACCCACCAACATCTCCCAACATTCTGAGCTACAACATACTACTAATGTCACCAGAAGTACACCCACCAACATCACGAAACATACTGAGGTACAACTTACTACTATCCCAGACTACACCACAAACATCACCCAAAAAACTTTACTGAGCTACAACATACTACCATCCCCAGGAGTACACCACAAACAAAAAAAAAAAATTTTTTCACCCAACATAATGAGCTGCAACATACTACCATCTCCAGGAGTTACACCACCAACTTCCCCAACATACTGAGCAACGCCATACTACCATCACCAGGAGTACACCCACCCACGTCACCCAACATACTGAGCTACACCATACTATCATCCCCAGGAGTACACCCACCAACATCACCCAACGTACTCTGGTACAACATAATACCTCCCCAGTAGTACACCCTCCAACATCACTCAACATACTGTGGTACAACATACTACCATCCCCAGGAGTACACCCACGAACATCACCCAACATACTGTGCTACAAGATACTACCATCACCTGGAGTACACCCACCAACATCACCCAACATACTGAGCTACAACATACTGCCATCCCCAGGAGTACACCCACTAGCATCACCCAACATACTGAGATACAACGTACTACTATCCCCAGGAGTACACCCACCAATATCACCCAACATACTTAGCTACAACATACTTACATCCCCAGGAGGTCTCCCACCAACATCACCAAACAAACTGGTTTAACATACTTCCATCCCCAGGAGTACACCCACCAACCTCACCCAACATATTCGGCTACAACATATTTGCATTCTCAGGAGTACACCCACCAACATCACCCAACATACTGAGTTACAACGTACTACTATGCCCAGGAGTACACCCACCAACATCACCAACATACTGAGCTACAACATACTGCCATCCCCAGGAGTACACCCACTAGGCATCAACCACTTACTGAGATACAACGTACTACTATCCCCAGGAGTACACCCATAATATCACCCAACATACTTAGCTACAACATACTTACATCCCCAGGAGGTCTCCCACCAACATCACCAAACAAACTGGGTTTAAACATTACTTCATCCCCAGGGTTACACCCACCAACCTTCTCCCAACTTATTCAGCTACAAACATAACTCTGCTTTCCCAGGAGTACCCCACCAACTTACTCCCAACGACTATGTGTACAAAGGTCCTACTATGCCCAGGAGTACCCCACCAACATCACCCAACGTACTAAGTGCAACTCATACTATCCTTCCTCAGGAATACACCCACCAACATCTCCCAAAATACTGAGCTAAACTTACTACGATACCCATGAGTACACCCACCAATATACCATCCTACTGTGCTACAAACATAACTATCATAACTAGGAGTGTACACCCACCAACTTAAAACCCAACATACTGTGCTACAACATACTATCATCCCCAGGAGTGCACCCACAAACATCACCCAACATACTGAGCTAAATCATTCTACCATCCCTAGGAGTACACCAAACAACATCACCCAACATACTGAGCAACAACATACTACAATCCCCAGGAGTACACCAACCAACATCGCCCAACATACTGAGCTACAACATACTAACATCACCAGGTGTACACCAACCAACATCACCGAACATACTGAGCTACTACATACTATTATCCCCTTGAGTGCACCCACCAACATCACCCAACATACTGAGCTACAACATACTACCATCCCCAGGAGTACACCCACTAACATCACCCAACATACTGAGCTAGAACATACTACCATCCCCAGGAGTGCACTCACCAACATCGCCCATCATACCGAGCTACAACATACTACCATCCACAGGACTACACCCACCAACATCACCCAACATACTGAGCTACAACATACTACTATCCCCAGGAGTACACCCAACAACATCACCCAGCATTCTGAGTTACAACATACTTCCATCTCCCGGAGTACACCCACCTACCTCACCCAACATACTGAGTGCTACAACATACTACCATCCCCAGGAATACACCCACCAACTTCGCTCAACATACTGAGCTACAACGTACTACTTCTGCCCAGGAAGTTTTTTAACCCCCCACCAACCCACCAACATCACCCAACATACTGAGATGCAACATACTACTATATCTAGGAGTACACCCACCAACATCTCCCAACATACTGAGCTACAACATACTACCATCCCCAGGAGTACACCCGCCAACATCACCCAACGTACTGAGCTACAACATACTACCATCCCCAGGAGTGCACTCACCAACATCGCCCATCATACCGAGCTACAACATACTACCATCCACAGGACTACACCCACCAACATCACCCAATATACTGAGGTACTACATGCTACCATCCCCAGGAGTACACCCACTAACATCACCCAACATACTGAGCTACAACAAACTACCATCAGTAGGAGTACACCCACCAGCATCACCCAACATACTGAGCTACAACATACTACCATCTCCAGAAGTACACCTACCAACATCACCCAACATACTGAGATACAACCTTCTACTATCCCCAGGAGTACACCCACCAACATCACCCAGCATTCTGAGTTACAACATACTTCCATCTCCCGGAGTACACCCACCTACCTCATCCAACATACTGAGTGCTACAACATACTACCATCCCCTGGAATACACCCACCAATATCACTCAACATACTGAGCTACAACGTACTACTATGCCCAGGAGTACACCCACCAACATCACCCAACATACTGAGATACAACATACTACTATCTCTAGTACACCCACCAACATCACCCAACATACTGAGTTAAAACATACTACCATCCCCAGGAGTACACCTACCAACATCACCCAACATACTGATTTACAACATACTTCCATCCCCAGGAGTGCACCCACCTACCTCACCCAACATACTGAGCTACAACATACTGCCATCCCCAGGAGTACACCCACCAACATCACCCAACATACTGCCATCCCCAGGAGTACACCCACGAACATCACCTGAGAAAGAAGTCATTCGAGACACTGTACACCGTGCACGTCAGGCCCGTATTGAAGTATGCAGCACCAGTATGGAACCCACAACTGGTCAAGCACATCAAGAAATTAGAGAAAAGTTCTTAGCTTTGCAACAAGTCTAGTCCAGGAGCTAAGGGGTATGCACTAAGAGGAGAGGTTTAAAGTAGTCAGCCTGCTGACACTGGAGGAAAGTAGGTATAGGGACATCATGATAACGGCTTATATAATGCTGAGAGAATTTGGTAACGTGGATAGCGACAAAATGTTTCAGAGATGTGATACAGCAACAAAGCGTCAGAGCTGGAATTTGAAAACTTAGATGAGTGACAGGGTTGTTAGGAAGTATTTCTTCAGCAACAGACTTGTCAGGAAGTGGAACAATCCGGAAAGTGATATAGTGGAGGTTTGATAAAGCTCATGGAGAAGCGAGAAAGTGGATCTAGTACTGACCAGCGAAGAAGCTGAGCCAGAAACTATGAATCGACCCCTGCAAACACAACTAGGTTATTACACACACACACACACACACACACACACACACACACACACTGAGGTGGAGCTACGCCAGGACGTCACATCGAGCTGGACAGTCTACAGGCTGCTACAGCTGCACTGCAAGTACTGTATCCACCTATGAGTGGTTGTTTGGGTGTGGGGTTCCAGGTTCCAATTAACCGCCAAGCTGAATGTGAATGGTCTAACTCTCATAGCACGATAAAGAATAGGCACTCAAGTATTCAATAAGGAATAGCAATTGGTAATCCATTGAACAAGGCGAGTAACTTACTGTAAGCTAGGTGGCAGGTCAAACATTGGCAACACTGTAAGTAGGTAAGCATCAAGTCCCAGGAGGGTGGGAGTCAGGAGCAAAACTGCATGTAGAAGCTCTATCAGAGGAGACTGTAGTAAATGAAAGAGCTAAGCTTTATGTGGAGGCCCTAACAGACAACAACAGAGCCCAAGGAAAGCCGAGAAAGGAAAATGACAGGCCACTGAGCCCAAGTACATTAGCCAGTGAAACTGAAGAAAGGAAAGCTGCAGTGAAGGAAACCAAATTAAATGAGGGGATACACAGGGATATGCAGTGGGAGAATGAAAGGGTGAGATCAGTCTTTGTGTATAGGCTCCAGGAAGTTGAAGGGGAAACATATAAAGCAAGAAAACAAGGGGAAAAAAAGCAATTGAAAGCATCATGAAAGCAATAGGAGAAGACGACATGACCCAGCTGGAAAATTTTCGGAGAATAGGGGGGTTTGTAAAAAAAAGAACCCAGCCAGTGAAAGTGACCTTCAAGGCAGAAGCGACTCAGACCAGGATCCTGCAGGAAAAAGCACGATTAAGGGACATGCCGGCATACAGGAAGGTGTATCTTGACCACGACAGAACACAAGAAGAAAGGCAGAAACTGAGAGATATGGTACAAAGGCGAAAGGAGGAAAGAGAGGGGATGGAGAAGACAGACAGGAGATCCCAGACCCAGGAAGAAGATCAAATACAGCCTCCCTCACAACTTCCTATAGAAGCCTCCCAACCAGGTCAACCCTAGTGCAACCAAACACTCTAAATCAAAACACCCATGCCTCAATCCTAATACCCCCCCCACCCAACCCTATCACATTACAAACTTAGAAAAGAAGTTGAAGGTGTGGTATACAAATGCAGATGGAATAACGAACAAGTATGAGGAGTGGCACGAAAGAATCAAGGAGACATCCCCAGACATTATAGCACTCACAGAAACAAAACTCACCAGAATAATAACAGATTCAATCTTTCCATCCGGATATCAAATTCTCAGGAAAGACAGAGGGAGGAGAGGGGGAGGAGGAGTTGCACTGCTCATTAAAAACCAGTGGGGTTTTGAGAAAATGGAAGGAATGGATGGCACGGGCGAAAGGGACTACTTAGTAGGAACAATCCAGTCTGAGGGACATAAGGTGATAATTGCAGTAATGTACAACCCACCACAGAACTGCAGGAGGCCAAGAGAAGAATACGATGAGAGCAACAGAGCAATGATCGACACACTAGCCGAGGTGGCCAGGAGAGCACACATGGGGGAGCAAAGTTACTAGTTATGGGTGATTTCAATCACAAGGAGATTGACTGGGAAAACCTGGAGCCCCATGGGGGTCCCGAAACATGGAGAGCCAAGATGATGGATGTGGTACTGGAAAACCTCATGCATCAACATGTTAGAGACACTACCAGAGAGAGAGGAGAGGATGAACCAGCAAGACTGGACCTTGTATTCACCTTGAGTAGTGCGGACATCGAGGGTATCATGTATGAAAGGCCCCTGGTAGCTAGTGATCATTTGGTTCTGTGCTTCGACTACATAGTTGAGCTCCAAGTGGAGAGAGTAGCAGGAATAGGCTGGGAAAAACCAAACTACAAAAGGGGAACTACTCAGGCATGAGGAACTTCCTTCAAGACATTCAGTGGGAGAGGGAACTGACAGGAAAACCAGTACAAGAAATGATGGACTATGTGGCAACAAAATGCAAGGAGGCAGAGGAGAGGTTTGTTTCCAAGGGAAACAGAAATAATGGGAAGAACAGAACGAGTCCTTGGTTCACCCAAAGGTGTAGGGAGGCAAAAACTAGGTGTACTAGAGAATGGAAAAGGTACAGAAGACAGAGAACTCAGGAAAATAAAGAAATTAGCCGAAGAGCCAGAAACGAATATGCACAGATAAGAAGGGAGGCTCAGAGACAATATGAAAATGACATAGCATCAAAAGTAAAGACTGACCCGAAGCTGTTGTACAGCCACATCAGGAGGAAAACAACAGTCAAGGACCAGGTAATCAGACTGAGGAAGGGTGATGGGGAATTCACAAGAAACGACCAAGAGGTATGTCAGGAGCTCAACACAAGATTTAAAGAGGTATTTACAGTGGAAACCAGTAGGACTCCAGGAAATCAGAACAGGGGGGCACACCAGCAAGTGCTGGATGAGGTACATATAACCAAGGAGGAGGTGAAGAAGCTGTTATGCGAACTTGACACCACAAAGGCGGTGGGACCAGACAACATCTCTCCATGGGTCCTTAAAGAGGGAGCAGAGATATTGTGTGAGCCATTAACAAAGATCTTCAACACATCATTTGAAACTGGGCAACTCCCTGAGGTATGGAAAATGGCAAATGTAGTCGCAATTTTTAAAAATTGAGACAGACATGAGGCACTAAACTACAGACCTGTATCACTAACGTATATAGTATGCAAGGTCATGGAGAAGATCATCAGGAGGAGAGTGGTGGAGCACCTGGAAAGAAACAAGTGTATAATTGACAATCAGCACGGTTTCAGGGAAGGAAAATCCTGTGTCACAAACCTACTAGAGTTTTATGACAAGGTGACAGAAGTAAGACGAGAGAGAGAGGGGTGGATCGACTGCATATTTTTGGACTGCAAGAAAGCCTTCGACACAGTTCCTCACAAGAGGTTACTGCAAAAGCTAGAGGATCAGGCACACATAACAGGAAAGGCACTGCAATGGATCAGAGAATACCTGACAGGGAGGCAACAACGAGTCATGGTACGCGACGAGGTGTCAGAGTGGGCGCCTGTGACAAACGGGGTTCCACAGGGGTCAGTCCTAGGACCTGTGCTGTTCTTGGTATATGTGAACGACATAACGGAAGGGATAGACTCAGAAGTGTTCTTGTTTGCAGATGATGCAAAGTTAATGAGAAGAATCAAATCGGATGAGGATCAGGCAGGACTATAAAGAGACCTGGACAGGCTACAAGCCTGGTCCAGCAACTGGCTCCTTGAATTTAACCCTGCCAAATGCAAAGTCATGAAGATTGGGGAAGGGCAAAGAAGACCGCAGACACAATATAGTTTAGATGGCCAAAAGACTGCAAACCTCACTCAAGGAAAAAGATCTGGGGGTGAGTATAACACCGAGCATATCTCCTGAGGCGCACATCAATCAGATAACTGCTGCAGCATACGGTCGCCTGGCAAACCTACGGATAGCGTTTCGATACCTCAGTAAGGATTCGTTTAAGACTCTGTATACCATTTACGTCAGGCTCATACTGGAGTATGCAGCACCAGTTTGGAATCCACACCTAGTCAAGCACGTCAAGAAATTAGAGAAAGTGCAAAGGTTTGCAACAAGACTAGTCCCAGAGCTACGGGGATTGTCCTACGAAGAAAGGTTGAGGGAAATCGGCCTGACGACACTGGAGGACAGGAGAGTCAAGGGAGACATGATAACGACATATAAAATACTGCGCGGAATAGACAGGGTGGACAAAGACGGGATGTTCCAGAGAAGGGACACAGACACAAGAGGTCACAATTGGAAGTTGAAGACTCAGATGAATCAAAGGGATGTTAGGAAGTATTTCTTCAGTCATAGAGTAGTCAGGCCGTGAAATAACCTAGAAAGTGACGTAGTGGAGGCGGGAACCATATATAGTTTTAAGGCGAGGTATGATAAAGCTCATGGGGCAGGGAGAGAGAGGACCTAGTAGCAATCAGCGAAGAGGCGGGGCCAGGAGCTGTGACTCGACCCTTGCAACCACAAATAGGTGAGTACAAATAGCTGAGTACACACACACGCACAAACACAAGCCTACCAACAGTCGAAAGGAAATTCTCACTTGAACTCCACAACACTAACATTTTCATAACACCGTTGATGTCGGATTCAGTGCTCGGCTCTCTGGCCTAAACCTCAACTTTTACGTTTATCCACAGACTCATATAAACACTGAATCTCTGAGGGAGTATTTTTTTCAGTCCTTGAGAAGGAATGTATCGCGACCGTGTGAGCTTCTCTCACAGCTTTCCTCGACCTCAAAAAAGATTTTTCGACAGAACTTAGAACCTGACGAACATTTCCAGTGGAGTTAAAGTGTTCCAGGAATACGCATTTAGTGCTGTTACTAGGCACTTGTCGTTAAGGTGTTCCAGGAACACTTCTTAGGTTTAAAAAGGCCTTTTTGTTAAGGGTTACAACCTACCTTATTTGTTATGGTGCCTTTGGTTTGAGTGTTTTTCCAACCTTCTTGGTTTTAAAAGGCCCTTTTTTGTTGGGGTGTTACAACCTACCTTATAGGTTCTGGCCTTTGTTTAAGTGTTACACCCGTCCCTTATTGGTTATGGCCCTTGTGGTGGGGTGTTTCCACCAGGTTCAAAAGCCCCTTGTTTTTTGGTGTTACTCCCCCTTGTGGTTTAAAAGGTTGTTTAGCACCCCTACTTCATTGTTTTAAATGCACTTTGTGTTGGGTGTTACAACCTCCCTTATGGTTTTAAAAAGGCCTTGTGTTAATGTGTTCCACCCCCTTCTTAGGTTTAGGCCCTTTGTTTTAGATGTTACTACCCCCTTCTTAGGTTTATAAAAGTGCCAGTGAGGGGATTAATATTAAGGTTTAAAAAAAGTGCCTCTTGTTTGTGAGATGTTACTTACCTACCTTCATTAGGTTCATAAAAGTGCCTCTTGTTTGTGAGATGTTACTTACCTACCTTCATTAGGTTCATAAAAGTGCCTCTTGTTTGTGAGATGTTACTTACCTACCTTCACTTAAGAGGGAACTTAACCATATCTTGTGTATATGTTCATGTTGAAACAAGTTATATTACTTGTACATTTATTATAGATCAGAATTTTATTTTTAAGTTGGTTAATATTTATCGAGAGGAGTTGTTTAAGAACGGCCACTTGGCAATATTGTACTCATTTTTTCGTTATTTTTACTATATAAACATGAGTTCGTCACGAAGAGTTTGCTTAAACAATCTCAATGCCTTTTGCTACATTTGTTACACTGTATTCGCCACAAAAAAAAATATCACAGATTTTTGTAAAACAAGATTTTCTTGCTTATTTTATAATGGTGCTTAGAGAACAAGAAAAGTCCTGGGCTACCCTGTGTGTGAGCGAGAGATAATGTACTGTCTACCCTGTGTGTGAGCGAGAGATAATGTACTGTCTACCCTGTGTGTGAGCGAGAGATAATGTACTGTCTACCCTGTGTGGTGAGCGAGAGATAAAGTACTGTCTACCCTTTTGTGTGAGCGAGAGATAATGTACGTCACCCTGTGTGTGAGCGAGAGATAATGTACTGTCCAACCTTTTGTGTGAGCGAGAAAAATGTACTGTCTACCCTGTGTTGTGAGCGAGAGATAATGTACTGTCCACCCTGGTGGTTTTAGCGAGAGATAATGTACTGTCCACCCGTGTGTGTGAGCGAGAGATAAAAGAAATGTCTACCCTGTGTGTGAGCGAGAGATAAGTACTGTCTACCCGGTGTGAGCGAGAGATAATGTACTGTCCACCCTGTGTGTGTGAGGAGAGATAATGTACTGTCAACCCTTTGTGTGTGAGCGAGAGATAATGTACTGTCTACCCTGTGTGTGAGCGAGAGATAATGTACTGTCCACCCTGTGTGTGAGCGAGAGATAATGTACTGTCCACCCTGTGTGTGTGAGCGAGAGATAATGTACTGTCCACCCTTTTGTGTGAGCGAGAGATAATTTTACTGTCCACCCTGTGGTGAGCGAGAGATAATGTACTGTCCCACCCCGTGTGTGAGCGAGAGATAAGTTTTCTGTCCACCCTTTTGTGTGAGCGAGAATAATGTACTGTCACCCTGTGTGTGACGAGAGATAATGTACTGTCCACCCTGTGTGGTGAGCGAGAGATAATGTACTGTCTACCCGTGTGTGAGCGAGAGATAATGTACCCGTCACCCTGTGTGTGAGCGAGAGATAAAGTACTGCCACCCTGTTGTGTGGCGAGAGATAAAGTACTGTCCACCCTGTGTGTGGAGGAGAGATAATGTAAATGTCCACCCTGTGTGTGGAGGAGAGATAATGTACTGTCCACCCCGGGGTGTGAGCGAGAGATAATGTACTGTCTACCCGTGTGTGAGCGAGAGATAATGTACTGTCCACCCTTTTGTGTGAGCGAGAGATAATGTACTGTCACCCGTGTGTGTGAGCGAGGATAAAAGTACTGTCCACCCTGTGTGTGTGAGCGAGAGATAATGTACTGTCCACCCTGTGTGTGTGAGCGAGAGATAATGTACTGTCCACCCTGTGTGTGTGAGCGAGAGATAATGTACTGTCCACCCTGTGTGTGGGGCGAGAGATAATGTACTGCTAAACCCCGTGTGTGAGGAGAGATAATGTACTGTCCACCCTGTGTGGTGTGAGCGAGAGATAATGTACGTCCACCCTGTTTGTGAGCGAGAGATAAAAGTACTGTCTACCCTGTGTGTGAGCGAGAGATAATGTACTGTCTACCCTGTGTGTGAGCGAGAGATAATGTACTGTCCACCCTGTGTGTGTGAGCGAGAGATAATGTACTGTCCACCCTGTGTGTGTGAGCGAGAGATAATGTACTGTCTACCCTGTTGTGTGAGCGAGAGATAATGTACTGTCCCACCCTTTGTGTGAGCGAGAGATAATGAAATGGCTAACCCTGTGTGTAAACGAGAGATAATTTACTGTCACCCTGTGTGTGAGCGAGAGATAATGTACTGTCTACCCTGTGTGTGAGCGAGAGATAATGTACTGTCTACCCTTTTTGTGTGAGCGAGAGATAATGTAACTGTTTCCCCCTGTGTGTGTGAGCGAGAGATAATGTACTGTCTACCCTGTGTGTGAGCCCAGAGATAATGTACTGTCTAAACCCCGTGTGTGGGGCGAGAGATAATGTACTGTCCACCCTGTGTGTGAGCGAGAGATAATGTACTGTCCACCCGTGTGTGTGAGCGGAGATAATGTACTGTCTACCCTGTGTGGTGAGCGAGAGATAATGTTGTCCACCCTGTGTGTGAGCGAGAGATAATGTACTGTCACCCTGTGTTTTGAGCGAGAGATAATGTACTGTCACCCTGTGTTTTGAGGGAGAGATAATGTACTGTCACCCTGTGTGTGAGCGAGAGATAATGTTTTTGTCACCCTGTGTGTGTGAGCGAGAGATAAAGTACTGTCTACCCTGTTGTTGAGCGAGAGATAATGTACTGTCACCCTGTGTGTGAGCGAGAGAAATGTAAATGTCTACCCTGTGTGGTGTGAGCGAGAGATAATGTACTGTCACCCTTTTGTGTGACGAGAGATAAAAGACTGTCCACCCGTTGTGTGAGCGAGAGATAATGTACTGTCTACCCGTGTGTGTGAGCGAGAGATAATGTACTGTCCACCCTGTGTGTGTGAGCGAGAGATAATGTACTGTCCACCCTGTGTGTGAGCGAGAGATAATGTACTGTCTACCCTGTGTGTTGAGCGAGAGATAATGTACTGTCCACCCTGTGTGTGTGAGCGAGAGATAATGTACTGTCTACCCTGTGTGTGGAGCGAGAGATAATGTACTGTCCACCCTGTGTGTGTGAGCGAGAAAATAAGTACTGTCCTACCCTGTTTAAAACGAGAAAATGATTTAGGGAGGAAAAATAATGTAAATTTGAAAAGTTTAAAGTTATGTTCTTGGTGTGGGAGCCGAGAAACCCCTACAAGATATTATTCTATGGTGAAGGTAATGGTTTCACATACAAGAAAGTTGTTTTGGGTAAATAAATTCTGACCCCGGGTCCAAGAAAGTACCTTGCCACCCGGGGAGGGATGTTGCCATGCCGTGTTTACAAAAATTTTACCTTCCTTGTGTGTGAAGAAAATCGGGTTTTGGTGTAACAGGGTAAATTAGCCAGTGAGTGAAAGGAAGATAATACTCCCGCAGTTTCAGAAAATCGTATCCCGTGTGGTTAGACGAAATAATTACTTTTAACTTTTGTTCGCAGAGAAAAACGTACCTTGTTTACAAATTTAAAAAATGTGTTAGGAGAGTTGTTGTCCCCCCTTTGTTTAACCAAGAAAAGAGCAAATTGTTTAGCAATAACTTTCCCACCCTTGTGGGGACAGAAATAAGTCGACCCAGGGGGATGGGGTTGTGCTTTGTGTGTGTGGCGGGCTAAAGTACCCTTCCTATGGTGTAGAAATATACCTAGTTGGATGAATCTTATTGAAGCTAGCTGGTCCACTAGCTAACGTGACAGTCTGGAGTTCTGAGACTCTCTCACCGCGGGTTCAAACCCCACCCGTGGAATGGTCCATTAGAAGCTTGGAATGTGTCTTATTGCACAATGGTAAGCAATATGTATCCTTCCAATACCTAAATGGTATTGCAGAAGCTTTGCTATGATGAGTACATGATGTGGCTCAGAGAACCGACATGTTGATAAATTAGACACATGTGCAACACTTGGGTATCTTTAATGAGGAAACGTTTCGCCACACAGTGGCTTCATCAGTCCATACAAAGGAGAATCTTGAAGAACAGGAGGAGAATGAGGTAATCAGTCCCTCAACCTTGAGTCAATGTGGTCAGTCCATCAATCTTGTAAAGAATACAGCACATGTGATGGACTGATTACATCGACTCAAGGTTGAGGGACTGATTACCTCAAACTCCTCCTGTTCTTCACCATTCTCCTTTGTATGGACTGATGAAGCCACTGTGTGGCGAAACGTTTCCTCAATAAAGATACCCAAGTGTTGCACATGTGTCTAATTTATTAACTTGTCGCTTCTCTGAACCATTCATCTACATGCAAAACCCATGCAGGGGATCGAACCGTGGACATTCTGTATGTGAGTTGAGTAAAATATCTGTTTATTAACAATAATTTTAACATTAACAAAATCTGAATTCAAGAAAATAATATGTTACAAAATATCAAGTAATTATAAATGTAACTTTATAAATGTAATTGAAAATCTGGAAGAGTAAATGAAACTGTGATTGTAATTGTGATTGTAATTGACTTTGAATAATGTAATTACTCCAAGCCTGATTATCAACTTACACCGCACTCTCCTCGATTCCAATCACGTTCATTGAGGCACTAGGGACCAAGAGATATCCCTGGAATACAGGGATACCTTTTTTCAGATCACACCAGCTACCGAAATGCATATACTTTATTCTTATATTCCACTGGTATATTTCAATCTTATCTCGAAGTGAAGAGCTGACCTATATTTTGAGAGCGCGAGTGTGAGCTTCCAGTGATCAGAACCAACAATGTCTTCTCTGGAGCCGCTGTAAAAGATGGTGAAGGTAAAGTTGGAGGAAGGTAGGAGAGAGAAATACAGTGATAGACTAAGAAAACGAGGAGGTGTGTAGCAGTTCTGTGGTGGATCCTCAGCAGGTTGGTATGTCTGGTATTGTTTGGTGCCATGGTAGTTTCATGACTGTTAATGTGGTAAATTCTATTAATGTTTATGTGGCAAAAGCTCTCGCTTCACACGGCGAGGATCCGGGTTCGATTCCCGGCGAAGGGGTGGAAACATTGGACATGTTTCCTTACACCTGTTGTCTATGTTCACCCATCATTAAAAGTAGGTACCTGCGTGTTAGTGGACTGGTGTGGGTCGCATCCCGGGACAAAACTGACCTAATTTGCCGAAATGATCTGCATTACAATCGGCTTTCCATACAGTAGTATGTCATTGATGTTAATTACGACTGTGTACCATATACATGTACTTGTAAAAATAAAGATAATAATATAATAATAATAATAATAATAATAATAATAATAATAAATAATAATAATAATAATATAATAATAATAATAATAATAATGATATTATTATTATTATTATTATTATTATTATTATTATTATTATTAGTATTATTATTATTGTTATTATTATTATTATTATAAGAAGAGATTGGAACTTGTGACCGACACGACAACGGATGGTAGAAGCGTACATCATCAGAGTGCAGGAGCACAGTGCTCTCTGTATAGGTGTGCTAATCTATGATCAAGCATATTAAATCTTTAGCACGCTCTTAGTTATTATTATAATAACTATCTGTATTGGTGTGCTCGCTGGGCGTCAGACAATGACAACGTGTTAAAGGCCAGACGTTCATCATAGCATTTTGTAGGATGTGACGTATGCCGCAAGAGAGTTATTACCAGTGTCGTTGATACAGAGCGAACTCTTGCAAGCTGCAAAGAGAGGTGAAAGCTTACAAAGTATTGAACTTGCAAGATGATACACATGGTATACACATGTGATTAATGCAAACTTACATTGGTGTAGTCCATACTGATTCTGATATGCAAGCGATAACTAAGTGTAGAGAAAATGAGAATGTTGCTGGACAAGCAAGCAGTCTTCTGTCATGTCAGGAGAAGAGGTAGAAGATATATTACTAGTGTTAGTCGTCCAGTTACATTGTTGTAATGCTTGTTTCTTCACCTCGGCTTCAGTTAGAATGTTATAAGGGTGCTTCATATGATCAAGGTGACCTTTATTAATTGCTTCCCTAGCAGTTCCCTTCCGCTCTAACGTCTCTTAAAGCTGTCTGAATACAGGCTAATGACCCACGAATTTAGAAATAAGCTCCCACATATCAGGGTCGTGGGTGGGATTTTGAAATGTGACTGTGAATCCAGTTACAACCCTAATCTGCTTAGCAGTAACATTGCAGGTAGTAGTGAACCTATCTGTTGTCTTCTTAAAGTGTTTCCACGATATCTGGAAGACGAGTTGGGAAAGTTGCATCTTAGTACCACTTAAATTGTCAGGATCATAGATACATTGCAGCAGAGAAACTTGCGAAAGAAAAATGCTTGTCAAAGACATACAGTTCAAAATCATGCATTTCTCCAATTGAACTGTTGTTCAGAGTTCATGGTACTCAGCACATCTGGAATGGTGTCACTCCATTAGCAAAACTCAGGTCTTAAATTGATGATTACATTGAAGTTACTCAAGGTTTCTGCATGTCGTATTTTGAACAAGGCCATTGATGACAGTATTGTAATTAGCTACGGGCACTTGGTGAACGTCAGTTCTTCAGCAAAGATCCTGCACTGTGGGAAATATTAAATCCCGAAATGCTGTCAAAGAGAACATTTGGACAAGTGTGACGAACGATAAAATGCTATCTGAAAGCATTCGCAACTGTCTCGGTGGTTTTACGATGAATAGATATAAGCTCCTAGAACTGTGCCAGGATGTCTACCATCACACGTAGTTGTTTGTTACCTTTCTTTGAGGTCAAGAAATTAGTTAACAGGATTATGTTTCTGTGGACAATATGAAGGTTTGCGAACATGGCTGGCTCGAGGGTTCATTTTAGTGGCATTACGTAGGAAGGCGTCATTGTTAAAGGCTTTAAGACTGCACATGAGAAGGCTGTATCCCACACTTTATTCTCGGTTTCTTGAAGATAACATTACGACCAGTGACGATGCCTTTGTGATGGAAACAGATTGCACATTAGAGCACATAGTCTGAGGTTGCTATTGCCATCTTAGGCAAAATTTATATCATATTATTTCATTCTTTCTTGTCTGATGTTGTGATCCTTACCTGAATGTGTTACACTTGCAACATCAAGCATCAGCCTCATGGTCGTTAGTAATAAAACTCACGAATCGCCAGTTTGAGTCCAGTTCTACCAAGATCAAAGAATCTAGCCTCTGTATAGCACTCCTTGGTTGACAACCAATACTATCGAAGGTACAGTCGGTTTGATCTGTAGATTGGCATCCTCTCTGGTCAATAGAACAATTGAACAAGTCAGTCCTCGACGTTGGGCTTTCTCTAAATCATTAATCAATTAGAATCAT
>NC_069462.1:2855647-2913147 GCF_026875155.1 Cherax quadricarinatus | reverse complement strand
GGTGATTGATGTAGCTTAGAGCAGCTGGCATTTCTTCTCTTGGATAAGTGAATGTCAGTGTACAGTCGTCTGCATATGCATGTGATTCTGGGATGAGATGAAGAAGGTCGTTGAAGTAGACATTCCATAACAGTGGACCCAGCACACTTCCTTGTGGAACGCTTGCCCCAATAGGATGTCTTGCTGATTCCGTTCCATTGAGGACTACACTTAGAGATCTACCATGAAGGTAATCACTGAGGAGACATAGCGTAGAGCCTGCAATTCCCAGTGCTTGAAGTTTTGCTAAGAGGCCCTGGTGCCACACCGGTCGAAAGCGCCAGCAATGTCCAGTGCTACCACACAGCTGACTTTGGATTCATCCAGTGACTGGTGCCACTTAGTGGAGAGGTTTAACAACAGATCAGCAGCAGAGTAACCTTTCCTGAAGCCATATTGACGATCACAAAGTAGTGAGTGGTAGTCAAAAAAATCTGTCATTTGTCTTGAGATTATTGTCTCAAGGATCTTACCAGTGATTGACAGGAGTGACACTGGTCTGTAGTTGCTGATTTCTGCTCTGCTCTTCTTTTTGTGAACAGGGACTACATTTGCCTCTTTCCATGGAGAGGGCCATTTGCACTGTACTAGGCAGTGCTGAAAGATGCGAGTTAGAGGTGCTGCTAGCTGGTCTGCACATCTTCTCAACAATCTTGGGCTCAACTTGTCTGGGCCCACAGCCTTTTCTTGGTCAAGTGATTTAAGAAGGAAATGCACCTCCTCCTGCCTCTCTCTCTCTCTCTCTCTCTCTCTCTCTCTCTCTCTCCTCTCTCTCTCTCTCCCTCTCTCTCTCTCTCTCTCTCTCTCTCTCTCTCTCTCTCTCTCTCTCTCTCTCTCTCTCTCTCTCTCTCTCTCTCTCTCTCTCTCTCTCTCTCTTCTCTCCTCTCTCTCTCTCTCTCTCTCTCTCTCTCTCTCTCTCTCTCTCTCTCTCTCTCTCTCTCTCTCTCTCTCTCTCTCTCTCTCTCTCTCTCTGTCTCTCTCTCTCTCTCTCTCTCTCTCTCTCTGTCTCCTCTCTCTCTCTTGTCTCTCTCTCTCTCTCTCTCTCTCTCTCTCTCTCTCTCTCTCTCTTCTCTCTCTCTCTCTCCTCTCTCTCTAAGTAACAGAAACCCTAAAGTTATTTTGCAGTTATATACATCACAAGTAAGCTAACACTTAGATTATGTTGCTGGGTTTTAGTCTCCATATTTTTGGATTAATTTTGTCATCTTTCAGAGAAGAATGACCAAATTAATCCACTGTATAATAAATCTCTCATACAAGGATAGATTGAAAGTCCCGAACCTTCACTCTCTTGAGAGAAAGAATAAAGGAAGATATTATTGTGGTTAATAAGTGAAGACAAGCTTAAAGGCTATATATATATAAAACATTATCTGTGACATTGGTCAAGCGGAAGTCAGGGACATAGACTAATAATTAAGGTAATTCCATGATATACTGAAACTATGTTATTTGTGATTGCTTTTCCTAAAGCTCATCATTAACTTTAAAATTAGTAATTAGTGACTTCTTATTGGCAAGAACCAAGTCAAGCAGGTTGTTTTCTCTAGTTCGTTCTATCACACACAGCTGTTACTAAGCACCATGGCTTGTTGTAGTGTTTTAGAATCTCAGGTTCAAGTGTTGAACAAGGAGATTTTACTTCTTCAGGAGGAATATAGGAGGCTGAAGCTTCACATAGATGAGTTTGGGAGTTAGTATGAGAAGGATTTAGCTGGTAAGGAGGAAATTGTCACCAGCAGTGATGGTGGCAGCCACTTTAAGTGGCAAGTGGTTCACAGTTCAGGAAGAAGGAAGATAAGGAGAGTTCATAGAGAAGATGTGAAGGTAGGAAATCGATTCTCTGTTCTCCAAGAATGGTGTACCTCAGTGGTTAGTGAGGTTGAAGGTACCACTGATTCCGCTGCTAATCAAGGTAAGAATATTTTAATAGTTGGCGATTCTCAGGTAAGATATATGGACCGTGCATTTTGTAACAGAGACAGAAAGGTCAGACAGAGAGTGTGTCTTCCTGGAGCTGATGTTGGTGACATAGTCAGCAGGTTGGATAATATTATAGCAGGTAATGGGAACAAGCTCATTATCTGTCTTAGTACTGGGGGTAATGACATTGGGAAGGGCAGGAGAGGGGAGTTGCTGGATAAGTACAGGTCAGCCATAGAAGTAGTTAGGTCTAAGGGAGGGATCCCAGTCATATGTAGCATCTTGCCTAGAAAGGGAGTGGGTAGTGAATGGTTGTCTAGGGCAATTGGTAAAAATTGCTGGCTAGACAGGTACTGTAAGGAACTTGCAATCCCATTCATTGATAACTGGGACCTATTCTTTGGCAAATGGAGTGGTTGCATTAGCCAATTCAATTGAGAGGGTAACTGATGACTTGTCTAGGAATTTAAACTGATAGAGAGGTATGGGTGTTTGTGGGAAACAATCAGGCTGCAGCATTAGGGTTAAAAACAGCAATTATTCCCAGGATACCTCAGGGATATGTTTAAAAGACAATATTCAAAATAAAATTTCTAGTAATGGCAAATCAATTGATCAACAAACAGAGAGAGAGATAGCAGAGGGCAACGAGTGACTAGCTCCCTTAAGATTTACTATACAAATAGTAGGAGTCAAAGAAATAAGATAGATGAGCTAAGATTACTTGCAAGTGTAGGTAATATAGATATTATTCGTATAACAGAGACCTGGTTCAACGTGAAAGACAGAGAAGTGTCTTCTGAATGCAACATAGAGGGTGACTAGCTTGTGCTGCTGGGTCTGGTGCCGTGTTCCTTCCTTGGGTGGAGGTGACCAGGCTGGGTGGGTCATTGGGCTAATCCGGGGTGGGTGGGTCATTGGGCTAATCCGGGGGGGTTGGTCATTGGGCTAATCCGGGGGGGACATGGACCTGCTCCGCATGGGTCAGTAGGCCTGTTGCAGTGTTCCTTCTTTCTTATGTTCTTATTAACATAACATTTTCTTATGTAAATGCCTTTTAGATTTCGCCCTACAGAAGTTTGTTGTATTGAACAGTCTTGGACCCCTGACACTTGTTGTGTTGTCTCTCAGTGAGCTCGTGGCTCCCCTGCTTTTTACTGGAGGGATGTTGCATCTCCTGCCGAGTCTTTTGCTTTGATAGGGAGTGATTTTCGTGTGAAAATCTGGTACTAATCCCTGTAGGATTTTCTAAGTGAATATTATGTGTCTTTCTTGTCTGCATTTCAAGGAAGACAAGTCAAGGAACCATTCCCAATAATTTCGGTGTTTTATGTGTGCCGTGAAAGTTCTCTGTACATTCTCCAGGTCAGCAATTTCACCTGCCTTGAAAACTGCTTTGTACAGCAATATTCCAGCCTAGAGAGAGAACAAGCGATTTGACGAGAATCATCATGGGCTTGGCATCCCTAGTTTTGAAGGTTCCCATTATCCATCCTATCTTTTATCTAGCAGATGTGGTAGACACATGATTGTGACCTTTGAAAGTGAGATTCTCTGATATTATCTTTCCCAGGTCCTTCACTTTAGTTTTTCGCTCTATTGTGTGGTTGGAATATGTTTTTAACTCCGAGATAGTTTTAATTTTCACAGGTTTCCTATATTGGAGTAATTAAAATCTCTCTTCATTGAACTTCATATTGTTTCCTGCTACCCATTTAATGACTTGGTTGATGTCCGCTTGGAGTCTTGCAGTGTCATCAATGGATGGCACTGTCATGCAGACTCGGGTGTCATTCGCAAAGGAAGACAGGAGTTTATCTTACATCTCTTTATGTCCTATATGAGGGGTGAGGAACAGGATGTAGCAAGCGCTGTGACTTGTTGTAACAGAGTTTTCAACTGAGATAATCGCCTCATGACTTAACTCTGATTGTCTATTAATACTTGGTGTCCTATTGAGTTGGAGTTATAAATGCAACTTTTCTGTATTCTTATCGAAGGACAGAGTTTATGCACTATACACCCTTTCGTTACATGTCAGAAGCCTTTGCATTTTACGGTTTATCCTGTAGCACATCAGACTTTGTGTATTATTTGTGATCCGTATGTTGTGACAGGAAGGATAGCGACTGCTCTATGTTATTGCTATCTCTCTTTATATCTTTGACCTTTGTTTTCAAGCCATTTTGTGGAGTGGTATGTATAGTTTTTTGATGGTAGTGTGCGGATGACACCTGTTGTTCATTGTTCCTCTCCAAGATATGCTTGACTGGCACTTTACGGGGCTTTTGCAGTTCTTGATGAAAAGTCTTATGTGTGTGTACCCTTAGTCTGGGTGCGCTCTCAAACACCGAGTCACGTTGGGGCCTTTAGATTCATATTATCCTTTGCTGTCATCTGTGTTGGGTACCCAATCTTGTTTAAATAAGAGTCTAATACTGGATGTTGCTTTTGCCTTAGATTTGGCATAGGAAAAGAAAGTTTTGGGCTTCTTGCAATTTCCTTTGTGGTTTTTAGTTCTTTCTGAGTTTCTTCTCTCAGTTTAAATTTTCTCTGAAATACATCAGCACTTCACCACCTTTCTACTGACTCTATCGATGCGACATTCCAAAGGCATTTCTCTCTCTTTTAGGTTGAACCAAGTCTCTGTTATGCCCATAATATCTGTTTCCTGCACATGCAATTAATTTTAGCTTATCCATCTTATTTCTACCGCTACTTTTATTAGAATACTAGACTTTAAGGAAGCTAGAAACTCTCTTACCTATACTGTCTTTATTTGTTGACCAGTTCCTTTAATTTTATTAGTAACCATATTATCAACAATATCTTTCCAACATTTATCTGGGATATCTTAGCAGTTTTTGTTTCTTTCATCTCTAGTGTATAAATGGCTTTAGGAAACCGAGAATTACATAAATGATTCCAGGCTCAGCGACTAATTACCTCCAACTTCTCATCTTCCATTGTTTTTCTTTACGACTAGAGGCTTGCAAAATGTTTCCAAAATAAAGATACGCAAATGTTGTACAAGTATCTTATTTACAACCTATTTCTTTCCACATACTCCCATCGTCTTAAGTTGTAGAGAACTCAGCATCGAGCCCCTCAACATAGTTGGTTGACATTGCCACTCCTGCCCCAGAGAGATGTACCCCATCCCTTGCATATACGTATATCATGTTTGCCATAGAAATTTTCCCACTTGTCAGTGAATGGTTCTGGAATTTCTTTACAGTACCTAACTAGCCAACAATTTACACCAGTTGCCCTAAACATCCATCCATAGCCCACTCCTCTTACAGACCAAATGCTATATTTGACTGGGACACCTTCCTTAGACCTAATTAAATCTATAGCTGTCCTGTACTTAAACAGGAGCTCCTGTCTCCTGCCCTCCCCAGTAAGACAGGAAACAGGAGCTGCTAGTTAAGTATAGAACTGCTTTAGATCTTATAAGATCTACTGGAGGGGTCCCAATCACATGTATCATTTTGCCTGGAAGAGAAGTGGATGATGAATGGATGTCTATGCTGAGGGTTAAGAGGGAACTAAGTTGCACTGACTATAAAATGATTAGGATTCTCTAAGTTGGAATACAGTAAGAGGAACATAACTTCTAAGTAGAATACACTAAGGGTGTGGAATGCTCTCAGATAATGCAATGCGCCAAGTTAGTGGAACGCAATAAGTGGGATGCAATCTGTGAGATCAATACAGTCAGTGAGATGCGTCCAGTCAGTAAGCCGGATGTACTTAGTGTTATCTCTGAGTGAATTCCAGGAGTGACTGGAGTAAAGTAAGAAAGTGCAATGGACTGTGTGAGAAGAATTTACGAAGTTTAATGCACAAAGGAAGTTAAATGCGCTGAGTTGGACGGTCTCAGTGGAACACACTGTGAGTGGAATGCACCGAGTGGATCTGAGTGGAACCCGCTAAACTGAGGGAACCAGGTGGATGGAACACAGTGTAATGCACTGAGTGGGAAAGTACTGAGTGAAATGCATTTAGTGGATGCACTAAGTGCAAGGAACATACAAAGTTGAACTCACTGTGTGAAGAGCATAAACAATAGAGATGTAAATGATAACCCAAGAAAGTCAGTGCGTCATCGAGGACTGTCTAACTTATTTCCATTGGGGTCCTTAATCTTGTCCCCCAGGATGCGACCCACACCAGTCGACTAACACCCAGGTACCTATTTGCTGCTAGGTGAACAGGACAACAAGTGTAAGGAAACGTGTCGAAATGTTTCCACCCGCCGGGAATCGAACCCGGGCCCTCCGTGTGTGAAGCGGGAGCTTTATCCACCAGGCCACCGGGCCACCAGGCCACCAGGCCACCGGGCCTGTCAGTCCGGCTTGTCAGTCCGGCTTGTCAGTCCGGCTTGTCAGTCCGGGTTGTCAGTCCCTCAGCCTGGAGAAGAGTTTTGTTCCATAGTCCTGAACAATGTGAGGCTGAAGCGCACTCACAACTCACAAAGTCAAGAACTCATTGAGTGAAACTTACTACGTAAGTGGAATTGACTGAGTACAATGAGTGCAATGCACACTATAAGTTGAGAGCACTGAGTGAAACCCTTAAGTGAAAACGATGCACTATGCAACTCGAGCACTCAGAGTGAGTGAAAGTAGCTGAGTGGATATAAGCCATAAGATGACTGAGTGGTAGATACTGAGTTTAAAACCCCGAGAGAGTGCAGTATACTGAGTGAGAGGAACACACTGTGTGAGTGAAATGCAATGAGTACACTGCAAAAAGTGAGTGAAACACGCTGAGTGCAACGCATGTGGTCAGTGAAATGCACTAATAGAGTGGAATAAAATGAATACACTGAATGAGTAAAATCGCTATATGACTGTAATGCACTCCCTGAGTGGCAAGCACTCCCTGAGTGGCAAGCACTCCCTGAGTGGCAAGCACTCCCTGAGTGGCAAGCACTCCTGAGTGGCAAGCACTCCTGAGTGGCAAGCACTCCTGAGTGGCAAGCACTCCCTGAGTGGCAAGCACTCCCTGAGTGGCAAGCACTCCCTGAGTGGCAAGCACTCCCTGAGTGGCAAGCACTCCCTGAGTGGCAAGCACTCCCTGAGTGGCAAGCACTCCCTGAGTGGCAAGCACTCCCTGAGTGGCAAGCACTCCCTGAGTGGCAAGCACTCCGTGAGTGGAAAGCACTCCTGAGTGGCAAGCACTCCTGGTGGCAAGCACTCCCTGAGTGGCAAGCACTCCCTGAGTGGCAAGCACTCCCTGAGTGGCAAGCACTCCCTGAGTGGGAAGCACTCCCTGAGTGGCAAGCACTCCCTGAGTGGCAAGCACTCCCTGAGTGGCAAGCACTCCCTGAGTGGCAAGCACTCCGTGAGTGGTAAGCACTCCCTGAGTGGCAAGCACTCCCTGAGTGGCAAGCACTCCCTGAGTGGTAAGCACTCCCTGAGTGGTAAGCACTCCGTGAGTGGCAAGCACTCCGTGAGTGGTAAGCACTCCTGAGTGGCAAGCACTCCGTGAGTGGTAAGCACTCCCTGAGTGGCAAGCACTCCGTGAGTGGTAAGCACTCCCTGAGTGGCAAGCACTCGTGAGTGGTAAGCACTCCCTGAGTGGCAAGCACTCCGTGAGTGGTAAGCACTCGTGAGTGGAAAGCACTCCCTGAGTGGCAAGCACTCCCTGAGTGGCAAGCACTCCGTGAGTGGTAAGCACTCCGTGAGTGGCAAGCACTCCGTGAGTGGCAAGCACTCCCTGAGTGGCAAGCACTCCCTGAGTGGCAAGCACTCCCTGAGTGGCAAGCACTCCCTGAGTGGCAAGCACTCCGTGAGTGGCAAGCACTCCTGAGTGGTAAGCACTCCGTGAGTGGCAAGCACTCCGTGAGTGGCAAGCACTCCCTGAGTGGCAAGCACTCCGTGAGTGGCAAGCACTCCCTGAGTGGCAAGCACTCCCTGAGTGGCAAGCACTCCCTGAGTGGCAAGCACTCCGTGAGTGGCAAGCACTCCGTGAGTGGCAAGCACTCCGTGAGTGGCAAGCACTCCGTGAGTGGCAAGCACTCCGTGAGTGGCAAGCACTCCGTGAGTGGCAAGCACTCCGTGAGTGGCAAGCACTCGTGAGTGGCAAGCACTCCGTGAGTGGCAAGCACTCCGTGAGTGGCAAGCACTCCGTGAGTGGCAAGCACTCCGTGAGTGGCAAGCACTCCGTGAGTGGCAAGCACTCCGTGAGTGGCAAGCACTCCCTGAGTGGCAAGCACTCCCTGAGTGGCAAGCACTCCGTGAGTGGCAAGCACTCCCTGAGTGGCAAGCACTCCCTGAGTGGCAAGCACTCCCTGAGTGGCAAGCACTCCGTGAGTGGCAAGCACTCCCTGAGTGGCAAGCACTCCCTGAGTGGCAAGCACTCCGTGAGTGGCAAGCACTCCCTGAGTGGCAAGCACTCCGTGAGTGGTAAGCACTCCCTAAGTGGCAAGCACTCCCTGAGTGGCAAGCACTCCCTGAGTGGCAAGCACTCCGTGAGTGGTAAGCACTCCGTGAGTGGCAAGCACTCCGTGAGTGGCAAGAAACTCCGTGAGTGGCAAGCACTCCGTGAGTGGCAAGCACTCCCTGAGTGGCAAAGCACTCCTGAGTGGCAAGCACTCCGTGAGTGGCAAGCACTCCCTGAGTGGCAAGCACTCCCTGAGTGGCAAGCACTCCCTGAGTGGCAAGCACTCCCTGAGTGGCAAGCACTCCCTGAGTGACAAGCACTCCCTGAGTGGCAAGCATTCCCTGAGTGACAAGCACTCCCTGAGTGGCAAGCATTCCCTGAGTGACAAGCACTCCCTGAGTGGCAAGCATTCCCTGAGTGGCAAGCACTCCCTGAGTGGCAAGCATTCCCTGAGTGACAAGCACTCCCTGAGTGGCAAGCATTCCCTGAGTGACAAGCACTCCGTGAGTGGTAAGCACTCCGTGAGTGGCAAGCACTCCCTGAGTGGCAAGCACTCCCTGAGTGGCAAGCACTCCCTGAGTGGCAAGCATTCCCTGAGTGACAAGCACTCCCTGAGTGGCAAGCACTCCGTGAGTGGAAAGCACTCCCTGAGTGGCAAGCACTCCCTGAGTGGCAAGCACTCCCTGAGTGGGAAGCACTCCCTGAGTGGCAAGCACTCCCTGAGTGGCAAGCACTCCCTGAGTGGCAAGCACTCCCTGAGTGGCAAGCACTCCCTGAGTGGCAAGCACTCCGTGAGTGGTAAGCACTCCCTGAGTGGGAAGCACTCCCTGAGTGGCAAGCACTCCCTGAGTGGCAAGCACTCCCTGAGTGGCAAGCACTCCCTGAGTGGCAAGCACTCCGTGAGTGGTAAGAAACTCCGTGAGTGGCAAGCACTCCGTGAGTGGTAAGCACTCCCTGAGTGGTAAGCACTCCCTGAGTGGTAAGCACTCCGTGAGTGGTAAGCACTCCCTGAGTGGTAAGCACTCCTGAGTGGTAAGCACTCCCTGAGTGGTAAGCACTCCGTGAGTGGTAAGCACTCCTGAGTGGTAAGCACTCCCTGAGTGGCAAGCACTCCCTGAGTGGCAAGCACTCCGTGAGTGGCAAGCACTCCCTGAGTGGTAAGCACTCCCTGAGTGGCAAGCACTCCCTGAGTGGCAAGCACTCCCTGAGTGGCAAGCACTCCCTGAGTGGCAAGCACTCCGTGAGTGGCAAGCACTCCCTGAGTGGCAAGCACTCCCTGAGTGGCAAGCACTCCGTGAGTGGAAAGCACTACCTGAGTGGTAAGCACTCCGTGAGGGGGTAAGCACTCCCTGAGTGGCAAGCACTCCGTGAGTGGTAAGCACTCCGTGAGTGGTAAGCACTCCCTGAGTGGCAAGCACTCCGTGAGTGGTAAGCACTCCCTGAGTGGCAAGCACTCCGTGAGTGGTAAGCACTCCCTGAGTGGCAAGCACTCCGTGAGTGGTAAAGCACTCCCTGAGTGGCAAGCACTCCTGAGTGGCAAGCACTCCCTGAGTGGCAAGCACTCCCTGAGTGGGAAGCACTCCCTGAGTGGGAAGCACTCCTGAGTGGCAAAGCACTCCCTGAGTGGCAAGCACTCCTGAGTGGCAAGCACTCCCTGAGTGGCAGCACTCCGTGAGTGGTAAGCACTCCGTGAGTGGCAAGCACTCCGTGTGGCAAGCACCCCAGTGAGTGGCAACCCACCCTGAGTGGCAAGACTCCCTGAGTGGCAAGCACTCCCTGAGTGGCAAGCACTCCCTGAGTGGCAAGCACTCCCTGAGTGGCAAGCACTCCTGAGTGGCAAGCACTCCGTGAGTGGCAAGCACTCCGTGAGTGGCAAGCACTCCGTGAGTGGCAAGCAATCCGTGAGTGGCAAGCACTCCGTGAGTGGTAAGCACTCCGTGAGTGGTAAGCACTCCGTGAGTGGCAAGCACTCCCTGAGTGGTAAGCACTCCGTGAGTGGCAAGCACTCCCTGAGTGGCAAGCACTCCTGAGTGGCAAGCACTCCTGAGTGGCAGCACTCCCTGAAGTGGCAAGCACTCCCTGAGTGGCAACGCACCCCCTAAGTGGCAAGCACTCCCTGAGGGGGCAAGCACTCCCTGAGTGGAAAAGCACTCCCTGAGTGGCAAGCACTCCCTGAGTGGCAAGCACTCCCTGAGTGGCAAGCACTCCCTGAGTGGCACGCACTCCCTAAGTGGCAAGCACTCCCTGAGTGGCAAGCACTCCCTAAGTGGCAAGCACTCCCTAAGTGGCAAGCACTCCCTGAGTGGCAAGCACTCCTGAGTGGCACGCACTCCCAAAAGTAGCAAGCACTCCTGAGTGGAAAGCACTCCCTGAGTGGAAACGCACTCCCTAAGTGGCAAGCACTCCCTGAGAGGCAAGCACTCCCTGAGTGGCAAGCACTCCCTGAGTGGCAAGCACTCCCAGAGTGGCAAGCACTCCCTGAGTGGCAAGCACTCCTTGAGTGGCAAGCACTCCCTGAGTGGAACGCACTCCCTAAGTGGCAAGCACTCCCTGAGAGGCAAGCACTCCCAGAGTGGCAAGCACTCCCTGAGTGGCAAGCACTCCCTGAGTGGCAAGCACTCCCTGAGTGGCAAGCACTCCCTGAGTGGCAAGCACTCTGTGGAATACTTGAACAGAGTAAGTGGAACGTGCTGAGCGAGATCGAGTAATGTACCGTGTCAGTTAAACTGTCCTGTTTAATGGAACGGTATGAACAAAACGCGCTTAACTAGTACGATGAAGACACTCGACGAGTCAGCGAGTCGGCGAATGAAAGTCATTAGAGTATACCTGGAGAGAGTTCCGGGGGTCAACGCCCCCGCGGCCAGGTCTGTGACTAGGCTGGAACGCTGAGTGAATCCTCAATGTGACCTAGTGATACAATGATGAAAACTTACCGAGTAAATGTGTGGAACGCACCAAGTACGAGCACCATAGACTGTGAGAGGTAATGTAATCCGCGAGTGAGTGTGCAGGTCTTCTCTAACCTACACAAGCCCACCTTTACTATTCAACAATAATCACACCTATCCCCTATTACATACTGCAACCAAACTTTAAAACAGGTGGAGACAGATGTCATCAACATAGAGAATGTCCTGAGGAAGATCCAAGGCCTGGAGTTCAACACTCGGAAACTTAGCAATTACAAACACACGGCCGTTTTACGTTACGTATAAAAGAAGCCTCACATACATTTCTTTAAAAATTATAGTCGTAGTCACGAGCCTCAAGTGTACTCGTAATTCCTCCGTTGATTCCCGCCGTTGATTCCAGGATTCCTACTAGCCTCTTGCCTTTCTCCCAGGTAACCACAGATATTACTCTCGTTACAAGAAAACTATGGCTAAAACTGGTCATCTACATGCCAAGGCGCACGGGCCTCCCACTGACCGCACATAACAGAATTCCAGGAACCAATTTTCAGCCTTGGCTGTACTGGTGGGTAAAACTCTCTCGTCATAGCCTGCCTCCTTATATTTATCTCTCTTTAGTTCCTCGTGAACGTTCATTTCGCCAACGTTTCTTACTATTCATTTTATTGTTTCTGTATTTAATAATGACTTCGATTTTGCTAGCTTAAACAGACATTTCCTAAGATTTCATTAACAACGTATATCTCGCCAGCGTTTCCTTCTCTAACTCTGATTTTCCTAACCAATTTATCGATTCCATATCTCTAGATATAATTGAATATTTATTCTTTTCTATTTATCTTTACCAATTTCTTGTTAAGATTATGAAATATTAACATACCCAGCAATTATAAAAGTTAAGAGACTTCAGATTTACACTGAGAAGTGTATTTCCTTCAGATACTACTTTTGATGCAGTACGCTGAAGTCAGTGGTCACGATAGGTCATCCTATCCTAGCTGTCTTGGGGGTTAGGGGAGTGTTATAGCGCACCATGGGTTGTTAAAGTGTTTTGGAATATCAGGTTAGTGTTGAAGGAGGAGGCTGTATTTCTCCAAGAGGAAAATAGGAGGCTGAAAATTCGCCAAGATGGATTTTGGAGTGAGTGTGCGAGGGGTGGAGTCAGTGTGGAGGAAAAGGTTACCAACAGGGAGCTGAAAAGTGGCAATCGCTTCAAGTGGAATGTGGTCTCTACTAAAGGTAGAAGTATCAAGATAAGAAAGCTTAATCAAGAAGATCTGAAGGTAGGAAATCGATTCTGTGTTCTCTAAGATGAGTGTACTTCAGTGGTTAGTGAGATTAAAGGTGCCACTAACACCCCTGCTAATCATGGTAAGAACATTTCGTTGTGGTTGACTCACAAGTATGTTATATGGACCGTGCTTTCTGTAACAGATATAGGTATGTTAGACAGAGAGTGTGCTTCCCAGGAGCTGGTGTTAATGACATAGTCAACAGGTTGGATAATAGTATGTCAGTGCTGGTGGAAATGATATCAGGAAGGGCAGGAGACAAGAGCTGCTGGATAAGTACAAGTCAGCCATTTTTGTAACTAAGTCTAAGGGAGGGGTGCCAGTCATATGTAGCATCCTGCCTAGAAAGGGAGTGGGCATTGAGTGGATGTCTAGGGCAATTGATGTATATTGCTAGCTAGACAGGTACTGCAGGAATTTGCCATTTAATTCATTGATAACTGGGACAAATTTTATGGCAAACGTGATATGTATGCAAGGGATGGGGAACATCTGTCAGGGGCCAGAGTGGTTGCATTAGCCAACTCGATTGAGGGGGCCATTGTTGACTTGTCTAGAACTTTAAAATTGAGAGATTATACATGTATGGGTGTGTGTGGGAAAGAATCGAGCTGCAGTACAAGGGTTGAAAACAGCAGATATTACCAGGATACCTCAGGGATATGTTTAATAGACAATATTCAAAATAAAGTTGCTAGTAAAGACAAAGCATTTGATCAACAAAGTGAAACAGTAGAGGGCAGAGAGTGACAAGTTCCCTTAAGGTTTATCATATTAACAGTAGGAGTGTAAGAAACAAGATAGATGAGCTAAGAATACTTGCATGTGCAGATAATATAGATATTATTGCTATAATGGAGACCTGGTTCAACCTCAAAGATAGAGAATTGCCTTCTGAATGTCAGGTACAAGGCTAAAACTATTCCACACTGATAGGGGTCAACAGGAAGGGTGGTGGAGTGGCGATGTATGTCGGAGATAATTTAAAATGTTGTGTTAGACAAGATATAAAATTAGAAGCATCAAATACAGAACCTGATTGGCAACAGATTCTCGAGGGTCGTGATAAATTAATTTTGGGTGTGATTTATAGGTCCTCAAATCTTAATTAATAGGGAGTGCAGTAAGCTGCTATGAGACAAAATTCACATGGCGTCTAGATATGAAAATGTCGTGTTAATAGGAGATTTTATCTTTAGACAAATTGAATGGAACAATGTGCCAGGAAATCTTGAGTCTAGTGACTTTCTTGATACGATCCAGGATTGCTTTTAAAAACAGTTTGTGACAGAACCAACCAGAGGAAACAATCTGCTTGACTTGGTTCTTGCCAATAAAGGATCACTAATTAATAATCTTTAGGTTAATGATGAGCTGGGAGAAAGTGATCACAAATCACTTAATATCAGTATATTAGCTCAGTATGTTGGATGAGGTTGGAGGTTGTACTCCTGAGGGTGGCAGTATGTTGTAGCTCATAATGTTGGGTGATGTTCGTGGGTGTACTCCTGGGGATAGTAGTATGTTGTAGCTCATAATGTTGGGTGAAGTAGGTAAGTGTACTCCTGGGGATGATAGTATGTTGTACCACAGTATGTAGGGTGATGTTGGTGTTTGTACTCCAGAAGATGATAGAATGTTGTAGCACAGTATGTTGGGTGATGTTAGTGGGTGTACTCCTGGGGATAGTAGTATGATGTAGGTCATAATGCTGGGTGGTGACGGTGGGTGCACTCATAGGGATGGTAGTATGTTGTACCCCAATATGTTGAGTGATGTTGGTGGATGTACTCCTGGGGATGATAGTATGTTGTAGCACAGTATGTTGGGTGATGTTCGTGGGTGTACTCATGGGGATAGTAGTATGTTGTAGCGCATAATGTTGGGTGATGTTCGTTGGTGTGCTCCTGGGGATGATAGTAAGTTGTAGCTCAGTATGTTGGGTGACGTTTGTGGGTGTACTCCTGGTGATGGAAGTATGGTGCTGCTGAGTATGTTGGCTGATGTTGGTGGGTGTACTCCTGGGGATGGTAGTATGTTGTAGCTCAGTATGTTGGGTGATGTTCGAGGGTGTACTCCTTGGGATAGTAGTATGGTGTAGCTCATAATGTTGGGTGGTGTTTGGTGGTGTCCCCCCCGGGGAGGTAGGAGTTGTAGCTCATATGTTGGTGATTTTCGTAGTGTACCCTTGGATGATATAGTTGTAGCAATTTTGGGTGTTTTCCGTGGGGTACTCCTGGGAAATTATTTTGCAGCTCAATGATGGTATTTGGTGGTGTACCCGGGGGATATAGAAAATTTGGAGCCACATGTTTGAGTTTGGGGGCGTACTCCTGGGGGTAGTATATCTGATCATATTTTGGGGTGATTTTGGGGAGACCCATGGAAGGGTAAAAATGTTGAGCTCAGTATTTGGGTGTAGGTGGATGCACCCGGGGATAATATGTTGACTAAGTAGTTGGTGATTTTTGCGGGGTGTACCCCGGGGGAGATACTATACTGTAGCCAGTAGTTTTGGTGATTTTCTGGTGACCCCGGGGGAGGGAGCATGTTGAGCCAGTATTTTGGGGTGATGTTGGGGGTGTACTCCTGGGATGTAAATGTTGTAGCTCATATTTGGTGATTTGGTGGTGTCCCGGGGGATAGTATTGTTTTGCTCATATTTTGGGATGATGTTGGGGGGTGTACCCTTTGGGCATAGTAGAAAGTTGAACCAGTATTTGGGGTGAATTTGGGTGATGTACTCCTGAAATGTAGTATGTTGTAGCTCAGTATTTGGGGTGGGGTTTAATGGGTGTACCCGGGGGATGGAAGATTTTGTAACTCGTATGTTGGGTGAATTTGGTGGTGTACCCGGGGGGGAGGTAGTATTTTTGTAGCTCTATTTTGGGGCGTTTTTGGTGGGTACTCAGGGGGAAAGTAGTATGTTGTTTCCCTAGTTTTTAAAATTGGGTGGGTGTACCCGGGGGAAAATAGTATTTTGACTCATAATTTTGTTGATGAGGGGGTGTACTCCTGGTGATAGTATTGTACCACATACAGGGTATGTTCGAGGTGTATCCGGGGGGATGATAGTATTTGTACATATTAGTTGGGTATTTTCGTGGTAGACCCAGGGAATGTAGTAGTTTACTCATAATTTTGGGGGGTTTTGGTTGTTACCCTGGTTGGAGTATGTTTACCACTTATGCGGGGAGATTATGGGGGATGTCTCCGGGGGAGGGAAGTATTTTGTCCCCACAGAGGGGGGTGAGTTGGTGGTGTACCCTGGGATATATATTTGTAGCTAAAAATGATGATGATTTTTGGTGGTGAAACTCATGGGGATGGCAGTAATTTTAAACTCATATATTGGGTGAGGGTGGGTGTACTACTGCGAGGAAGTATTTTGTAACTCGATGTTTGGGATGTTGGTAGGTAACCCGGGGGATGGATATGTTTAGCTCGTATGATAAATGATGTTTTTGTCATTCCGGGGAAGGGCAGCATGTTGAAACCCCAGATGTTTGGTGTGTTGGTGATGTACCCCTGGGAGTAGTATTTTTACACAGTAGGTAAATGTTGGGGGTGTACTCCGGGGGATAAGTATTTAGCCAAATGTTGGGTGGTTTTTGTGATTAACTCTTGGGAGGAAATATATGTACCACATTATTTTGGGGCGATTTTTGGGGGATAACTCCGGGGGAGGTAGTATTTTTAGCAGAGTATTTTTGGGTTATGTTCGGGGATCTCGGGAAGTAGATGTTGTACCTCAAAAAATTGGGTGATGTTCGGGGTGTACCGGGGGAAAGTAGTAGTTGTAGCCAGTATGCGGTAGTTTGGGGTGTCTCCTGGTGACGGTAGAAGGGTGCTGCTCTGATTTTGGGGTGATTTTGGGTGGGGTGCTCCTGGGATGGAGTATGTTGTAGCTCAGTATGGGGTGATTTCTTTGGGTGTACTCCTGGAAAAGTATATTGAACTCATAATTTTGGGTTGTTGGGTGTACCTGGGTGGTAGTATGTTTTAACCAAATTTAGTGGGTGATTGGGGGATTCTTTTGGGGAAGAATGTGTAGCCATATGTTGGGTGTGGGGGTGGGTGTACCCGGGGGAGAAGTATTTTGTAACCAAAATTGGGTGATGTTCGGGTTACTCGGGGGATAGTATATTTTTTTAGCTCATAATTTGGTGAGTTGGTGGGACTCCTGGGATTATACATTTGTACCCAAAATGTTGGCGACTTTTTGGGGGTTACTCCGGTGATGTAGTAGGTGCGCAAGATGTGTACAATGTATATAATACCACAAAGAGATAAACACAGTCAAATCTGGGTATCTTTTTTGTAGACTTTTCGCCATCCAGGGCTTTATAAATAAAATTCAGACATAACTTGAAGACAGAAAACATGTACGAAGATGATAATCAGTCCCTCAAACCAGGATGGGCGAAAACACCATTCGGGGGATTTGAAGCAAAGAAAGGATCCTGGGGCTTATATGTAACGTCGATTACAGAGGGCAAATTCACGGACGGGGTTCCCAGGGAAGAAACCTCCAAAAATGGTTAGTTTGTATAGTTGTATTATAAAACCACTGGGTGGGGGAAACGTCACAAAAAGAACCCAAAGTTGCACAGGGCTTAATCTCATTTGTCCGGGGATTATAACCATTGTACACAACTTGTCAAACTTGCAACTCATGAATCTTTAAAACTGGGACATTACACAACCTTCACGACTACGAAAACACTACCAACCCCCCTCTTTGGGGAAGGGTTTCTTCCACGGGGAACCCCCCACCCGTGAATATGCCGTCGTCGCTACACCCGACGTTTCTATATAAGCGCCCGTCCTTTCTTTTGCTTTACAACCCACATAAAGGTGCCTTTGCACCTATCCAGGGTTTAGGGACTGATTTCCTCTCTTCTTAATATTCTACATCTTCAAGTTATTCCAGAATTTCTTTGAAAAGCCACGGATAGCGAAACGTCACAATAAAGATACCCAGATGTTGCCATGGGTCTTTAACTGCCAGTATTTGGTGAGTTAGGGGGTACTCCTGGGGTGGTATAGTTGTAGCCAGTATGTGGGGGGTATATGGGTCACTCCGGGATATAGATTTTTACTCAGTTTTGGGAAGTTGGTCCCTTTTACCCTGGGGATGATAGTATTTTAGCTCAGTATGTTGGTGATTTGGTCCGTGCACTCCCGGGGTATAGTATGGGTACTCAGTTGTTGGGGGATTTTGGGTGTACTTCGGGCATAGTATAAATTTTTAGCCATATTGGGTGATGTTTGGTGGGTGTACTCCAGGGATATTGAATTTACTCTATTTGGGGATTTTTTGAGTAACTCCTGGGTGGGAGTATTTTTTAGCTCGTATGTTGAGTGAGGTGGGGTATACTCCTGGGTATGGAAGTACGTTGTAACTCAGTATGTTGGATGATGTTGGTGGGTGTACTCCTGGGGATGGTAGTTCGTTGTAGCTCAGTATGTTGGTCGATGTTGGTGTGTGTACTCCTGGGGATAGTACTACTTTTTAGCTCATAGTGTTGGTTGATGTAGCTGGGTGTACTCCTGTTGATGATAGTATGTTGTACCACAGTATGTTGGGTGAAGTTCGTGAGTGTACTAGTTCGTGTGGCAGTATGTTGTAGCACAGGATGTTGGGTGATGTTCATGGGTGTACTCCTGGGGGTGGCAGTATGTTGTAGCTCAGAATGTTGGGTGATGTTCGTGGGTGAACTCCTGGGGATAGGAGTATGTTGCAGCTCATAATGTTGCATGATGTAGTTGGGTGTACTCCTGGGGATGATAGTATGTTGTACCACAGTATGGTGGGTGATGTTGGTGGGTGTATTCCAAGTGATGATTCAATTTTGTAGCACAGTATGTTGGGTGAAGTTCGTGGGTGTACTCCCGGGGATAGTAGTATGTTGTAGCTCATAACGTTGGGTGGTGATGGTGGGTGTACTCACGTGGATGGTAATATGTTGTAGTACAGTATGTTGGGTCATAATTGGTGTACTCTTGGGGAATGATAATATGTTGTAGCTCAGTATGTTGGGTGACGTTTGTGGGTGTACTCCTGGGGATATTAGTATGGTGCTGCTCAGAATGTTGGGTGATGTTGGAGGGTGTACTCCTTGGGATGGTAGTATGTTGTAGCTCAGTATGTTGGGTGATGTTGGTGGTTGTACTCCTGGGGATGGTAGTATGTTGTAGCTCAGTATGTTGGGTGATGTTCGTGGGTGTTCTCCTGGATATAGTAGTATGGTGAAGCTCATAATCTTGGGTGGTGTTGGTGGGTGTACTACTGGGGATGGTAGTATGTTTTACCACATTATGTTGGGTGATGTTGGTGGATGTACTACTGGGGATGTTAGTATGTTGTAGCTCAGTATGTTGGGTGATGTTGGTGGGTGTACTCCTAGGGATGATAGTATGTTGTAGCACAGTATGTTGGGTGATGTTCGTGGGTGCACTCCGGGGGATGGTAGTATGTTGTAGCTCATAATGTTGGGTGATGTTGGTGTGTGTACTCCTGGGGATGATAGTACGTTGTAGCTCAGTATGTTGGGTTGCGTTTGTGGGTGTACTTCTGGTGATGGTAGTATGGTCCTGCTCAGTATGGTGGGTGATGTTGGAGGGTGTACTCCTGGGAATGGTGGTATGTTGTAGCTCAGTATGTTGGGTGATGTTGGTGGGTGTACTCCTGGGGATGATACTATGTTTTAGCTCAGTATTTTGAGTGATGTTGGCGAGTATACTCCTGGGGATGATAGTATGTTGTAGCACAGTATGTTGGGTGATGTTCGTGGGTGCACTCCGGGGGATGGTAGTATGTTGTAGCTCATAATGTTGGGTGATGTTGGTGTGTGTACTCCTGGGGATGATAGTACGTTGTAGCTCAGTATGTTGGGTTGCGTTTGTGGGTGTACTTCTTGTGATGGTAGTATGGTCCTGCTCAGTATGTTGGATGATGTTGGTGGGTGTACTCCTGGGGATGATAGCATGTTGTAGCTCAGTATGCTGGGTGACGTTTGTGGGTGTACTCCTCGTGATGGTAGTATGGTGCTGCTCAGTATGTTGGGTGATGTTGGTGGGTGTACTCCTGGGGATGGTAGTATGTTGTAGCTCAGTATGTTGGGTGATGTTCGTGGGTGTACTGATGGGGATGGTAGTATGTTGTACCACATTATGTTGGGTGATGTTGGTGGATGTACTCCTGGGGAAGGTAGTATGTTGTAGCTCAGTATGTTGTATATTACAAAAACAACAATTGGGTTTTACATTAGTGTTAGTAATATAAAAGTTCGGGATACAAAAATAAAACATAAAAATAAATTAATCTTTAATGTAATATAAAAATCAATCTTTGGTCTAGAGGTATTTAAAAATATACAAACACGTTACAATAATAAATTATTAGCATCTTAAAATAATAATATATATATCTATGCTAAAATAGTAAATGATAAATAACATTTGTATAATAAATTATTATCATCTCCGTGTCTCACAAGACAATTATAATGACGCTCTGTGTCCCACAAGACACTTATAATGACGCTCTGCGTCTCACAAGACACTTATAATGACGCTCTGTGTCTCACACGACGCTTATAATGACGCTCTGTGTCCCACAAGACACTTATTCGAGTTGTGACGCTCCTTCTCCACCGTGTCACTCGACACTCTTTTCGCCGTGTGATGACGCTCCTTCACAACCGTGTCACTTGACACCCTTTTCTCTGTGTCACCAGACACTCCAGCTCTCCGTGTCATACGACACTCTTTTCTCTGCGTCATCCTCACCCTTTCTCGACTGTGTCACACTTGACACCCTCGTCTCTGCGACACACTCACTATCGACGTAGCGTCTTTCGAGAGGCCAGTCACATGATACTATTCAATGTACACTACAACCAGGCCATCTTCAGAGTCACAAGACACTTGTCTTCTCAGTGTTCCACTACGGTCCTGTAGCATATCTCAGTGTTCTACTCCATCATACTTCCCTAAGTGTCACACTACGGTCCTAGCCCAGTTCAGTGTAACACTCCAACCTTTTCCTCATGTAATGTCCCACTAAAACAGCATCAGATGACTCCGGCCCACAGTTGACCAGCGTAGGCGGTGAGTCCGCAGACATCACCGGTAGTCCTGTAAATACTCTCCAAGGCCGGTAGAAGTACACCGTAAGATTGTCTGGTGAGTACTATCTACCGCCTTCAAGACCATTTGACACACCGCGAGGTGGTCCGATGAATTACTAGCAGAACACCATTCTGCAAGCTCACTGAGTGCGGCCGTCAAGCAACTGAGGCCATCAGACTCAGTGAGCTGCTGTGAGCGGCTCTTCTAAAATCAGTAGAAGCCAGTAGAATACCAAAAGATGGGCAGGAGAATACTCTCTACTGCCAGTAAATCTATACTGTAAGGTGTTCTGGTAATTACTGCTGCGGTGCGTACCGTGAGGTGTTCAGGTACTTACTGCTGCTAAGGCCGGCTCAGCAGTCCCCACATTGGGTTTGATGACTTACCCTTGGTACTGCCGGCCGGCAGGTTAACCATTTAACGGCTAGTTTGGTAGGGGGCCGCAACGTTCGATGATGTTGGTGGGTGTACTCCTGGGGATGGTAGTTCGTTGTAGCTCAGTATGTTGGTGGGTGTACTCCTGGGGATAGTAGTATGTTGTATCTCAGTATGTTGGGTGAAATTGGTAGGTGTACTCTTGTTGATGGTAGTATGTTGCAGCTCAGTATGATGAGTGATGTTGGTGGGTGTACTCCTGGGGATAGTAGCATGTTGTAGCTCATAATGTTGGTTGATGTAGGTGGGTGTACTCCTGTGGATGATAGTATGTTGTACCACAGTATGTTTTGTGATGTTCGTGGCTGTACTCCGGGGGATAGTAGTATGTTGTAGCTCATAATGTTATGTGGTTTTGGTGGATGTACTCCTGGGGATGGTAGTATGTTGTCCCACATTATATTGGGTGATGGTGGGTGTACTCCTGGGAATGATAGTATGTTGTAGCTCAGTATAATGAGTGATGTTGGTTGGTGAACTCCTGCGGATGGCGGTATGTTGTAACTAGGTATGTTGTGTGATGTTGGTAGGTGTATTCCTGGGGATGGTAGTATGTTGTAGCTCAGTATGATGAGTGATGTTGGTGGGTGTTCTCCTTGGGATGGCAATGGGTTGTAACTCAGTATGTTGGGTGATGTTGGTGGGTGTACTCCTGGGGATGATAGTATGTTGTAGCACAGTATGTTGGGTGATGTTGTGGGTGTACTCCGGTGGATAATAGTATCTTGTAGCTCATAATGTTGGGTGATGATTTTGGGTGCACTCCTGGGGATGATAGTATCTTGTAGCTCAGTATGTTGGGTGACGTTTGTGGGTGTACTCCTGGTGATGGTAGTATGGTGCTGCTCAGTATGGTGGGTGATGTTGGAGGGTGTACTCCTGGGGAAGGTAGTATGTTGTAGCTCAGTATGTTGGATGATGTTGGTGGGTGCACTCCTGGGGATGAGAGTATGTTGTAGCTCAGTATATTGGGTGATGTTGGTGAGTGTATTCCCGGGGATGATAGTATGTTGTAGCTCAGTATGTTGGGTGATGTTGGTGGGTGTACTCCTGGGGATGGAAGTATGTTCTAACTCAGTATGTTGGGTGATGTTGGTGGGTGTACCCCTGTGGATGGTAGTATGTTGTTTCTCTGTATGTTGGGTGATGTTGGTACGTGTACTCCTTGGGAAAGTAGTGTGTTGTAGCTCATAATGTTGGATGGTGTTGGTGTGTGTACTCCTGAGGATAGTAGTATGTTGTACCACTTCATGCTGGGTGATGTTGGTGGATGTACTCCTGGGGATGATAGTATGTTTTAGCTCAGTATGATGAGTGAAGTTGGTGGGTGTACTCCTGGGGATCGCAGTATGTTGTAACTCAGTATGTTGGTTGATGGTGGTGGGAGTACTCCTTGTGATGGTAGAATGTTGTAGCACAGTATGTTGGGTGATGTTTGTGGTTGTTCTCCTGCGTATGATAGTATGTTGTACCACCGTATGTTTTGTGATGTTCGTGGGTGTACTCCTGGGGATGATAGCATGTTGTAGCACAGTATGTTGGGTGATATTCGTGGGTGTACTCCTGGGGATAGTAGTATGTTGTAGCTCATAATGTTGGGTGGTGTTGTTGGGTGTACTCCTGGGGATGGTAGTATGTTTTAACACATTATGTTGGGCGATGTTGTTTGATATACTCCTGGGGATGGTAGTATGCTGTAGCACAGTATGCTGGGTGATGTTGGTGGGTGTACTCCTGGGGATGATAGTGTGTTGTAGCTCAGTATGCTGGGTGACGTTTGTGGGTGTACTCCTGGTGATGGTAGTATGGTGCTGCTCAGTATGTTGGGTGATGTTGGTGGGTGTACTCCTGGGGTTGGTAGTATGTTGTACCACATTATGTTGGGTGATGGTGAATGTACTCCTGGGGATGGTAGTATGTTGTAGCTCAGTATGTTGGGTGATGCTGGTGGGTGTATTCCTGGGGATGATAGTATGTTGTAACACAGTATGTTGGGTGATGTTTGTGGGTGTACTCTTGGGGATAGTAGTATGTTTTAGCTCATAATGTTGGGTGACGTTTGTGGGTGTACTCCAGGTGATAGTATGGTGCTGCACAGTATGTTGGGTGATGTTGGAGGGTGTACTCCTTGGGATGGTAGTATGTTGTAGCTCAGTATGTTGGGTGATATTAGTGGGTGCACTCCTGGGGATGATAGTATGTTGTAGCTCAGTATGTTGGGTGATGTTGGTCCGTGTACTCCTGGGGATGATAGTATGTTGTAGCTCAGTATGTTGGGTGATGTTGGTCCTTGTACTCCTGGGGATGATAGTATGCTGTAGCTCAGTATATTGGGTGATGTTGTTGGGTGTACTCCTGGGCATAGTAGTATGTTGTAGCTCAGTATGTTGGGTGATGTTGGTCCGTGTACTCCTGGGGATGATAGTATGTTGTAGCTCAGTATGTTGGGTGATGTTGGTCCTTGTACTCCTGGGGATTATAGTATGCTGTAGCTCAGTATATTGGGTGATGTTGTTGGGTGTACTCCTGGGCATAGTAGTATGTTGTAGCTCAGTATGTTGGGTGATGTTTTTGAGTATACTCCTGGGGATGGTAGTATGTTGTAGCTCAGTGTGTTGAGTGAGGTTGGTGGGCATACTCCTGGGGATGGAAGTACGTTGTAACTCAGTATGTTGGATGATGTTTGTGGGTGTACTCCTGGGGATGGTAGTTCGTTGTAGCTCAGTATGTTGGGCGATGTTGGTGTGTGTACTCCTTGGGATATTTCTACGTTTTAGCTCATAGTGTTGGTTGATGTAGGTGGGTGTACTCCTGTTGATGCTAGTATGTTGTACCACAGTATGTTGGGTGAAGTTCGTGAGTGTACTCGTTCGTGTGGCAGTATGTTGTAGCTCAGGATGTTGGGTGATGTTCATGGGTGTACTCCTGGGGGTGGCAGTATGTTGTAGCTCAGAATGTTGGGTGATGTTCGTGGGTGAACTCCTGGGGATAGGAGTATGTTGCAGCTCATAATGTTGGACGATGTAGTTGGGTGTACTCCTGGGTATGATAGTATGTTGTACCACAGTATGTTGGGTGATGTTGGTGGGTGTATTCCAAGTGATGATTCAATGTTGTAGCACAGTATGTTGGGTGATGTTCGTGGGTGTACTCCTGGGGATCGAAGTATGTTGTAGCTCAGTATGTTGGGTGATGTTGGTGGATGTACTCCTGGGGATGTTAGAAGGTTGTTACTCAGTATGTTGGGTGATGTTGGTGGGTGAACTCCTTGGGATGACAGTATGTTGTAGCACAGTATGTTGGGGGACGTTCGTGGGTGTACTCCGGGGGATGGTAGTATGTTGTAGCTCATAACGTTGGGTGGTGATGGTGGGTGTACTCATGGGGATGGTAGTATGTTGTAGCTCAGTATGTTGGGTGATGTTGGTGGGTGTACTCCTGGGGATGGTAGTATGTTGTAGCTCAGTATGTTGGGTGATGTTCGTGGGTGTACTCCTGGATATAGTAGAATGGTGTAGCTCATAATCTTGGGTGGTGTTGGTGGGTGCACTACTGGGGATGGTAGTATGTTGTACCACATTATGTTGGGTGATGTTGGTGGATGTACTCCTGGGGATATTAGTATGTTGTAGCTCAGTATGTTGGGTGATGTTGGTGGGTGTACTCCTGGGGATGATAGTATGTTGTAGCAGAGTATATTGGGTGATGTTAGTGGGTGCACTCCGGGGGATGGTAGTATGTTGTAGCTCATAATGTTGGGTGATGTTGGTGTGTGTACTCCTGGGGATGATAGTACGTTATAGCTCAGTATGTTGGGTTGCGTTTGTGGGTGTACTTCTGGTGATGGTAGTATGGTCCTGCTCAGTATGGTGGGTGATGTTGGAGGGTGTACTCCTGGGGATGATAGTATGTTTTAGCTCAGCATATTGGGTGATGTTGGCGAGTGTACTCCTGGGGATGATAGTATGCTGTAGCCCAGTATGTTGGGTGATGTTGGTGGGTGTACTCCTGGGAATGGTGGTATGTTGTAGCTCAGTATGTTGGGTGATGTTGGTGGGTGCACTCCTGGGGATGATAGTATGTTTTAGCTCAGCATATTGGGTGATGTTGGCGAGTGTACTCCTGGGGATGATAGTATGTTGTAGCCCAGTATGTTGGGTGATGTTGGTAGGTGTACTCCTCTGGAAGGAAGTATGTTTTAACTCAGTATGTTTGATGATGTTGGTGGGTGTACTCCTGGGGATAGTACTATGTTGTAGCTCATAATGTTGGTTGATGTAGGTGGGTGTACTCCTGTTGATGATAGTATGTTGTACCACAGTATGTTGAGTGATGTTCGTGAGTGTACTCCAGGGGGTGGCAGTATGTTGTAGCTCAGAATGTTGGGTGATATTCATGGGTGTACTCCTGGGGGAGGCAGTATGTTGTAGCCCAGAATGTTGGGTGATGTTCATGGGTGTACTCCTGGGGATAGGAGTATGTTGTAGCTCATAATGTTGGGTGATATAGTTGGGAGTACTCCTGGGGATGATAGTATGTTGAACCACAGTATATTGGGTGATGTTGGTGGGTGTATTCCAGGTGATGATTGAATGTTGTTGCACAGTATGTTGGGTGATGTTCGTGGGTGTACTCCTGTGGATAGTAGTATGTTGTAGCTCATAATGTTGGGTGGTGATGGTGGGTGTACTCTTGTTGATGGTAGTATGTTGTACCACATTATGTTGGGCGATGTTGGAAGATGTACTCCTGGGGATGGTAGTATGTTGTAGTACAGTATGTTGGGTGAAAATGGGTGTACTCCTGGAGATGGTAGTATGTTGTAGCTCAGTATGTTGGGTGAAGTTTGTGGGTGTACTCCTGGGGATAGTAGTGTTTTGCTGCTCAGTATGTTGGGTGATGTTGGTGGGTGTACTCCTGGGGATGGTAGTATGTGGTAGCTCAGTATGTTGGGTGATGTTCGTGGGTGTACTCCTGGTTATAGTAGTATGGTGTAGCTCATAATGTTGGGTGGTGTTGGTGGGTGTACCACTGGGGATGGTAGTATGTAGTACCACATTAAGTTGGGTGATGTTGGTGGATGTGCTCCTGGGGATGATAGTATGTTGTAGCACAGTATGTTTGGTGATGTTCGTGGGTGTACTCTGGTTGATAGTAGTATGTTGTAGCTCATAATGTTGGGTGATGTTTGTGTGTGTACTCCTGGGGATGATAGTATGTTGTAGCTCAGTATGTTGGGTGACGTTTGTGGGTGTACTCCTGGGGATGGTAGTATGTTGTAGCTCAGTATGGTGGGTTATGTTGGAGGGTGTACTCCTGAGGATGGTAGTATGTTGTAGCTCAGTATGTTCGGTGATGTTGGTGGATGTACTCCTGGGGAAGGTAGTATGTTGTAGCTCAGTATGTTGGGTGATGTTGTTGGGTGCACTCCTGGGGATGACAATATATTGCAGCTCAGTATATTGGGTGATGTTGGTGGATGTGCTCCTGGGGATGGTAGTATGTTGTAGCTCAGTATGTTGGGTGATGTTCGTGGGTGTACTCCTGGGGATAGTAGTATGTTGTAGCTCAGTATGTTGGGTGATGTTCGTGGGTGTACCGATGGGGATGGTAGTATGTTGTACCACATTATGTTGGGTGATGTTGGTGGATGTACTCCTGGGGAAGGTAGTATGTTGTAGCTCAGTATGTTGTATATTACAAAAACAACAGTTGGGTTTTACATTAGTGTTAGTAATATAAAAGTTCGGGATACAAAAATAAAACATAAAAATAAATTAATCTTTAATGTAATATAAAAATCAGTCTTTGGTCTAGAGGTATTTAAAAATATACAAACACGTTACAATAATAAATTATTAGCATCTTAAAATAATAAATGATGCTATGCTAAAATAATAAATGATAAATAACATTTGTATAATAAATTATGATCATCTCCGTGTCTCAAAAGACACTTATAATGACGCTCTGTGTCCCACAAGACACTTATAATGACGCTCTGTGTCTCACAAGACACTTATAATGACGCTCTGTCTCACACGACGCTTATAATGACGCTCTGTCTCACACGACGCTTATAATGACGCTCTGTGTCTCACACGACGCTTATAATGACGCTCTGTGTCCCACAAGACACTTATTCGAGTTGTGACGCTCCTTCTCCACCGTGTCACTCGACACCCTTTTCTCTGTGTCACCAGACACTCCAGCTCTCCGTGTCATACGACACCCTTTTCTCTGCGTCATCCACACCCTTTCTCGACTGTGTCACACTTGACACCCTCGTCTCTGAGACACACTCACTATCGACGTAGCGTCTTTCGAGAGGCCAGTCACATGATACTATTCAATGTACACTACAACCAGGCCATCTTCAGTGTCACAAGACACAGTTGTCTTCTCAGTGTTCCACTACGGTCCTGTAGCATATCTCAGTGTTCTACTCCATCATACTTCCCTTTTCTTCATGTAATGTCCCACTAAAACAGCATCAGATGACTCCGGCCCACAGTTGACCAGCGTAGACGGTGAGTCCGCAGACATCACCGGTAGTCCTGTAAATACTCTCCAAGGCCGGTAGAAGTACACCGTAAGATGGTCTGATGAGTACTATCTACCGCCTTCAAGACCAATTGACACACCCCGAGGTGGTCCGATGAATTACTAGCAGAACACCATACTGCAAGCTCACTGAGTGCGGCCGTCAAGTAACTGAGGCCATCAGACTCAGTGAGCTGCGGTGAGCGGCTCTTCTAAAATCAGTAGAAGCCAGTAGAATACCAAAAGATGGGCAGGAGAATACTCTCTACTGCCAGTAAATCTATTCTGTAAGGTGTTCTGGTAATTACTGCTGCTAAGGCCTGCTCAGCAGTCCCCACATTGGGTTTGATGACGTACCCTTGGTACTGCCGGCCGGCAGGTTAACCATTTAACCGCTAGTTTGGTAGGGGGCCGCAACATTGGATGATGTTGGTGGGTGTACTCCTGGGTATGGTAGTTCGTTGTAGCTCAGTATGTTGGGCGATGTTGGTGGGTGTACTCCTGGGGATAGTAGTATGTTGTATCTCAGTATGTTGTGTGAGATTGGTAGGTGTACTCTTGGGGATGGTAGTATGTTGTAGCTAAGTATGATGAGTGATGTTGGTGGGTGTACTCCTGGGGATAGTAGTATGTTGCAGCTCATAATGTTGGTTGATGTAGGTTGGTGTACTCCTGTGGATGATAGTATGTTGTACCACAGTATGTTGTGTGATGTTCGTGGGTGTACTCCAGGGGATAGTAGTATGTTGTAGCTCATTATGTTATGTGGTGTTGGTGGGTGTACTCCTGGGGATGGTAGTATGTTGTACCACTTTATTCTGGGTGATGTTGGTGGATGTACTCCTGGTGATGGTAGTATGTTGTCCCACAGTATATTGGGTGATGTTGGTGGGTGTACTCCTGGGGATGATGGTATGTTGTAGCTCAGTATAATGAGTGATGTTGGTGGGTGAACTCCTGATGATGGCAGTATGTTGTAACTCAGTATGTTGGGTGATGTTGGTAGGTGTATTCCTGGGGATGGTAGTATGTTGTAGCTCAGTATGATGTGTGATGTTGGTGGGTGTACTCCTGGGGATGGCAATATGTTGTAACTCAGTATGTTGGGTGATGTAATAAAGTTGGTAGAATTACCGACAATATGTAAAGTAAAAGGACACAAGTGCAACTAATGTGACATTTATTGTGGCAACGTTTCGCTCTCCAGGAGCTTTATCAAGCCATTACAAACAATACATGGACACAGAGGGTATATAAAGGCTCAGAGTGAGGTGAATACTAGTGAGGTACCATTTCGATGTTCACTAGTGGTAGTAGTAGTAGTAGTAGTGGTAGTGACAAAAGCAATTAATTCGTACATGAGTAAAAGGATATAAAAGCTAATACTTGGGTAACATAAAAATAGGTTGGACAAATATAAACTGGAATGAGGCAGGTTGTTTCAGTGTTCACTCTCTGTGCTTTGTGTAATATAACAGGAGAGACTATGTGATGGCAGGGTTTACTGTTTTCAGGAGGATTCTTGCTAAGACTTCGGAGATGGTGAAGCTGCCGTTGTTTTGTTTAATTGTATTCGAAACAGCGATCAGTGCTGATTCAAGGCACTTGTGTGTGCGGAAATTAGTTTCTTTTATCACTAATTGGGCGTCTCTGAATTTCATAAGATGATTGGTGGAATTTCGGTGTTGTACACAGGCGTTGTTTAAGTTGTCGTTCCTACAATGAACACATATACGCATGTAGGAACGACAACTTAAACAACGCCTGTGTACAACACCGAAATTCCACCAATCATCTTATGAAATTCAGAGACGCCCAATTAGTGATAAAAGAAACTAATTTCCGCACACGCAAGTGCCTTGAATCAGCACTGATCGCTGTTTCGAATACAATTAAACAAAACAACGGCAGCTTCACCATCTCCGAAGTCTTAGCAAGAATCCTCCTGAAAACAGTAAACCCTGCCATCACATAGTCTCTCCTGTTATACTACACAAAGCACAGAGAGTGAACACTGAAACAACCTGCCTCATTCCAGTTTATATTTGTCCAACCTATTTTTATGTTACCCAAGTATTAGCTTTTATATCCTTTTACTCATGTACGAATTAATTGCTTTTGTCACTACCACTACTACTACTACTACTACCACTAGTGAACATCGAAATGGTACCTCACTAGTATTCACCTCACTCTGAGCCTTTATATACCCTCTGTGTCCATGTATTGTTTGTAATGGCTTGATAAAGCTCCTGGAGAGCGAAACGTTGCCACAATAAATGTCACATTAGTTGCACTTGTGTCCTTTTACTTTACATGTTGGGTGATGTTGGTGGGTGTACTCCTGGTGATGGTAGTATGTTGCAGCACAGTATGTTGGGTGATGTTCGTTGGTGTACTCCTGGGGATAGTAGTGTGTTGCAGCTCATAATGTTGGGTGATGTTTGTGGGTGTTCTCCTGGGGATTGTAGTATGTTGTACCACAGCATGTTTGGTGATGTTGGTGGGTGTACTCCAGGGGATGATAGTATGTTGTAGCACAGTATGTCGAAATGGTATTCTTAGGTTTGCCAGGCGTCCACATGCTGCAGCAGTTATTTGGTTGATATGCGCTTAAAATATGCTCGGAATGATGCTCACCCCAAGATCCTTTTCCTTGCAGCCTTTGGCCCACTAGCCTGTACCCTGTCTGCAGTCTTCTTTGAGCTTCCAGTCTTCATGATTTTGTACTTGGTGGGTTAAATTTCAGGAGCCAGTTGTTGGACCAAGCTTGCAACCTGTTCATTTCTTTTTTTAGTCCCACCTAATCACCATGCGTTTGAATTCCAAGCATTAGCTTGTAATCAGTCTCTTCTATAATGTTATTCACATACATCAGAAACAGCACCTATCCTAGGACATACCCTTGTGGAACCCCGCTTGTCACATGCGCCCACTCTAACGTACAATCACTCTTTGTTTCTTTCCTGTCAGGTATTCCTTGATCCTTTGTAGTCCCTTTTCTATTATTTATGCCTGCTCCAACAGCTTTGCACTGACCTCTTGGGTTGGAAATGTGTTGAAAGCCTTCCTACAGTCCAAGAAAATGCAGTCTACTCACCCCTCTCTCTCCTGTCTTAACGTCTGTCACCCTGTCATAAAACTCTGATAGGTTTGTGACGCAGGATTTCCATTCCCTGAAACCGTGCTGGTTATCTTGTATAAGCTCATTCCTTTCAAGGTGCTCTGCCACTTTTCTCCTGATAATCTTTTCCTTGACTTTGCATACTATATACGTCAGTGACACTGGTCTGTAGTTTAATGCTTCCTGTCTGTCTTCTTTTTTAAAAATTAGGACTACATTTCTTGTCTTCCATATTTCTGGAAGTTGCCCTGTTTCTACAGATGTGTTGAAGATTTTTGTTATTGGCACACACATTGCCTCTGTTCCTTCTCTCAGGACCCACGGAAAGATGTTGTTTGGACCCACCGTCTTTTAGGTATCTAGTTCGCTTAGCAGCCTCTTCAACTCCTTCTAGGTTGTTTGTAGTGTGTCCAGGACTTGTTGGTGTACCCTACCATCCCCAGTTTGCAGGAATTTTCTGTCTTCACTGAAAATACTTACCTAAATCTCATGTTGAGTTCCTAACATACTTTTGCCCACTTCTTGATCGTTTCTTTTGATTTTATCTCCTTCCTTCCTCAGGATAACTACCTGGTCCTTGATTGTTTTTCTCCTGATGTAGCTGTACAACAGCTTCAGGTGAGATTTGGCTATCGATGCTACATTTTCATTTTCATTCATTTTCTAGCTGTTTGGCTAATCTCCTCATTTTACTGGGTCCTTTCTCTTCTTTACATTTTCCATTCTCTAGCACACTTAGTTTAGTATCTCTGCACCTTTGGGTGAACAAAGGGCTTGTTCTGGTCTTGCCAGCATTTCTGTTTCCCTTACGTATGGACCTCTCATCTACCTCCTTGCATTTCATGGTCACGTATTCCATTATTTCCTTTACTATTTTTCCCACTAGTTCTCTTTCCCACTGTACCTCATGCAGAAAATTCCTTATGTTTGTTTAGTCCCATCTTTTGTAGTTTATCTTCTCCCGTGCTACTTGTGCAGCCTCTTCACTTTTAACTCTACAATGTATTCGAAGCTCCGAATCACTTGATCACTAGCTCTGAGGGGCCTTTCATATGTGATGTCCTCAGTGTCTGAACTGCTCAATATGAGTATGAGTCTTGCTGTTTCTTCCTCTCCTCTCTCTCTCTGGTAGTGTCCCTAACATGTTGACGCATGAGCTTTTCCAGTACTGCCTCCATCATGTTAGCTCTTCACGTTTCTGGTCCCCCATGTGGCTCCAGGTTTCCTTTTGATAGAAATCACCCATAACTAGTAACATTACTCTGACCATGTGGGTTTTTCTGGTCATGTCAGTCGGAGTATCAGCCATTGCTCTGTTGCTCTCATCGTACTTTTGCTATTCTGTGGCAGGTTGTACATCATTACAATCACCATTACATTGTTTCTTTTAGCCTGTTGCAGGATCCTTTTGCTCACCGTTTTTTTTTTTTTCTGAAAATTTCCCCTTGGGTATCTGTCTCAAAAAAGGTTAAAACTCGACATGACGACACTGGAGGACATGAGGGACAGAGAGGACATGATAGCAACATGTAAAATACTGAGAGGAATCGAAATGGTGGACATAGGATGTTCCAGAGATGGGACATAGAAACGAGGAGTCACATTTTTACGTTGAAGACTCAATGAGTCGCAGGGATGTTACGAAGTATTTCTTCGGTTATAGAATTGTCAGGAAGTGGAACAGTCTGGAAAGTGAGGCAGTGGAGGCAGGTACCATACATAGCTTTTAGAAAATGTACAATAAAGCTCAAGGAGCCAGGAGAGAGTGGACCTAGTGGTGACCAGTGAAGAGGCGGGGCCAGGAGCTATGACTTTACCCCTGCACCCACAATTAGGTGAGTACGTACACACATACTTACGCACACATACATACACACACACAAACACACACACAAACACACAAACACACACACACACACACACACACACCACACACACACACACACACACACACACACACACACACACACACACACACACACACACATATTTCTTCAGTCATAGAGTTGTCAGGAAGTGGAATAGTCTAGCAAGTGATGTAGTGGTGGCAGGAACCATACATAGCTTTAAGACGAGGTATGATAAAGCTTATGGAGCAGGGAGAGAGAGAGAGAGAGGACCTAGTAGCGTTCAGTGAAGAGGTGGGGCCAGGAGCTGAGTCTCAACTTCTGAACCACACATACACACAGTAACACTAATAAATACACACAAACCAACACCCCTACACATGTATACCAATGCCCCCACATACATGCCAACACCCCACCACACACACAAACACCCCACACACACAAACACCCCACACACACACACACAATAACACCCCACACACACATGCATACACACATGGCAGGATGAAGAAACAAGGGAACTGTGGGATGGATGTGCTGAACAAGAAGCACTGGCATGAAGGCTCAGGAGCAAAATGGAACATGACTGGGATAAAAGGCTGAGTTTTGCATCATAATGGTCGGGAAGATATCTTCAGAGAGAAAAAAGTGGGAGTTACGTGCTCTTGCTGCTGAGGCAAGGATGCAGAAGCTGGGGGAGGAATTGGAAATGCTGAAACAGAATACAGAGGCAAGAACCAATAGAAGCAAGGGTGGAGGAACAACAGGGTACAGTGAGTGGATTGAAGGAGAGAGAGCAAAAAAATTCCTCAGGGAAAAAACACCAGGCCACCGGGACACCTGGGAGATGATAAGGGAGACAACTAAGGAGATATTTAAATTGGACCCAGAGATATGGAGAGGAAAATAAATGGGTTGAGAAAGGGAGAGAACACTCATTATTCATGGGCTTCCTGAGGCAGAAGGGTAGACATGTGATAAAAGAAGATGGGGAGAGATTAAAGAGATTGAGAGCATCATTGTGATACCAGGAGAGAGCAAAACTCAACTGACAAAGTTTCAGACTTGGGTGGCTCACCAAGGGAAAGAACCACCCAATCAGATTGACGTTCAAGTCTGAAATGACATGAAACAAAATCCTGCAGTGGAAGCCATTGTTAAAAGGTTCCCAGAAATATCAGCAAGTGTACTGCAATCCTAACAAAACACAAAAAGAAAGGAAACAACTGAGAGAAACAATAAGAATGCACCAGAGGCAGGAACAGGGGATAGGGCAGGCACCAGCAGACAAGGAAGCACATCCTCAAAGGAAGCAAACACAACCACACATGGACCCACCAACAGCATCCCCTCAACCACTACTACCCTAAACTAACCAAACAATAAGAAGAGCCAAGCTACACTCCACATCCACAGTCCCCACCTTCCCCCATGAAATAATATTGTCATACCAGCAGACTACCATAATATCCAGGCTTGTCTACACCACACCCACAGCCTGCACCAAACTATCCCACCACCAAGAATACAGTTCTAGAAAGGACGCTGAAGGTGTGGTACACCAATGCAGATGGAATTACAATTAAGAGTGAGGAGTAGCAGGAAAGAATCATTGAGGCATTCCCAGACATAATAGCAATCACAGAGACAAATCTCACAGAAGTGATAACAGATGTAGTCTTCCTGTCTGGTTATCAGATCTTGAGGAAAAATGGGGGGGGCAGAGGGGGAGGAGGAGTTGGCCTGATTATCAAAAACCAATGAAGTTCTGAGGAGATGGGAGGACTAGTCAGAGGTGGTAGCAGATGACTACATTGTAGGAGCACTGCATACTCGGGGGCCAAAAATGATATCAGTGATGTACAGCCTGCTGCCGAACAGCAGGAGGTCAAGACAGGAATATTATGAGAGCAACAGAGTGATGGTTGACACACTAGCCGAGATTGCCAGAAGGGCCCACATGAGCAGGGAAAAGTTACTCATGATGGGGGATTTCAACCGTAAAGAGACTGGAGCCACATGGGGGAACAGAAACGTAAAAAGGGAAGATGCTGGAGACAGTACATGAAAACATGATGTACATCACCAGAGAGAGCGAGGAGACGACAAACATGATGTACATCACCAGAGAGAGCGAGGAGACGACAAACATGATGTACTTCACCAGAGAGAGCGAGGAGACGACAAACATGATGTACATCACCAGAGAGAGCGAGGAGACGACAAACCAGCAAGGCTAGACCTCGTTTACCTGAAGCAGTTCAGACATAGAAGACATCACACACGATAGATAGGTAACTAGGCGCTAGTGACCATGAGGTCTTCTGTTTAGAATATACAATAAAGTTAGCAATGGAAAGTGAAGCAGCTCGAGATGGATGGGAGAAGCCAAACTTTCAAAAAAGAGACTATTCAAGTATGAGGGAATTCCTGCATGAGGTGCAGTGGGTAAGCGAGGTAGAGGGGAAGACTGTAAATGAAATGATAGAAGACACGACCACAAAGTGCAGGGAGGCTGTGGAGAAGTTTGTATCAAAAGGCAACAGAAACAACGGGAAGACCAGAGAGAGCCCGTGATTTACCAGGAGATATGGAGGGGCCAAAGCCAAGTGTGCTACAGTATGGAAAAAAATATAGAAGGCAAAGGACCCAGGAAAACAGGGAGTTGAGCTGAAGAGGCAGAAAAGAATGTGCACAGATAAGGAGAGAAGCCCAGCATCATATGAAAATGATGCAGCATCAAAAGCCAAATTTGACACAGAGTTGTTATACAGCCACATCAAGAAAGAAAACAACACTCAAGGAACAGGTAATTAGATTGAGGAATGAAGGAGTGCAGCTCGTAAGAAACGACCAGGAAGTATGTGAAGAGCACCAGAAGAGCTGGACAAGCTGCAAACAACCAAGAAGGAGTTGAAGAAACTGCTAGGCGAACTAGATACCTCGAAGGAGGTGGGCCCAAATAATATCTCTTATTGGGTCCTGAAAAAGGGAGCAGATGAGCTGTGTGTGCCACTAACAACAGTCTTCAATACATCTGTCGGTACAGAGCAACTACCTGACTAGTGGAAGACAGCAAATGTAGTCTCGATTTTTAAGAAAGGAGACAGACATAAATAATCCGCACATAGGAGAGAGGAGCTTAAGACGACGTTTCAGTCAGTCTTGGACCATTTACAAAGTCACACTAACAGAAAGGAGAGACAGACAGGCTGCACTAAATTAATGACCAGTGTCGCTGACATGTATTGTATGTAAAGTTATGGAGAAGATTGTCAAGAAAATAGTGATGGAGCATCTAGAATGGAATGGACTAAAACATGACAACAGCACGGCTTCAGTTAAGAGAAATCCTACATCATGAACTTATTGGAGTTCTATGACAAGGTAACACAAGTATGACAGGAAAGAGAGGGATGAGTAGACTGCATCTTCTTCGACTGTAAGAACGCCTTCGACACAGTACTACACAAGAGACTAGTTGAAAACCTAGAGGAGCAGGCAAAAATAGAAGGGAAAGTACTTCAATGGATCAGGGAATGCCTGACAGGAAGGAAACATGTGTCGGTCCAAGACGAGGTATCATAGTGGGTGAATGTGTCGAGTGCAGTTCTACAAGGGTCAGTTCTAGGTCCCGTGCCCTTTCTTGTTTATGTAAATGACACGACGGTAGGACAGATCTCACAAGTGTCCCTGTATGCAGACGATGTTAAGCTAATAAGGAGTATACAAGTGAACGAGGATCAGGTAAATCTACAAGGGGATCTGGCTACAAGCCTGGTCTGACAAATGACTCCTGGAGTTTAACTCCAGCAAGTGCAAAGTTATGAAGATTGAGGAAGGACAAAGGAGACCACAGACAGAATACAACCTAAGAGGTCAGAGGCTACAAACTCACTCAAGGAAAATGGTCATAATGAGCACATCTCCTGAAGTGCACATCAACCACATAACTGCTGCAGCATGCAGGTGCCTGACAAACCTAAGAATAGCCTTTCGACATCTAAGTAAGGAGTCATTCATGACAATGTACACAGTGTAGGTCAGGTCTATATTGAAGTATTCAGCAACAGTATGGAACTCACACTTGCATCTACAAAGCAGCCTCTCATAGTACCCTGCCAGGTCTTCTACTCCCCCAGCCCCCACAAACATATCTTCAGAAGCTGAAGATATGTTACCCCAACTCAGATAGAATAATGAATAAGTGTGAGGAGTGGCATGAAAGAATCACAGAGGCATCCTCAGACGTCATAGCACTCATGGAAATCAAATTCACAGGAATTATAACAGATGCAATCTTTCCAATTGGATATCAGACCTGACGAAAATTTAGTCAACAGAGGGTGTAGAAGAGTTTTGAGTAGATGGAAGGATTGGACAGAAATGAAGATAGTAGGAACACTTCAGACTATCGATCCCAGGGAGGTGATTGTGGTGATGTACAGCACGCCAAAGAATAGCAGGAGACCAAAAGGAGAATATGATAAGAGCAACAGAGAAATGGTTAATACACTAGCTGAGGTGGCCAGAATGGATCATATGGGCAGGACATAGTTACTAGTTGTGGGTGATTTCAATCACAAGAAGATTGGGAAATCCTGGAGCAATATGGGAGGCTAGAAACACGGAGGGCTAAGATGATGGAGGTGGTACTGGAGAACCTTATGCATCAGGATGTTAGAGACACTACCAGAGAGAGAAGAGAGGATGAACCAGCAAGGCTGGACCTCATATTCACCATGAATAGTTCAGACATTGAGGGCATCACATATAAAAGGCTCCTCAGAACTAGTGATCATATGGTTCTGAGCTTCGAATACATTATGCAGTTACAATTGGAGAGTGAAGCAGCACGAGTAGGGAGGGAGAAGCCAAACTACAAAAGAGGAGGCTACACAGGCATGAGAAATTTCAGCATGAGGTACAATGGAAAAATAATAAAATCAAATGATGGAATACGCGACAACAAAGTGCAAGAAGGACCAGAACGAGCCCTTGGTTCACCCAAAGGTGTAGAGAGGGAAAAACTAAGTGCATTGGAGAATGGGAAAAGTATAGAAGACAAAAGACCCAGTAAAATAAGGAGATTAGGCAAAGAGCCGGCAACAAATATGCATGGATAAGTAGGAAGGCCCAGCGGTAATTCCTGAGTGACATAGCATCACCAGCCAAATTTAACCCAAAGCTGATGTATAGTCACATCAGGAGGAAAACAACAATGAAGGACCAGGTAATCAGGCTGAGGAAGGAAGAAGGAGAGACCATAAGAAACGACCATGAAGTAAGTGAAGAGCTCAACACGAAATATAGGGAGGTAATTTCAGTGGAGACAGATAGATTTTTGGCAAACCGGAATGGTAGGGTACACCAACAAGTGTTGGACACAATACACACAACCGAGGAGGAGGTGAAGAGGCTGCTAAGTGAACTAGATATCTGAAAAGAGGTGGGACCATACAACATCTCTCTGTGGGTCCTGAGAAAGGGAGCACAGGCACTCGGTATACCACTAACAACAATCTTCATTATTTCTATCGAAACAGAACTATTACCTGTGGTATGGAAGACAGGAAATATAGTCTCAACTATTAAGAAAGGGGACAGACAGTCAGCATTAAATTACAGACAGCGTCACTGACGTGTGTAGTATGTTGAGTCATGGAGAAGATGTTTATGAAAAGAGTGGTGGAGAAAGGATTATTCCAGCATTGTTTCAGGGAAGAGAAGTCTTGTATCACAATGGAGTTTTACGACAGTGTGACAGAAGTAAGACAGGAGAGAGAGAGAGTGGGGACGGTAGATTTTATTTAATTACACTGTAAGAAGGCTTTCAACACAATTCGACGCAATAGATTAGTGCAAAAGTTAGAGGAGTAGGCAAATATAACAGGAAAGGCTTTCCAATGCATCAAAGAAGGAAGAAAGGAAGGAAATAATGAGTGATTGTACGTGACAAGGCGTCAAAGTTGGCACCTGTGACGAGGAGAGCTTCACAGGGGTCAGTATTAGGACAGGTGCTATTTCTGTAATATGTGTGAATGACATGACTGATGGGATAGATTCAGAGGTGTCCCTGTTTGCCAACGATGTGAAGTTAATGCGAAGAATTCAAATGGATGAGGATTAGGTAGGATTACAAAGGAATCTGGACAGGTTGCAAGCCTGGTCCAAAAACTGGCTAATGGAGTTTAACCCCACCAAGTAGAAAGTCATGAAATTTGGGGAAGGTGAAAGAAGACCACAGACGGAGTACAGGCTAGGAGGCCAAAGGCTGCAAGCCAAACTCAGGAAAAGGTTCTTCGGCTGAGTATCATACCGAGCACATCTCCTGAGACGCACATCAACCCAAAAACTGCTGCAATATGGGCGCCTGGCAAACCTATGAACAGCGTAAGAGTAAGGAGTCATTCAAGACACTGGATGCTGTGTACGATAGACCAATATTAAAGCATGCAACATCAGTGTGGAACCCAGACCTGGTCAAGAACGTCAAGAAATTAGAGAGAGTGCTAAGGGGGCATGTCCGCGCAGGAGAGGCTAAGCAAAATCTACCTGACGACACTGGAGGACAGGAGGGATGGGGGACGTGATAACATATAAAATACTGAGAGAAATTGACAATGTGGACCGGGAATGCTCCAGAGAATGCTCCAGAGATAGGACACAACAACAAGGGGTAACAACTGGGAGGTGAAGACTCAGATGAGTCACAGGGATGTTAGGAAGCTTTTCTTCTGTCTAAGAGTTGTCAGGAACTGAAACAATCTGGAAAGTGAAATAGAGAAGGCAGAACCGATATATAGCTTTAAGAAGAGGTACGATTAGTCTCTTGGAGCAGGGAGAGAGTGACCCTAGTAGTGACTAGGAAAGAGACAGGGCCAAGAGTTGTGACTCGACCCCTGATACCACAAATATACGAGTTAAAATAAGTGAGTACACACACACACACACACACACGTACCCAAACGCACACAAACCCACAAAGACACGCACACAAACCCACAAAGACACGCACACAAACCCACAAAGACACACGCACACACACGCGAGTGCGCGGGCCAATATTTAACGACGGTTGAAGTAATTCTGTTTAATACTACAATATTAATTATCGAAATACTTCAATATTTATTGTCCAAAGGGTAATTCGAGGTTCTCAATAAAAGTTCGTCTCTGAGGTTCAACATGTTGACTTCTGGGCAATAGTTGTGTTGTAACCATCTTGTTCATCAGCTGGTAAAGACGGAAGCAGAACTCTGTTCTCAACCAGACTCCACAAGTTCACTTTAAGGTATAATACCACAATGAGAGTAATTAAACTTTCTTGAGGTCAAATTTGGAATCAACAGATTTTTTACAAAATCTCGGGTAAGTATAATTGTGGGTTTCAGTAGTTTGCACATATATGGAGGTGACCTGAGGTGACCTGAGGTGATCTGAGGTGACCTTCCTGTGTCGTTGTGGAAATTACAAACTCGTTACTGTAGGTAACATTGCAGACCTTAAGAGAAATAATAGACAAGTTTGAAGAGCTCTCGGACTTCCAAAACTTGTATAACGAGGAGGTGACAATGCAATCAGAATCCTTCAGGAGCACTTTAGGATGTGAAGGACCATCTAAATGAGATGGTAGAGAACTGGTACAGGAGTTTAGGAATTATTCTGAACTGCTATTTGCAAGCATGGTAACAAATGAACTGCTAATGTTTATCTGTGAAAAAAAATGCTTAGATTTATCCCATCCTCTGAGTGGCCCATCAGAGTTGCTGTTTTGTGACTGATTGTCCAAGCTGAACCTCATTAGTATTAACAGTGTGTCTGAGAGGCAGATTAACTGTGATGACATCACTGATGACCTTGTATTGAGGTCAGGAACATCCGATTTATGGTATCTGTCAATATTATTCCTTTATTAAACTACACAATTTGCAGTAATTAAATTGACTTAATTTGATTTACTTTCATATTCTTATTCACGTTTGTGATATATTTTTTTTTAAATATTTCTTCAGTGTCCACATATTATCTGCCAAAAAAATATATTTGTAGTTATTGTTTGAAGTCATCTTGTCCTGACCTGTAATTTAAGACAATAAATGAAAGGGAAAGTATATTTTTTTGAAGACTGGGCTGAGCTGTGCTGGTGACGACGAGGACGAGGGTGACCTTTGCTTGATCGCTCCAAATGCACCAAAAATACTACAGAAATGGATACAACACAGAGATGGAGGAAGCTGCTCTCACTGCCCTACCTGCCTTCATAATACATTTTTCTGAAGAACTTTGTACATGACGGGAGAGCTTCCAGAGGTAAGCGAGTCAGCTTATTTTAGCAACACATACTTAGTTAAGTTAATGGTGCACTTGTGGTCAGGATAGTGGTGCTGGAAGGTAATCTAAGGGAATTACTGACACATGTAAGTTACTAAAGAAAAAAATAACTAAATTCTTTAGATATAAAGCAGTAAAATTAATTTGCTTTGCAAATAATTAAATTTGCGATAATCTTACATAGTTAAAATGATTTTAATTGAATATCAATCTAGAAAATAAAAACGCTTTCGTCATTATTTTTATTATTATTATTATTATTATTATTATTATTATTATTATTATTATTATTATTAGTAGTAGTAGTAGTAGTAGTAGTAGTAGTAGTAGTAGTGGTAGTAATAACAGTATTAGTAGTAATAGTAGTATTAGTAGTACTAATATCATTTACGTATTGATAGTGAAAGACTAAGCTTGTAATGGTCAGAGAGAGGCAGGGGAACAACAGTCAGCAACATTGGACAAGTGAGAAGATCAACAACCGTCTATCAAGAGTCATTCCCCCGGGTCAAGGAATTACCTCAACTCTGATTACTTGTTGACGTAAATAAAAGGATGTATGATTATGTGAATCAAACATGAACATCCTGAGACATTTAGTAAAGCAGGTGTTCTTGCTACATGGCAAAGTGTTCTTGCTATATGGCAAATTGTTCTTGCTATATGGCAAAGTGTTCTTGCTACATGGCCAAGTGTTCTTGCTATATGGCAAAGTGTTCTTGCTACATGGCAAAGTGTTCTTGCTATATGGCAAAGTGTTCTTGCTACATGGCAAAGTGTTCTTGCTATATGGCAAAGTGTTCTTGCTATATGGCAAAGTGTTCTTGCTACATGGCAAAGTGTTCTTGCTACATGGCAAAGTGTTCTTGCTATATTGCAAAGTGTTCTTGCTACATGGCAAAGTGTTCTTGCTACATGGCAAAGTGTTCTTGCTATATGGCAAAGTGTTCTTGCTACATGGCAAAGTGTTCTTGCTACATGGCAAAGTGTTCTTGCTACATGGCAAAGTGTTCTTGCTACATGGCAAAGTGTTCTTGCTACATGGCAAAGTGTTCTTGCTACATGGCAAAGTGTTCTTGCTACCTGGCAAAGTGTTCTTGCTACATGGCAGAGTGTTCTTGCTACATGGCAAAGTGTTCTTGCTACATGGCAAAGTGTTCTTGCTACCTGGCAAAGTGTTGTTGCTACCTGGCAAAGTGTTCTTGCTACTTGATAAAGTGTTCTTGCTACATGGCAAAGTGTTCTTGCTAAATGGAAAAGTGTTCTTGCTACCTGGCAAAGTGTTCTTGATACCTGGCAAAGTGTTCTTGCTATTTGGCAAAGTGTTCTTGCTACATGGCAAAGTGTTCTTGCTGCTTGGCAAAGTGTTCTTGCTACATGGCAAAGTGTTCTTGTTACATGGCAAAGTGTTCTTGCTAAATGGAAAAGTGTTCTTGCTACATTGCAAAGTGTTCTTGCTACTTGGCAAAGTGTTCTTGCTACTTGGCAAAGTGTTCTTGCTACATGGCAAAGTGTTCTTGCTAAATGGAAAAGTGTTCTTGCTACCTGGCAAAGTGTTCTTGCTACCTGGAAAAGTGTTCTTGCTACCTGGAAAAGTGTTCTTTCTACCTGGAAAAGTGTTCTTGCTACCTGGAAAAGTGTTCTTGCTACCTGGAAAAGTGTTCTTGCTACATGGAAAAGTGTTCTTGCTACCTGGAAAAGTGTTCTTGCTACCTAGCGAAGTATTCTTGCTACCTGGCAAAGTGTTCTTGCTATTTGGCAAAGTGTTCTTGCTACTTGGCAAAGTGTTCTTGCTACATGGCCAAGTGTTCTTGCTACTTGTCAAAGTGTTCTTGCTACATAGCAAAGTGTTCTTGCTAAATGGAAAAGTGTTCTTGCTACCTGGCAAAGTGTTCTTGCTACCTGGAAAAGTGTTCTTGCTACCTGGAAAAGTGTTCTTGCTACCTGGAAAAGTGTTCTTGCTACCTTGCAAAGTGTTCTTGCTACCTGGAAAAGTGTTCTTGCTACCTGGCAAAGTGTTCTTGCTACATGGAAAAGTGTTCTTGCTACCTGGCAAAGTGTTCTTGCTACCTGGAAAAGTGTTCTTGCTACATGGAAAAGTGTTCTTGCTACTTGGCAAAGTGTTCTTGCTACATGGCAAAGTGTTCTTGCTAAATGGAAAAGTGTTCTTGCTACCTGGTAAAGTGTTCTTGCTACCTGGAAAAGTGTTCTTGCTACCTGGAAAAGTGTTCTTGCTACCTGGAAAAGTGTTCTTGCTACCTGGCAAAGTGTTCTTGCTACCTGGAAAAGTGTTCTTGCTACATGGAAAAGTGTTCTTGCTACCTGGCAAAGTGTTCTTGCTACCTAGCGAAGTGTTCTTGCTACCTGGCAAAGTGTTCTTGCTATTTGGCAAAGTGTTCTTGCTACTTGGCAAAGTGTTCTTGCCACATGGCAAAGTGTTCTTGCTACTTGTCAAAGTGTTCTTGCTACATAGCAAAGTGTTCTTGCTAAATGGAAAAGTGTTCTTGCTACCTGGCAAAGTGTTCTTGCTACCTGGAAAAGTGTTCTTGCTACCTGGAAAAGTGTTCTTGCTACCTGGAAAAGTGTTCTTGCTACCTGGCAAAGTGTTCTTGCTACCTGGAAAAGTGTTCTTGCTACCTGGCAAAGTGTTCTTGCTACATGGAAAAGTGTTCTTGCTACCTGGCAAAGTGTTCTTGCTACCTGGAAAAGTGTTCTTGCTACATGGAAAAGTGTTCTTGCTACCTGGCAAAGTGTTCTTGCTACCTAGCGAAGTGTTCTTGCTACCTGGAAAAGTGTTCTTGCTACCTGGCAGAGTGTTCTTGCTACCTGGCAGAGTGTTCTTGCTACCTGGCAGAGTGTTCTTGCTGCCTGGCAGAGTGTTCTTGCTACTTGGCAAAGTGTTCTTGCTACTTGGCAAAGTGTTCTTGCTACTTGGCAAAGTGTTCTTGCTACTTGGCAAAGTGTTCTTGCTACCTTGCAAAGTGTTCTTGCTACTTGGCAAAGTGTTCTTGCTACTTGGCAAAGTGTTCTTGCTACCTGGCAAAGTGTTCCTGCTACCTGGCAAAGTGTTCTTGCTACCTGGCAAAGTGTTCTTGCTACCTGGAAAAGTGTTCTTGCTACCTGGCAGAGTGTTCTTGCTACCTGGCAAAGTGTTCTTGCTACCTTGCAAAGTGTTCTTGCTACCTGGCAAAGTGTTCTTGCTACCTGGCAAAGTGTTCTTGCTACCTGGCAAAGTGTTCTTGCTACCTGGCAAAGTGTTCTTGCTACCTGGCAAAGTGTTCTTGCTACCTGGCAAAGTGTTCTTGCTACCTGGCAAAGTGTTCTTGCTACCTGGAAAAGTGTTCTTGCTACCTGGCAAAGTGTTCTTGCTACCTGGAAAAGTGTTCTTGCTACTTGGTACTTCTAAGTGTAGTTTTTGCTACTTGAGGAAGTAGCACTGAAGGCAACACATTATTAAACATATGATCTATTCTGCCAGAGTCATCGACTCTCTGCGGACGTCGTCAGCTCAGGTGTTTTTACTTGTAATAAAGAGGCCCTGTGACACAGTCTCTTGTAATAAAGAGGCCCTGTGACACAGTGTTTTGTAATAAAGAGGCCCTGTGACACAGTCTCTTGTAATAAAGAGGCCCTGTGACACAGTCTCTTGTAATAAAGAGGCCCTGTGACACAGTGTTTTGTAATAAAGAGGCCCTGTGACACAGTCTCTTGTAATAAGAGGCCCTGTGACACAGTCTCTTGTAATAAAGAGGCCCTGTGACACAGTGTTTTGTAATAAAGAGGCCCTGTGACACAGTCTCTTGTAATAAAGAGGCCCTGTGACACAGTCTCTTGTAATAAAGAGGCCCTGTGACACAGTGGTTTGTAATAAAGAGGCCCTGTGACACAGTGTTTTGTAATAAAGAGGCCCTGTGACACAGTCTCTTGTAATAAAGAGGCCCTGTGACACAGTCTCTTGTAATAAAGAGGCCCTGTGACACAGTGTTTTGTAATAAAGAGGCCCTGTGACACAGTCTCTTGTAATAAAGAGGCCCTGTGACACAGTCTCTTGTAATAAAGAGGCCCTGTGACAGAGTGTTTTGTAATAAAGAGGCCCTGTGACACAGTCTCTTGTAATAAAGAGGCCCTGTGACACAGTGGTTTGTAATAAAGAGGCCCTGTGACACAGTGTTTTTGTAATAAAGAGGCCCTGTGACACAGTCTCTCTGTAATAAAGAGGCCCTGTGACACAGTCTCTTGTAATAAAGAGGCCCTGTGACACAGTGTTTTGTAATAAAGAGGCCCTGTGACACAGTCTCTTGTAATAAAGAGGCCCCTGTGACACAGTCTCTTGTAATAAAGAGCCCTGTGACACAGTCTCTTGTAATAAAGAGGCCCTGTGACACAGTGTTTTGTAATAAAGAGGCCCTGTGACACAGTTGTTTTGTAATAAAGAGGCCCTGTGACACAGTGTTTTGTAATAAAGAGGCCATGTGACACAGTCTCTTGTAATAAAGAGGCCCTGTGACACAGTCTCTTGTAATAAAGAGGCCCTGTGACACAGTGTTTTGTAATAAAGAGGCCCTGTGACACAGTGTTTTGTAATAAAGAGGCCCTGTGACACAGTGTTTTGTAATAAAGAGGCCCTGTGACACAGTGTTTTGTAATAAAGAGGCCCTGTGACACAGTCTCTTGTAAATAACAAAAAGGCACAATACCGTGACTGGAACGATACACAAATAACCCGCACATAAAAGACAGAAGCTTACGACGACGTTTCGGTCCGACTTGGACCATTGACAAAGTCACACTAACAGAGGAGGAGCAGAACGGCTATATATAGGCAGGAAGAGGTGGAGGTAGTAGTAGTGGTAGTAGTAGTAGTAGTAGTAGTACAAGAATTGTATATAATACCGACAGGATGAAATGACACATGCACAACACCCGGGCATCCCCACCGTAGACGTTTCGCCATCCAGCCAGCCACTGGATGGCGAAACGTCCACAACAAAGACAACCAAAACGCCGCACATGTGTCTAATTTCATCAGTAGATGTAGTAGAAGAAGAAGAGGTAGTAGTAGTGGTAGTGGTAGAAGTGGGAAATAAGGAAGACGAGCCAGTCAAATACAAAGGAAGGGGAGCACTGCAAGAGAGCTAGAAACCCACAGGGAGAGAGCAAGCGCACCGAGGTGCGTGAAAGGGGAAGTGGTGAAATAAAATAAAGAAGGAACAGAAACACGAGACAGGAGAGAGAAAGACAACCCAGAGGAGAAAAGGAGAGAGGAAAGGGGAAGAGGAAGAAGAAAAAGAAGAAGAAGAAAAAAAAAAAAAAAAAAAAAATGAGGATTCAGGTTAAGTCACGGGTGTTCTGAAGTTTGGAGCATTTTACAATGTAGTGGGAGAGGAAGGCATCTACAGAGACGAAGCCAGGGCTTGTAATAAAGAGGCCCTGTGACACAGTGTTTTGTAATAAAGAGGCCATGTGACACAGTGTTTTGTAATAAAGAGGCCATGTGACACAGTGTCTTGTAATAAAGAGGCCATAATACTGTCTTCGGTATAATAGTTGTTTCAGTATTAAACTCAAAAAAAATTGTTGTGCAAAGGATAGAAATAGTCAACTAAATCTATTTCGTTCGGTCCGTGATTCAAGAAAGGTATCTCGGTATTCCACAAGCCAAGTGCTGAGTGCACGCGACTGCAATCTTACAATGAGTGGCATCAACTGATACTTAAGTATTAGTGTTGAAGATTTGAAAGGAATCATATGGAAACTAATATGTAAATGTCTTTAATTAAAATTGCTAAATTAGAACAACCACAGATCAAATATTATTCAAATCTTTCAGGGGGACCAACAAGATTAGCTTCCTAAAATACACAAGAACATTAATCTTAAAGCCGCTCAAACTTGCGCTGTCAAGTTGTCATCATGGAAGTGATGAAGCTCATTATATGTGATACTCTCTAATGATTGCATGAAAAGCATTATTTTTTTCAGGTTGCTTCCAGAATCAAAGTAAATTGGATACTACATAGGCTAAAACCATTCCAAACGTTTCCCCAAGTACCCGCGTGTTCCATCGTGCTACGTCGTGCTCCTTCATCCTCCTTCATCCTCCTTCATCCTCCGTCGTTTTCGTGGATTATCGCACCTACTTTTGTGTGCTAGAAGCATTGAACTGCGGCAGTTAACTTATAAAGTACATCCCTCCAGCACCTGGAACTAATGTAGCAAATAATAGTACCCACTGTGCCAAACCCCCCTACTCCCCCCCCAAAAAAAGTGTGCATTTTACATAGAGAGCCAAACTCCCAGTGGAGAACTATAGGCCTAGAGTGCACTTCACACACAAAAAAAATTAGATTTGTGAGAGGAGAGACAGTCCCTGATAATAGTGTAATACATAGCAGTATAGTGTAGCCAGCCTACCTAGGAGAACTGTTAAGGTATACCAATAGAAAAGATTGTTATATGGGATACTGAAACTATAAATTATCTACATATATATATGCAAAACAACCACTCTGAAAGAATAGAGAAATTCCAAGCGCTTTCGTGACTACTCACATTATCAAGGAACTATGAAAGTAAAGCATCCAAGGAAGCTATATATATAATATATATATATATATATATATATATATATAATATATATATATATATATATATATATATATATATATATATATTAAATTAATTCCGTACTGATAGACTGGAACACTAACAAAAGAATATCCTTCTTAGAAAACATGACAGCCTTGTATAACAGCTGGGAAAATAAAAGGTATGGGGCAGACTGGGCTGTCACCCCTGAGGCTGATGCTGTCTTGGAGGACAGTGCACCAGATGGTGCTAGTGCTGTCCTGGAGGACAGTGCACCAGATGGTGCTAGTGCTGTCCTGGAGGACAGTGCACCAGATGGTGCTAGTGCTGTCCTGGAGGACAGTGCACCAGATGGTGCTAGTGCTGTCCTGGAGGACAGTGCACCAGATGGTGCTAGTGCTGTCCTGGAGGACAGTGCACCAAATGGTGCTAGTGCTGTCCTGGAGGACAGTGCACCAGATGCTGCTAGTGCTGTCCTGGAGGACAGTGCACCAGATGGTGCTAGTGCTGTCCTGGAGGACAGTGCACCAGATGGTGCTAGTGCTGTCCTGGAGGACAGTGCACCAGATGGTGCTACTGCTGTCCTGGAGAACAGTGCACCAGATGGTGCTACTGCTGTGCTGGAGGACAGTGCACCAGATGGTGCTAGTGCTGTCCTGGAGGACAGTGCACCAGATGGTGCTAGTGCTGTCCTGGAGGACAGTGCACCAGATGGTGCTTGTGCTGTCCTGGAGGACAGTGCACCAGATGGTGCTAGTGCTGTCCTGGAGGACAGTGCACCAGATGGTGCTAGTGCTGTCCTGGAAGACAGTGCACCAGAAGGTGCTAGTGCTGTCCTGGAAGACAGTGCACCAGATGGTGCTAGTGCTGTCCTGGAAGACAGTGCACCAGATGGTGCTAGTGCTGTCCTGGAAGACAGTGCACCAGATGGTGCTAGTGCTGTCCTGGAGGACAGTGCACCAGATGGTGCTAGTGCTGTCCTGGAGGACAGTGCACCAGATGGTGCTAGTGCTGTCCTGGAGGACAGTGCACCAGATGGAGATAGTGCTGTCCTGGAGGACAGTGCACCAGATGGTGCTAGTTGCTGTCCTGGAGGACAGTGCACCAGATGGTGCTAGTGCTGTCCTGGAGGACAGTGCACCAGATGGTGCTAGTGCTGTCCTGGAGGACAGTGCACCAGATGGTGCTAGTGCTGTCCTGGAGGACAGTGCACCAGATGGTGCTAGTGCTGTCCTGGAGGACAGTGCACCAGATGGAGATAGTGCTGTCCTGGAGGACAGTGCACCAGATGGTGCTAGTGCTGTCCTGGAGGACAGTGCACCAGATGGTGCTAGTGCTGTCCTGGAGGACAGTGCACCAGATGGAGATAGTGGCCCTGGTGATGAAACAGATAAAGACAACACTACACAGATTCCAAAAGTTCCAGGTAGCAGTACTGCTGGAGATGGAATAAAGGGGGAAGATGCTCCAGGGAAGAGTGTCCATACATTACCAGAAAAACTGGTGGGAACACTGACGCTCGTACAGTACCTGTGAGTAATGGGGAGACAGAAAAAAATTGCATCAGTTGAAAATGCAGCCACAAAGAATCCTAAACAGAAATCAGATCTTTGTAAATTCTATGTCTTGGGTATCTGCAGGCATTGAATATCTGGAAGAACAGATGGGGCGTGCAGTTTTGAATATCCCAATAAATGATGCGCACATGACAACAGAAGTATGCAACTCCTCTTCCTGCAATTTTTTTTTCACCCTAAAATGTGCCACTCGTCATCCCAGGAAAGACAATGCTACAACCTATATTGTCAGGCGCACCACCTAAAGGGGACAAGAAAATACAGATCACCCGTATGGAAAACAAACCCAGGGAGTCATAACCACTCCAAAATCGGAGGTTTTTTAGTGCGAGGAAAAATGAAACTGTCAAAACACTGACAGAAATCCTAAACAAACTCATAAGACTTCTGGAATGGAGGCACAGTCAGCGGCCTCCACTACAGAACAACAGACATGAATGCCAGCAAACAAAGCCCCGGTGGCCTGGTGGCTAAAGCTCCCTCTTCACACACGGAGGGCCCGGGCTCGATTCCCGGCGGGTGGAAACATTTCGACACGTTTCCTTACACCTGTTGTCCTGTTCACCTAGCAGCAAATAGGTGCCTGAGTGTTAGTCGACTGGTGGGGGTCGCATCCTGGGGGACAAGATTAAGGACCCCAATGGAAATAAGTTAGACAGTCCTCGATGATGCACTGACTTTCTTGGGTTATCCTGGGTGGCTAACCCTCCGGGGTTAAAAATCCGAACGAAATCTTATCTTAAAGCCCCTCAATGTACCATCAACAAGAAGACATTTATCTTTGTAAACATACAGGGTCTAAACCCATCAACAAACAACAAAATATCTTAATCAAGAGACTTCTCACAGAGTCAAATACAATATTTGTGGATTTTGCAGGAACTCTCATGAAGGATCACTGACAACAAAATATAGACCTCAGGCTATAACCTATTCAGATGTGATAACAGTAAACAGGCAATAAGGGAAGGTTGGCTTGTACGTCAGAGAATCGTTTATTTGCTCACAACTACTAAACACCTCAAATGATAAAGTTGAAGTTTTATCAGATTATCAAAAACCAATGAAGTTTTGAGGAGATGGGAGGACTAGTCAGAGGTGGTAGCAGATGACTACATTGCAAGTTCGTCTCTGAGGTTCAACATGTTGACTTCTGGGCAATAGTTGTGTTGTAACCATCTTGTTCATCAGCTGGTGAAGACGGAAGCAGAACTCTTCTCAACCAGACTCCACAAGTTCACTTTAAGGTATAATACCACAATGAGAGTAATTAAACATTCTTGAGGTCAAATTTGGGATCAACAGATTTTTTTACAAAATCTCGGGTAAGTATAATTGTGGGTTTCAGTAGTTTGCACATATATGGAGGTGACCTGAGGTGACCTGAGGTGATCTGAGGTGACCTTCCTGTGTCGTTGTGGAAATTACAAACTCGTTACTGTAGGTAACATTGCAGACCTTAAGAGAAATAATAGACAAGTTTGAAGAGCTCTCGGACTTCCAAAACTTGTATAACGAGGAGGTGACAATGCAATCAGAATCCTTCAGGAGCACTTTAGGATGTGAAGGACCATCTAAATGAGATGGTAGAGAACTGGTACAGGAGTTTAGGAATTTATTCTGAACTGCTATTTGCAAGCATGGTAACAAATGACTGTAATGTTTATCTGTGAAAAAAAATGCTTAGATTTATCCCATCCTCTGAGTGGCCCATCAGAGTTGCTGTTTTGTGACGTTTTCCCCAAGCTAAACCTCATTAGCATTAACAGTGTGTCTGAGAGGCAGATTTACTGTGATGACATCATTGATGACCTTGTATTGGGGTCAGGAACATCCGATTTATGGTATCTGTCAATATTTTTCCCTTTTATTAAACTACACAATTTGCAGTAATTAAATTGACTTAATTTGATTTACTTTCATATTCTTATTCACGTTTTGTGATATATTTTTTTTTAAATATTTCTTCAGTGCCCACAATTATCTGCCAAAAAAATATATTTGTAGTTATTTTTTTGAAGTCATCTTGTCCTGACCTGTAATTTAAGACAATAAATGAAAGGGAAAGTATATTTTTTTTGAAGATGGGCTGACCCTGTGCTGGTGACGACGAGGACGAGGGTGACCTTTGCTTGATCGCTCCAAAATGCACCAAAAATACTACAGAAATGGATTACAACACAGAGATGGAGGAAGCTGTTTCCCCACTGCCTACCTGCCTTCATAATACATTTTCTGAAGAACTTTGTACATGACGGGAGAGCTTCCAGAGGTAAGCGAGTCAGCTTATTTTAGCAACACATACTTAGTTAAGTTAAATGGTGCACTTGTGGTCAGGATAGGGGTTTTGCTGGAAGGTAATCTAAGGGAATTTAAACCTGCCCACATGTAGTTACTAAAGAAAAAAAAAACTAAATTCTTAGATATAAACCCAGTAAAATTAATTTGCTTTGCAAATAATTAAATTTGCGAAAATCTTACATAGTTAAAATGATTTTATTGAATATCAATCTAGAAAAAAAACGCTTTCGTCATTATTTTTATTATTTTTTTATTATTATTATTTTTAATTATTATTATTATTATTATTATTATTAGTAGTAGTAGTAGTAGTAGTAGAGTGGTAGTAATAACAGTATTAGTAGTAATAGTAGTATTAGTATACTAATATCATTTCGTATTGATAGTGAAAGCTAAGCTTGTAATGGTCAGAGAGAGGCGGGGAACAACAGTCAGCAACATTGGACAAGTGAGAAGATCAACAACCGTCTATCAAGAGTATTTCCCCGGGTCAAGGAATTACCTCAACTCTGATTACTTGTTGACGTAAATAAAAGGATGTATGATTATGTGAATAAAACATGAACATCCTGAGGACATTTAGTAAAGCGGGTGTTTTGGGCTACATGGCAAAGTTTTTCTTGCTATATGGCAAGTGTTCTTGCTATATGGCAAAGTGTTCTTGCTACATGGCAAAGTTTCTTGCTATATGGCAAAGTGTTCTTACTACATGGCAAAGTGTTCTTGCTATATGGCAAAGTGTTCTTGCTACATGGCAAAGTGTTCTTGCTATATGGCAAAGTGTTCTTGCTATAGGGCCCAAAGTGTTCTTGCTAAAATGGCAAAGGTTCTTGCTACATGGCAAAAGTGTTCTTGCTATTTTGCAAAGTGTTCTTGCTACAGGGCAAAGTGGTTCTTGAACATGGCAAAGGGTTCTTGCTATATGGCAAAAGTGTTCTTGCTACATGGCAAAGTGTTCTTGCTACTTTGGCAAAGTGTTCTTGCTACATGGCAAAGTGTTCTTGCTACATGGCAAAGTGTTCTTGCTACATGGCAAAGTGTTCTTGCTACATGGCAAAGTTTTCCCTTGCTACCGGGCAAAGTGTTCTTGCTACAGGGCAGAGTGTTCTTGCTACATGGCAAAGTGTTCTTGCTACTGGCAAGTGTTCTTGCTACCTGGCAAAGTGTTGTTGCTACCTGGCAAAGTGTTCTTGCTACTTGATAAAGTGTTTTTGCTACATGGCAAAGTGTTCTTGCTAAATGAAAAGTGTTCTTGCTACCTGGCAAATGTTCTTGATACCTGGCAAAGTGTTTGCTATTTGGCAAAGTGTTCTTGCTACATGGCAAAGTTTTCTTGCGCTTGGCAAAGTGTTCTTGCTACTGCAAAGTGTTCTTGTTACATGGCAAAGTGTTTGCTAAATGGAAAAGTGTTCTTGCTACTGGCAAAGTGTTCTTGATCCTGGCAAAGTGTTCTTGCTATTTGGCAAAGTGTTCTTGCTATTGGCAAAGTGTTCTTGCTCCCATGGCAAAGTGTTTTTGCTAAAGGGAAAAAAGTGTTCTTGCTACCTGGCAAAGTGTTCTTGCTACCTGGAAAAGTGTTCTTGTACCTGGAAAAGTGTTCTTTTACCTGGAAAAGTGTTCTTGCTACCTGGAAAAGTGTTCTTGCTACCGGGAAAAAGTGTTCTTGCTACAGGGAAAAGTGTTCTTGCTACCTGGCAAAGTGTTCTTGCTACCTAGCGAAGTATTCTTGCTACCTGGCAAAGTGTTCTTGCTATTTGGCAAAGTGTTTTTGCTACTTGGCAAAGTGTTCTTGCTACAGGGCCAAGTGTTTTTGCTACTTGTCAAAAGTGTTCTTGCTACATAGCAAAGTGTTCTTGCTAAATGGAAAAAGTTTTCTTGCTACCTGGCAAAGTGTTTCGCTACCTGGAAAAGTGTTCTTGCTCCCCGGGAAAAGTGTTCTGCACCTGGAAAAGTGTTCTTGCTACCTTGCAAAGTTTTTCTTGCTACCTGGAAAAGTGTTTTTGCTACCTGGCAAAGTGTTCTTGCTACATGGAAAAGTGTTCTTGCTACCTGGCAAAAGTGGTTCTTGCTACCTGGAAAAGTGTTCTTGCTACAGGAAAAGTGTTCTTGCTACTTGGCAAAGTGTTCTTGCTACATGGCAAAGTGTTTTTGCTAAATGGAAAAGTGTTCTTGCTACCTGGTAAAGTGTTTCTTGCTACCTGGAAAAGTGTTCTGCTACCTGGAAAAGTGTTCTTGCTACCTGGAAAAGTGTTCCTTGCTACCTGGCAAAGGTTCTTGCTCCCTGGAAAAGTGTTCTTGCTACAGGGGAAAAGTGTTCCTTGCTACCTGGCAAAGTGTTCTTGCTACCTAGCGAAGTGTTCTTGCTACCTGGCAAAGTGTTCTTGCTATTTGGCAAAGTGTTCTTGCTATTTGGCAAAGTGTTCTTGCTACATGGCAAAGTGTTCTTGCTACTTGTCAAAGTGTTCTTGCTACATAGCAAAGTGTTCTTGCTAAATGAAAAGTGTTCTTGCTACCTGCAAAGTGTTCTTGCTACCGGGAAAAAAGTGTTCTTGCTCCCTGGAAAAGTGTTCTTGCTACCTGGAAAAGTTTCTTGCTACCTGGCAAAGTTTTCTTGCTACCTGGAAAAGTGTTCTTGCTACCTGGCAAAGTGTTCTTGCTACAGGGAAAAAAGTGTTCTTGCTACCTGGCAAAGTGTTTTGCTACCTGGAAAAGTGTTCTTGCTACATGGAAAAGTGTTCTTGCTACCGGGCCCAAGTGTTCTTGCTACTAGCGAAGTGTTTTTGCTCCCTTGGAAAAGTGTTCTTGCTACCCTGGCAGAGTGTTCTTGCTACCTGGCAGAGTGTTCTTGCTACCTGGCAGAGTGTTCTTGCTGCCTGGCAGAGTGTTCTTGCTACTTGGCAAAGTGTTCTTGCTACTTGGCAAAGTGTTCTTGCTACTTGGCAAAGTGTTCTTGTACTTGGCAAAGTGTTTTTGCTACCTTGCAAAGTGTTCTTGCTACTGGCAAAGTGTTCTTGCTACTTGGCAAAGTGTTCTTGCTACCTGGCAAAGTGTTCCTGCTACCGGGCAAAGTGTTCTTGCTACCTGGCAAAGTGTTCTTGCTACTGGAAAAGTGTTTTGCTACCTTGCAAAGTGTTCTTCTACTTGGCAAAGTGTTCTTGCTACCTGGCAAAGTGTTCTTGCTACCTGGCAAAGTGTTCTTGCTACCTTGAAAAAGTGTTCTTGCTACCTGGCAAAGTGTTCCTGTACCTGGCAAAGTGTTCTTGCTACCTGGCAAAGTGTTCTTGCTCCCTGGAAAAGTGTTCTTGCTACCTGGCAGAGTGTTCTTGCTACCTGGAAAAGTGTTCTTGCTACCTTGCAAAGTGTTCTTGCTACCTGGCAAAGGTTCGTGCTACCTGGCAAAGTGTTCTTGCTACCTGGCAAAGTTTTCTTGCTACCTGGCAAAGTGTTCTTGCTACCTGGCAAAGTGTTCTGCTACCTGGCAAAGTGTTCTTGCTACCTGGCAAAGTGTTCTTGTACCTGGCAAAGTGTTTGTGTACCGGGAAAAAGTGTTTTTGCTCCCTGGCAAAGTGTTCTTGCTACTTGGCAAAGTGTTCTTGCTACCGGGCCCAGAGTGTTGTTGCTCCCTTTGGCAGAGTGTTCTTGCTACCTGGCAAAGTGTTCTTGCTACCTGGGAAAGTGTTCTTGCTACCTGGCAAAGTGTTCTTGCTACCTGGCAAAGTGTTCTTGCTACCTGGCAGAGTGTTCTTGCTACCTGGCAAAGTGTTCTTGCTACCTGGCAAAGTGTTCTTGCTACCTGGCAAAGTGTTCTTGCTACCTGGCAAAGTGTTCTTGCTACCTGGCAGAGTGTTCTTGCTACATGGCAGAGTGTTCTTGCTACCTGGCAGAGTGTTCTTGCTACATGGCAGAGTGTTCTTGCTACTTGATACTTCTAAGTGTAGTTTTTGCTACTTGACGAAGTACTTCTAAGTGTAGTTTTTGCTACTTGAGGAAGTACTTCTAAGTGTAGTTTTTGCTACTTGAGAAAGTAGCACTGAAGGCAACACATTACTAAACATATGATCTATTCTGCCAGAGTCATCGACTCTCTGCGGACGTCGTCAGCTCAGGTGTCTTTACTTGTAATAAAGAGGCCCTGTGACACAGTCTCTTGTAATAAAGAGGCCCTGTGACACAGTGTTTTGTAATAAAGAGGCCCTGTGACACAGTCTCTTGTAATAAAGAGGCCCTGTGACACAGTCTCTTGTAATAAAGAGGCCATGTGCCCTTTTTGTTTTTGTAAAAAGAGGCCATGTGACACAGTCTCTTGTAATAAAGAGGCCATGTGACAGTGTTTTGTAATAAAGAGGCCATGTGACACAGTCTCTTGTAATAAAGAGGCCATGTGACACAGTGTCTTGTAATAAAGAGGCCCTGTGACACAGTGTTTTGTAATAAAGAGGCCATGTGACACAGTGTTTTGTAATAAAGAGGCCATGTGACACAGTCTCTTGTAATAAAGAGGCCATGTGACACAGTGTCTTGTAATAAAGAGGCCATGTGACACAGTGTCTTGTAATAAAGAGGCCCTGTGACACAGAGTTTTGTAATAAAGAGGCCCTGTGACACAGTGTTTGTAATAAAGAGGCCATGTGCCCACAGTCCTTGTAATAAAGAGGCCATGTGACACAGTGTCTTGTAAAAAAAGAGGCCATGGGGACACAGGTCTTGTAAAAAAAGAGGCCCTGTGACACAGTGTTTTGTAATAAAGAGGCCATGTGACACAGTGTCTTGTAATAAAGAGGCCATGTGACACAGTGCCCTTTTTAAAAAAAGGGGCCCTGTGACACAGTGTTTTGTAATAAAGAGGCCATGTGACACAGTCTCTTGTAATAAAGAGGCCATATGACACAGTGTCTTGTAATAAAGAGGCCATGTGACACAGTGTCTTGTAATAAAGAGGCCCTGTGACACAGTTTTTTTGTAATAAAGAGGCATGGGGACACAGTGTCTTGTAATAAAGAGGTCATGTGACACAGTGTCTTGTAATAAAGAGGCCATGTGACACAGTGTCTTGTAATAAAGAGGCCCTGTGACACAGTGTTTTGTAATAAAGAGGCCCTGTGACACAGTGTCTTGTAAAAAGAGGCCATGTGCCCACAGTGTCTTGTAATAAGAGGCCATGTGACACAGTGTCTTGTAAAAAAAAGGGTCATGTGACACAGTGTCTAGAAATTTAAAGAGGCCATGGGACCACAGTGTCTTGAAATAAAGGGGGCCCTGGACACAGTTTTTTTGTAATAAAGAGGCCCTGTGACACAGTGTCTTGTAAAAAAGGGGAAAATGTGACACAGTGTTTGTAAAAAAGAGGCCATGTGACACAGTCTCTTGTAATAAAGGGGCCCATGTGACACAGTGTTCTTGTAATAAAGAGGCCATGTGACACAGTGTCTTGTAATAAAGAGGCCATGTGACACAGTGTCTTGTAATAAAGAGGCCATATGACACAGTGTCTTGTAATAAAGAGGCCCTGTGACACAGTTTTTTTGTATAAAGAGGCCCTGTGACACAGTGTTTTGTAATAAAGAGGCCCTGTGACACAGTGTCTTGTAATAAAGAGGCCATGTGACACAGTGTTTTGTAATAAAGAGGCCATGTTACACAGTCTCTTGTAATAAAGAGGCCATAATACTGTCTTCGGTATAATAGTTGTTTCAGTATTAAACTCAAAAAAACTGTTGTGCAAAGGATAGAAATAGTCAACTAAATCTATTTCGTTCGGTCCCGTGATTAAAGAAGGTATCTCGGTATTCCATAAGCCAAGTGCTCAGTGCACGCGACTGCAATCTTACAATGAGGGGGCATAAATTGATACTTAAGTATTAGGTTGAAGATTTGAAGGAATCATATGGAAACTAATAGGTAAATGTCTTTAATTAAAATTGCCTAAATTAGAACAACCACAGATCAAATATTATTCAAACTTTCAGAGGGACAACAAGATTAGCTTCCTAAAATACACAAGAACATTAATCTTAAAGCCGCTCAAACTTGCGCTGTCAAGTTGTCATCAT
>NC_069462.1:2800647-2853147 GCF_026875155.1 Cherax quadricarinatus | reverse complement strand
TGTCCTGGAGGACAGTGCACCAGATGGTGCTAGTGCTGTCCTGGAGGACAGTGCACCAGATGGAGATATTTCTGTCCTGGAGGACAGTGCACCAGATGGAGATAGTGCTGTCCTGGAGGACAGTGCACCAGATGGTGCTAGTGCTGTCTTGGAGGACAGTGCACCAGATGGTGCTAGTGCTGTCCTGGAGGACAGTGCACCAGATGGGCTAGTGCTGTCCTGGAGGACAATGCACCAGATGGAGATATTTCTGTCCTGGAGGACAGTGCACCAGATGGTGCTAGTGCTGTCTTGGAGGACAGTGCACCAGATGGAGATAGTGCTGTCCTGGAGGACAGTGCACCAGATGGTGCTAGTGCTGTCCTGGAGGACAATGCACCAGATGGAGATATTTCTGTCCTGGAGGACAGTGCACCAGATGGTGCTAGTGCTGTCTTGGAGGACAGTGCACCAGATGGAGAATAGTGCTGTCCTGGAGGACAGTGCACCAGATGGTGCTAGTGCTGTCCTGGAGGACGTGCACCAGATGGTGCTAGTGCTGTCCTGGAGGACAGTGCACCAGATGGTGCTAGTGCTGTCCTGGAGGACAGTGCACCAGATGGTGCTAGTGCTGTCCTGGAGGACAGTGCACCAGATGGAGATAGTGCTGTCCTGGAGGACAGTGCACCAGATGGTGCTAGTGCTGTCCTGGAGGACAGTGCACCAGAATGGGCTAGTGCTGTCCTGGAGGTACAGTGCACCAGATGGAGATAGTGCTGTCCTGGAGGACAGTGCACCAGATGGTGCTAGTGCTGTCCTGGAGGACAGTGCACCAGATGGTGCTAGTGCTGTCCTGGAGGACAGTGCACCAGATGGAGATAGTGGCCTGGTGATGAAACATATAAAGACAACACTACACAGATTCCAAAAGTTCCAGGTAGCAGTACTGCTGGAGATGGAATAAAGGGGGAAGATGCTCCAGGGAAGAGTGTCCATACATTACCAGAAAAACTGGTGGGAACACTGACGCTCGTACAGTACCGTGAGTAATGGGAGACAGAAAAAAAATTGCATCAGTTGAAAATGCAGCCACAAAGAATCCTAAACAGAAATCAGATCTTTGTAAATTCTATGTCTTGGGTATCTGCAGGCATTGAATATCTGGAAGAACAGGTGGGGCGTGCAGTTTTGAATATCCCAATAAATGATGCGCACATGACAACAGAAGTATGCAACTCCTCTACCTGCAATTTTTTTTTCACCCTAAAATGTACCACTCGTCATCCCAGGAAAGACAATGCTACAACCTATATTGTCAGGCGCACCACCTAAAGGGGACAAGAAAATACAGATCACCCGTATGGAAAACAAACCAGGAGTCATAACCACTCCAAAAACGAAGGTTTTTTAGTGCGAGGAAAATGAAACTGTCAAAACACTGACAGAAATCCTAAACAAACTCATAAGACTTCTGGAATGGAGGCACAGTCAGCGGCCTCCACTACAGAACAACAGACATGAATGCCAGCAAACAAAGCCCCGGTGGCCTGGTGGCTAAAGCTCCTCTTCACACACGGGGGCCCGGGTTCGATTCCCGGCGGGTGGAAACATTTCGACACGTTTCCTTACACCTGTTGTCCTGTTCACCTAGCAGCAAATAGGTACCTGAGTGTTAGTCGACTGGTGTGGGTCGCATCCTGGGGGACAAGATTAAGGACCCCAATGGAAATAAGTTAGACAGTCCTCGATGACGCACTGACTTTCTTGGGTTATCCTGGATGGCTAACCCTCCGGGGTTAAAAATCCGAACGAAATCTTATCTTATCTTATCTTAAAGCCCCTCACTGTACCATCAACAAGAAGACATTTATCTTTGTAAACATACAGGGTCTAAACCCATCAACAAACAACAAAATATCTTCATAAAGAGACTTCTCACAGAGTCAAATACAATGTTTGTGGATTTTGCAGGAACTCTCATGAAGGATCACTGACAACAAAATATAGACCTCAGGCTATAACCTATTCAGATGTGATAACAGTAAACAGGCAATAAGGGAAGGTTGGCTTGTACGTCAGAGAATCGTTTATTTGCTCACAACTACTAAACACCTCAAATAATAAAGTTGAAGTTTTATCAGTAATGATCGAAAACCAAAACCTTGTCATTGTGGTTGTATGCAAACCTCCGGGTGTTACATAAGAACATAAGAAAGGAGGAACACTGCAGCAGGCCTGCTGGCCCATACTAGGCAGGTCCTTTACTTCCCAACAATTCCAGGAACAGCTTTTCAAAATTGACCACTGTCTGGAAAATCTCTCATCTCCTGCCCCAAACTTCTTGCTGTTGGGCGATTTCAATTTAAGACACCTAAAGTAGAGGAGTGTAGCAAATAATGTTTCAGCAGAAATAACCCCAGGAGACAGCTCAGACGAAAATTCACACTCACATGGACTATTAAATCTCTGAGGCAAATTCACTTTACACCAACAAATAAAGAGAGCCAACAAAACTGGGAAATACACAAGATCTCATCTTTGTCAATAACAATGATCTCATACAGAATACTACAATATTTTGATACACTCTGATACAATCAGACCACAAGATAAGAGAAGTACAGACACGTATGCGCAGTGCTCCTGACCATCAAAAGTTGACCAGCTACGAAGGTGCCCTCACCAAATTCACCTTCAAATGCATACAGTGGGATCAAGTCAGTTTTGTCCTAAATGTCCTGAATGGAACAAACATGGTAGATATCCTAAACAACTTGGATCCAAATCTTTGCCTAGAAAGAATTAACACTGTGTCACTTGAGGATGCTCATGATAAATTCCTTTCCAGAAAAAGGAAGAGAAGATGTAAACTTGGAAGAGAGGTGATGCTCCCTATACAGGCAAAGACGAAGAATCACAGAGCTGCTGAAAGGGGTCAGTATATTTGAATTACATAGGGAGGCCCTGGTCAGATAAATAGCAAATATCGAACTTAAGCTTAGAGAATCATTCAGGAGGAAAGAAACTCAAGAAGAACTTAATGCCATCAATGAAATTGGAGAAAACCCAAAATATTTCTTTTCTTATGCCAAATCTAAGGCAAAAACAACATCCAGTATTTTGCCCCTGCTTAGACGAGATGGGACTTACACAGACAACAGAACAGATATGAGTGAAATACTAAAGTCCCAATATGATTCAGTGTTTAGTGAGCTGTTAACCGGACTAAGAGACAAAAATCAAAACCAATTTTGTATGACCAAGACTCAAATTTGGTCAATTAAAAAATTCTCCGATATTATCCTAACACCACAAGACGTCGAGAAAGCAATAAATGACATGTCCATGCACTCTGCCCCAGGCTCAGACTCATGGAACTCCGTGTTCATCAAGAACTGCAAGAAGCCGATTTCATGTGCTTTCAGCATACTGTGGAGAGAGACATGGACACGGGGGTCGTCCCACAGTCACTAAAAACAACAGACATTGCCCCACTCCACAAAGGTGGCAGTAAAGCAATTGCAAAGAACTACAGACCGATAGCGCCAACATCCCATATTATGAACATTAAAATGGTATAAAATACCGACAGATTGTTAGGTAAGACACATATGCAACAGTTAGGTATCTTTATAAAGCCCCATTCTGTCACTTCAACTTCATATTGTTTCAGACAACGGAACAATGCTCTTCTCCAGACTGAGGGACTGACCACCTCAAAACTTTAAGGGTGATGGACTGATTACATCGTCTTCAAGTATCTTCTGCTTCTATCAACTTTTCTGTACTCGACTGAAGAAGCCTACTGTGTAGGCGAAACGTTTCGAAATAAAGATACCTAACTGTTGCATATGTGTCTTACCTAACAATCCCATATTATAAAAATCTTTGAAAGGGTCCTAAGAAGCAAGATAGCCAACCACCTACATACCCATCAGTTACACAATCCAGGGCAGCATGGGTTTTGAGCAGGTCGCTCCTGTCTGTCCCAACTATTGGATCACTACGACAAGGTCCTAGATGCACTAGAAGACAAGCAGAATGCAGATGTAATATACACAGACTCTACAAAAGCCTTTGAGAAATGTGACCATAGTTTAATAGCGAACAAAATGCGTGATAAAGGAATAACAGGATAAGTTGGTAGATGGATCTATAATTTCCTAACAAATAGAACGCAAAGAGTAATAGTCAACAGAGTAAAGTCTGAGGTGCGTACGGTGAAAAGCTCTGTTCCGCAAGGCACAGCATTTGCTCCCATCTTGTTCCTCATTCTCCTATCGGACAAAGACAGATAACACCCGAATTTGCATGACATTGTTCTCCATTGCAGACACTGCAAGGCTCCAGGCGGAAATCAACCAAATCTTTAAATAGGCTACAGAAAACAATATAAAGTTCAACGATGAGAAATTTCAATTACTCCGATATGGAAAACGAGAAGAAATTAAAACTTCATCAGAGTATAAAACAAATTCCAACTACACAATAGAGCGAAAAACTAATGTCAAAGACCTGGGAGTGATCATGTCGGAGGATCTCACCTTCAAGGACCATAACATTGTATCAATCGCATCTGCTAGAAAAATGACAGGATGGATAATGAGAACCTTCAAAACTAGGGATGCCAAGCCCACGATGACACTCTTCAGGTTGCGTGTTCTATCTAGGCTGGAATATTGCTGCACACTAACAGCACCTTTCAAGGCAGGTGAAATTGCTGACCTAGAAAATGTACAGAGAACCTTCACGGCGCGCATAACGGAGATAAAACACCTCAATTACTGGGAGCGCTTGAAGTTCCTGAACCTGTACTCCCTGGAACGCAGGCGGGAGAGATACATGATTATATATACTTGGAAAATCCTAGAAGGACTAGTACCAAACTTGCACATGAAAATCACTCCCTACGAAAGCAAAAGACTCGGCAGGAGGTGCAACATCCCCACAATGAGAAGCACAATAAGTGTCAGGGACCCAAAACTGTTCAACTGCCTGTCAGCATACTGTCTTCAAGCAGGCACTGTACAGGCACCTAAAGTCAGTACCTGACCAGCCGGGATGTGCTTCGTACGTTGGATTGCGTGCGGCCAGCAGTAAGAGCCTGGTTGATCATTCCCTGATCCACCATGAGGACTGGTCACAGACCGGGCCGCGGGGGCGTTAACCCCCGGAACTCTCTCCAGATATACTCCAGGTAGTCATATAACACTACACACGCAGCACCAGTCATATAAGACTGCTCACAACACAGACGTATAACACTGCTCCCATGACAATAAAATAACACTGCCGACACAACATTAATAACACACACGCACAATAATCATAATATATCCACCAGTAATGCAACAGTATAACACCATCAAGATAATTGCAATGCGCTCGTAAAAATTAACACTAATAAATATGAATAACAGCGTAATTATCAAACATAACGGCGGGAGACGTTCATATTTCAGCGATGATGGAGAATTAAAACTTGGAATTCAGCAGTATTGAGAGCCAAAAAAATTACCCTATGAAAAATGAAGTTGAGACGGAAAGTACGAGGCACTGGAGCCTAGCTGCCCCGGTGCTGACATACAAGTCTGCAGTGTTGCTGAGGCAGTTCAGGTAAGAAACCAAGACTGTTGGTGCCTCACAGACCGTGTGAGGCCTCAGGTGTGGTTGCTATGCTGAGCACACTAGACTCTAGATTTTTTACTCCATTTAACAAATGAGTCCTCAGGTGTGGCAGCCACGGTAAATGTACAAGTCTCTGATGTGGCTGCAATATTAAATGTACGATCCTTGGGTGTGGCTGTCTTGTAAACACGACCCCTTGAGTCTGGCCCTCAGTCCTCACATCTTCGCGGACCTCTCACCAGCAACTTACGGAAAACCTCTAGTTTTGTTTAATTCAGATTAGGTTAGTTTAGATTGTTTAAGCTAGACTGTCTTCTCAGTATAAGTTAACCCAATATACCATACCAGAACGAAGATAAATAAAGTTCTGACTTGTGAACAGAGAACATAAACCAAGCAAGAACACTAGGGAACACCAGGGATAAAACTCTTCAGATGATTATTGCTAATCAAGTGTCTTTAAGTGTTTCCGTGAAGGCTGTTGCTTCTCTCATCTTTATTATGGTTCACCAGACAATATAAATAATGAGAAGGTCGCCATCATTGTAAACTTGGCCAGAGGAATGACAGAAAGATGATATAATTGTTTGATTGTAAATGTACCTCATCTTGATTATTATAATGATTGTAAATGTACCTCATCTTGATTATTATAATGATTGTAAATGTACCTCATCTTGATTATTATAATGATTGTAAATGTAACTCATCTTGATTATTATAATGATTGTAAATGTACGATCCTTGGGTGTGGCTGTCTTGTAAACACGACCCCTTGAGTCTGGCCCTCAGTCCTCATCTTGATTATTATAATGATTGTAAATGTACCTCATCTTGATTATTATAATGATTGTAAATGTACCTCATCTTGATTATTATAATGATTGTAAATGTAACTCATCTTGATTATTATAATGATTGTAAATGTACCTCATCTTGATTATTATAATGATTGTAAATGTACCTCATCTTGATTATTATAATGATCATAAATGTACCTCATCATTATTACTATAATGATTGTAAATGTACCTCATCATTATTACTATAATGATAGTAAATATTCCTCATCATGATTACTATAATGATCATAAATGTACCTCATCCTTATTACTATAATGATCGTAATGATGAACCTCTGCGTTACGCAAAAACCTCCCAAGCATCGTTATTAAATACTAGGAACAGGAAACAAGTACTCAGGCAAAACGAATAAGTTCATTTATTTAATGGGTTAATCAGATCTATCTCTCCTAGTCAAGCTTAAAAAATACAAGTAAAATAACTAGGAAAAAGACTGGTAATGTTGCTCATATTGTCCTCTTGAAAAAGTTAATGACCTCATAAATAACTGGGCGAAAGCACCCAAGCACGTAAAGCTTTCATTTAATTTTAGAGATGGGAGATACTGCTGACGGAAAGGTTGAAACTCATTGATTTTATCAGGCAAAACGTTCATGAGAGAGAGACTGCCTGTTCAATAAGTATAAGTTAAACAATGGATTAAATAAAGCTGGATCAACAGCCCCTGAAAATGATGATGTAACTTATGGTATCATGTGAACTCTTGGGAACTCCCTGATGACACTTTATTAGCGCTCAATAATTTTAGTTACACTGAGGAATGTCGTTCATTTTTCCTGGACCATAAGCTGCATTGTGCCTATTTGTAAGCTACAACAGCTTGATTCATTTAGATCAATCTCCATAACTGGTTGTCTTTGTAAAACATTTGACAGAACGATACTTAATAGACTCTACCATAGGATCAGACTTCGACTCTCATGTGTAGGATTGTGCACCGGGAAGTCTGTGGAGACAATGAACTTTATCCATGGAAGCAAAGAGAGAAATGTATGAGAGTATAGTTATACCAAGACTCTATATGGATGTGAAGCATGCGTGGTGAATGTTGTAACAAGGAGAAGGCTGGAGGCAGTGGAGATGTGTCTGAGGACAATGTGGAGTGTGAATATAATGCAATGAATGTATAGTTTGGAGATTAGTAGAAGGTGCGGCATTACTAAAAGTATTATCCAATGGGCTGAGGATTCGTTGTTGAGATGGGTCGGACATTTAGAGAGGCTGGAACGAAATAGAATAATTGGACTGTATATAGATTTTAGCGGAAGGAAAGTGGGGTAGGGGTCGGCCTGGGAAAGATTAGAGGGAGGGTGCAAAGAAGGTTGTGTGTGTGAGGGGCTTGGACTTCCAGCAGGCGTTCGTGAGCGTGTTAGATAGGAGTGAGTGGAGACAAATGGTTTTCATGGCTTGATATGCTGTTGGCATGTGAGCAAAGTTACATTTATGAAAGGAATAAGGGAAACCGGCAAGCCGGTACAGTGCCTGCGCTTTGAAGGAGAGGTGTTGATATGTTGCAGTTTTTTTCACCTGTGGTGTAGGCTCGCCTTTGGCAAGACTGTAATGGGGTGAATAATGATGAAAGTCTTTCTTCTTTTCTGTTTGGGCGAGAAACGGCCTATGTATTAATAAAAGAAATAGTAGCATTCTTAATGAAGTTAAAGTAGTTTGTAGGCGACTAGGCCTCGTCTCATCTTCATCATAAACTTAAATACTGATAAGCATTCATCATGCCTCGCCTATCTGTGTGCATGATAACAACATCACATACGTTAAATCTTACGGAATCCTTGATGCTGATGTACCATTCCAAAACCTAATAAATGCAAAGAGGCTAAAATAACTTCATAGATGTTGGTAGTTACGCCATCGTTTACGATGCTAATGTAAGAATAGTGAGAATGATGTACATAACCTATATTACTTTCTTAAATAATTATGTTGTGCATATCTTAATGATAGATATAAAAGTGTCTCTCTGACACTTGGAGATAATTCCAAATGAAGCTGTGATAATTATTCTTGGTTGTCCTAAAACTTCCAAAGATTCATGATATCAGTAACAGGAGCCATGAAATTAACGCAGTATTTGGCATTATAATTATATGGAATTAACCAGACACTATTACTACAGATCTTATTAAAAGTCTAGAAGTAAATAAAGGCAGATTTAAATTTATAACTCACAGGAACTGTATATCTGTAGATAACAAGAGCATTTCAACCCTCCATGGAAGCTGTGTTCATCTGATATCACATACTTGAAAATCGCTTCCCATGGAAAGGTGGCAGCTTATCAGCTTCAATCTGATGTTTTACCAGATCATATTGGTACTGAAGCTGCTCTTATTCTCAGAAGCTTTAATAAGAGACATATGAATATTGGAAGGCCAATAACAAACACGAATCAAACTAGTCAGAAACTCTTGCCTCTTGCCTGAACGGCCATACCACGTTGAACACACCGCTTCTCGTCCGATCAGCGAAGTTAAGCAACGTTGGGTTTGGTTAGTACTTGGATGGGTGACCGCCTGGGAACACCAAATGCTGTTGGCATAAAACCTTTTTGGGAGGCTTGGTCATGGACCGGGCCGCGGGGGCGTTGATCCCCGGAATAACCTCCAGGTAACCAGGTAACCTCCGAAAACTTGTCAGTTATGTTTTCTCTCATATCACTGAGTGTCTTATATCCAATTGAGTTTCCCACTGTACCTCATTCAGGAATTGCCTCATGCCTGTGTAGTCTCCTGTTTTGATGTTTGCCTTCTCTACCCTTCCATGCCATATCTCTCTCTCTCTCCATGTTAACTTCCACACAACTTTCGAAGATTAAAACTGTGTCGTCCTTGGCACCGAATTTTGAGGTTCTTGTAATCAATATCCTCTAGACCAGAATTGCTCAAAGTGAATGAGAGGTCCACCGTTGCAAGCTTATTCGTTTCTCTTCCTCTCTGGCTCCATCTTCCATGTTATGTTGGTACATATATGTTTCCATTATCACCTCTAGCAGCTTGGCGACTACTGATGTGCCCTGTGCACTGTGGTGTGACCACTATGGTAGACTGGTCTAACCACTGTGGTGCGCTGGTGTGACCACTGTGGTGCACTGGTGCGACCACTGTGGTGCAATGGTGTGACCACTGTGGTGCCCTTTCGTGTGTCTGTCATGCACTACTGTGACATTTGTGGTGCCCTTGTGTGACCACTTTGGTACACTGGTGTGACCATTGTGGTGTCCTTCCGTGTCTCGGTGGTACACCAGTGTGACCGCTGTGGTGCACTGGTGTGACCACTGTGATGCCCTGGTGTGAGAGCTCTGGTTCACTGGTGTGACACTGTGGTACCATGGTGTGACTACATTAGTGCCCTGGTGTGACCACTGTGGTGCCCCTGGTGTGACCACAGTAGTACCCTGGTGTCTCTGTGGTGCCATGGAGTGACCAATGTGGAGCCCTGGAGTTTACCTGGAGGTTATTTCTGGGATCAACGCTCCCGCGGCCCGGTCCATGACCAGGCCTCCCAGTAGATCAGGGCCTGATCAACCAGGCTGTTACTGCTGGCCGCACGCAGTCCAATGAATGAGCCACAGCCCGGCTGATCCGGCACTGACTTTAGGTATCTGTCCAGCTCTCTCTTGAAGGCAGCTAGGGATTTATTTGTAATTCCCCTAATGCTTGATGGGAGGCTGTTGAACAGTCTTGGGCCCCGGACACTTATGGTGTTTTCTCTTAGTATACCAATGGCGCCCCTACTTTTTATTGGGGGTATTTTGCACCGCCTGCCCAGTCTTTTAGTTTCGTAGGGAGTGATTTCTGTGTGCAGATTCGGGACCATTCCTTCCAGGATTTTCCAAGTGTAGATTATGATATATCTCTCTCTCCTGCGTTCCAACGAGTACAAGTCAAGTGCTTCCAAGCGTTCCCAGTAGTTAAGATTCTTGACAGAACTTATACCTGCAATAAAGGATCTCTTTACACTCTCTAGATCTGCAATTTCACCTGCTTTGAATGGAGATGTTAATGTACAGCAGTATTCCAGCCAAGAGAGAACGAGTGATTTGAAAAGGATCATCATTGGCTTGGCATCTCTCGTTTTGAAAGTTCTCATTATCCATCCTATCATTTTCTTTGCACTTGTGCTCGTGGCACTGTTGTGATCCTTGAAAGTGAGATTCTCAGACATTACTACTCCCAGGTCCCTTACATTATTTTTCCGCTCTATTGTATGGCCAGAGTTGTAGTATACTCTGTTCTAGTTATTATCTCCTCCAGTTTTCCATAACGGAGTAGTTGGAATTTGTCCTCATTGAACATCATATTGTTTACCGTTGCCCACTGGAAAACTTTGTTTATATCTTCTTGGAGGTTAACCGCGTCCTCAGCAGATGACAGCCTCATGCAGATCCTAGTATCATCCGCAAAGGGTGATACGGTGCTGTGGTGTATATCTCTGTCTATGTCTGATATGAGGATAAGGAATAAGATGGGGGCGAGTACTGTGCCTTGTGGAACAGAGCTCTTCACTATGGCAGCCTCCGATTTAACTCTTTGTGTTCGATTTGTTAGGAAGTTGAAGATCCATCTCCCCACTTTCCCAGTTATTCCTTCAGCATGTATTTTGTGCGCTATTACGCCATGATCGCATTTGTCAAACGCTTTTGTAAAGTCTGTGTACATTACATCTGCATTCTGATTTTCTTCCAGTGCATCCAAGGCCATATCATAGTGATCCAGTAGTTGTGAGAGGCAGGAGCGACCTGCCCTGAACCCATGATGCCCTGGTGTAACCACTGAGGTGCCATAGTTCTGTCTTTGTGGAACTTAGGTGTGACCACTGAGGTGCCCTGGTGTGACCACTGTGATGCACTAGTGAGACCACCGTGGTGTCATGGTATGACCACTATGGTTCCTTGGTATTATTCAGTGCACTGCAGTGTTTGTTGGGCAGTAGGTGAAGCATAGCAGAGGGAGCAAGATGTCGTGGTATGAGTAGTAGGTGAATGGATGGCCTTTAATTTTTAGTGTATACTATAGATTATTTTATTTGTGTTTAACTGCTCTGATGTTTACCTGTAAGTCCCTAGTGTGCAGAGGCCTGTTTAAGTTTTGGGAGAGTACTTGGATGGTAGACAGACCCGCTGATAGGAGGGGCGTCATGGAGCTCTCCTGTCTATAAATGTTTGTATATTTTGTTTCACTCACTAGTAGCAGTGTGCTAGTGAGCTAATGTGAGTACTGGATAAAGGTGATGTAGTAGAGTAGATTGTATATACCTTATTATCATCATATTACATTTTTGTATAGGTAAGGTTTTGCGTCCTTCCTTATAATAATTAATATTGACTAATTAACATTGCACATTTAATGTGATGGTAGATGCTGGCCCAACAGTGGTTTCTTTTTTTCTATTTTACATAATATAAATGACACTAGACAGGCAGGATATTTAGCCTTTAGGAGCCAGGACATTTTCATTAAAGTAACACACCAAAAAGTTGTAACACCTGCTGTGACCACTATGGTGCTTTGGTGTGACCACTGTGGTGCACTTGTGTGACCACTATGGTGCCCTTACCCCTTTCGTGTGTCTGTCATGCACTGCAGCGACATTTGTAGTGACCTTGTGTGATCACTATGGTGCCCTGGTGTGACCAGTGTTGTGCCCTGCTGTGACTACTGGGGTGCCCTGTTGTGACCAGTGTGGTGCTTTAGTGAGACCACTGGGTCACCTTTGTTAGACCACTGTTATAACCTGGTATTGCGACCCTGAATGGGTCACAATGTATATAATGTATATTACCTGTTCATATAATTTTATATTGCTTATATTTGCAATAATAGCTAAATCGTAAATATATTGCTTTATATTATTATTTGATTTAGTTATATTATTAGGTAGGATATAACATTTATATATTATTCAGTGCTGATAGTTCGAGTGTTAAGTAGCTGACAGCATTGTCTAACTACTGTGATTTCTCTCTGCTCGTTATGCTGCTGGCTTGTGTGTTGCTTGGCAGCAGCAGTCCACGGAGAGTCATGTGATCAAGGTGGGATGATCACACTTCGCCTGGAGTAGTCTGTCTGAACTGCTAAGCTATTGTCTGTTGGACATGCTTCTAGCAAGAAGTCCCTCTACTCCTCTCCTTTGTGGGCCCTTGTTGGAAGATCATCTCCGTCGCTTTCTTGTTGTTGGTTCTGTGTAACTCTGTTCACAGAACATAGCCTAGACTTGGTGATTTTCGACGTTGTACTGAGGTTGTGTGTCTTATAGGCACTCTGAGAAACTCAGGTCCTGAGCTGGTATCTGTGCACTGTCACAGTCGGGGATTTTCTAATGCTGAACTTAGATTCAGTAATAAGGGAGTTTTGTGACTTTTGTGGATGATCTGCAGATGGTCTCTACTTAGTGTCGTTATATTATTTCCTTGTTCCTGATACTGTGTCGCTGTTGCTTGTTATACTGCTGCTTGCCTTATCAGTCGTTTTATTGTTCAATCAAGCTGTTTTGATTGCCAGGTTTGTCAAGAAGTTAGTTTATGTGAGGACTTTTAGTCAGTCACTGGTTAAGTCTAGTCGAGTCTCGAGACATGGCGAACTACTTAGAACACTTACACGCACACACACAAACTTACTTGTATATATATGTATTATGTTATTAAATGCTAACAATGTACCAGTCAGTACTTAAAAGCCATTAAGATGTGACATGTGCCTTCAGCTCAATACTACTGTACACGAGATAAGTTTAGGAACTTGTATCCTATATTATATTCAATTGATTACTATAATTTACTTTGATCTTATGCGCCTAGACCATTTTATTGTTATTAATGAACTTATTAAATTTTAATTTCTTTAGTTAGTAGCCTACCTGTTGTAATCCTAAAGCACTATTGAATCTTATTGAATTCTAATGGATAATTGGATCAGGATACTGACTACTTGTTACAAATACCCAGTAACAGGCTGGATGCTAGAAGGGCAGTCCTTTCTAGTACTCACTGGAGATCTGTATGCTTATTAAAAATCGCGTTTTCTGTAACAAATGGGGGCCTGTCCGGGATGCTTTTGATCCAAGGTGTTGGAGAAATTGTTCAGTTTGACACGCTAGTAACTCTATGGTCAAAAACTTTGAGCACTTTCCTAATCTGAAGACTTTGAGTTTTGTTTTGTACAACATACTAGGTGGATGTATGTACTTGACTGAGCCTCTTGATCCAAGGAGATGGAAATACTGTTTGAGCTCTAGCTCTAAGACAACCAACACTAAAATTCCTATTAGGATTATAGTTTCCCATAATCACTCTCTCGTAGTACAATTATTTTTGTGATGTATGCCAAAGTGAAACAGTTAATTGATACTCTGACTTTGTCTGAGTTAAGTACATTAAAACTTCAGACGTGTTGGCAAGTAGCCAAATATCTCGGTGTGACGTATAACAGGAGTTACACCGTAGAAACTGTCAGAGCGTTAATTAAAGATAAATTGTTTCCTGCTCATGCAGAGATGTCTGATTATGATTCAGATACAGAGAGCATAGTGTCTCTATTAGGAAGTATGGCTTTATTTGATGATGTAGAAGAGAGAGCAACTATTGCGGAAGTATCTGAGCCTATTGTAACTCTGTTCACGCTCACACCTTCCCGCCTCACTAACACAATAGTACAGAGTGTAGCTGGTAGTATAACTCAGCCTCATACTAGTACCGTGTATGCTACACTTGTATCTACTTATCCTACACCAGATCTAGACTCTCTAGGGATGGCTGGACTAGGTACTTGACCTAAGGGCCAACCAGAAAGACATGTTAATTTCCCCACTCCTCCATTACCTACTGGTCCTGTCTCTGAGGAACAATTTGAGAGGATGGAACATCTCATTATGTTGCAGACTGCACAAATAGAGGCACAGAGTTAATTGAACGAAGAAGATTTCCAGAGAGAAAAAAGTTCGTCTTGGAAAATAACAGACTGATAGATCTGACAAAGTTATTAAACCTGTTAGTATAACACAGGACACATTTAATGTGCAAAAAACTGCCTCAATGGTTCCTAAGTTTTTTGAGAGTGACTTAGACACCTATTTTGATGTGTTTGAGAACTAGGCATGCGCCATGAACTGGCCACGTAAGCACTGGGCTACCTTGTTGTACACAGCTTCAACAGGAAGAGCTCAAACTTGTACTGCTGCTTTACCATTTGCCAAGTACATTAGTTATGATGCTGTCAAGGAAACTATTCTAGAGACATATAACTTGTTGCCTGTAAGTTATCAATGTGCATTTCGTACGTTACAACGACGACAAGATCAAACTTGTGTAGAGTTTGCTCGTGAGAAAAAAGTTGCATTTGAGAGGTGGTGTAAACCCGCTAAGAGTAATAACTATGACAGTCTAGTTCAGTTGTTACTACACGAAGAGTTTAACAACTGTATGTCTGCTGACATACAAGAATATCTGATCGATGATACTACCTTGGATATTCTGGAAACCGCAGCATTAGCAGACAATTACGAGATTTCTCACAAACCTGTACGTACTAAAACACAGAGAAACAAGGTAACTGAAAGTTGTCCTAGAAGTTGGCAACCTAAATCAGCTGCTCATTGCCGGCGTGATGTACCTGCTATTGTAACTTCTCGTACCTTTACCAGGAAAACTCACAATCCTGAATCTGTCTCTGTGGTTAGAGAGAAATCTGATATCGAGAAGAAGTTAAATGTACCTATTGTAACAGAAAAGGGCATGCTAGAGAGTATTGCTGTAAGTTAGAAAGAGTTACGAGAGGCGGTCATGCGGCTGGCGCCCCCACACAAGTCGTATCCTCTTCCGTGCAACAAAGGCACCAAAATCCTAGTAATGACTCTGATCCTACTGTTTTAGATAATATTGCTCAGGATAGATGACTAGCGTCAGAAAGTGTATCTGACGAAAAGATTCGTTCAGAGATGAGTCCTTACTTATCGAGAGGTAAAGTAGGATTTGACGAATCACATCTAACTGAAATAATTACTTTCAGAGACATTGGCAGTTATCTCACGTTACTGAGAGAAGATGTACTGCCCAAAACTGATGATACCTATTGCAAGATAGATGTATTGTTAGAAGCCTATGGTGGGGCTGTTATAAAAGTACCTCTGCACAAAGTTTACATTGAAACAAGCTATTATACTGGTTATATTTCAGTGGGTATATCCAGTGGTGTATTTCCCATCAGGTCAGTGGACTTGTTGATAGGGAACGATATCCTTCATGTAATAAAGTTGGTAGAATTACCGACAATATGTAAAGTAAAAGGACACAAGTGCAACTAATGTGACATTTTTTGTGGCACAGGGTATATATAGGCTCAGAGTGAGGTGCGATACTAGTGGTAGTGGTAGTAGTAGTAGTGATAAAAGTTGTAGTAGTAGTAGCAGTAGTAATACAATATGGTAGAACAATTAATTCGTACATGAGTAAAAGGATATAAAAGCTATTACTTGGGTAACATAAAAATAGGTTGGACAAATATAGACTGGATAGAGGCAGCCTGTTTCAGTGTTCACTCTCTGTAGTATAACAGGAGAGACTATGTGATGGCAGGGTTTACTGTTTTCAGGAGGATTCTTGCTAAGACTTCAGAGATGGTGAAGCTGCCGTTGTTTTGTTTAACTGTATTCGAAACAGCGATCAGTGCTGATTCTAGGCACTTGCGTCTGCGGAAATTAGTTTCTTTGATCACTAATTGGGCGTCCCTGAATTTCATGAGATGACTGGTGGAATTTCGGTGTTGTACACAGGCGTTGTTCAGGTTGTCGTTCCTACATGCGTAAATGTGTTCATTGAGGCGGGTGTCGAGGTTTCTTGCTGTTTCACCTACATAAATCTTGTCACAGCCTCCGCAGGGTATAGTGTAAACTCCTGCGTTGACTGGTTCGTGGTGCTTTGATTTTGTCCTGGTTAGATCCTTTATTGAAGTGCTAGAAGCGATGGCGACTCTGGTGTTAGCTTGTGAAAGTACTTTAGAAACGTTCAGTGCAACCTGACTGTTGGGAAGAATTATAACTTTGTTGGGAGTGGTGTTGGTGCGTGGAGAATTGATGATCTGAAGAGCCCTTTTCTTGCAGTCTTTGATGAAAAAGGAAGGAAAATGTAACTCAGTGAAGGTTTGGTGAATGTACGTACATTCCTCGTCAAGAAACTCAGGACTACAAATTCGGTATGCTCTTAGGAAAACCCCGATAATGATGCCTCTTTTGGTCTTGGTATCTTGACTGGAATAGAAGTGTGTGAGATCATTTTTATTGGTTGGTTTCCGATAAACTTGAAATCTTAGGTTGTTGTCTACTTTGTGAATGAGGACGTCGAGGAAAGGTAGCTTGTCATTGGACTCTTCTTCTAGTGTAAACTGGATCGCCGGTTCAACTGCGTTGAGCCTTGCTTGAAGATTCCGTACATCAAAACGTTTGGGAGTTATTACGAGGACGTCGTCCACGTGACGCTTGAAGGGATGATGTTGGCGAAGTGTTCAGACTCTAGGTGTTCCATGTATAAGTTGGCTAGGACGGCACTGATGGGGGACCCCATTCCCATGCCGTAGGTTTGTTTGTAGAGCTTGTTATTGAAAGAAAAACAGTTGAAATTAACACAGATTTCAAGTGCCTAGAATCAGCACTGTCCGCTGTTTCGAATACAATTAAACAAAACAACGGCAGCTTCACCATCTCTGAAGTCTTAGCAAGAATCCTCCTGAAAACAGTAAACCCTGCCATCACATAGTCTCTCCTGTTATACTACAGAGAGTGAACACTGAAACAGGCTGCCTCTATCCAGTCTATATTTGTCCAACCTATTTTTATGTTACCCAAGTAATAGCTTTTATATCCTTTTACTCATGTACGAATTAATTGTTCTACCATATTGTATTACTACTACTACTACTACTACAACTTTTATCACTACTACTACTACAACTACCACTAGTATCGCACCTCACTCTGAGCCTATATATACTCTGTGTCCATGTATTGTTTGTAGTGGCTTGATAAAGCTCCTGGAGAGCGAAACGTTGCCACAATAAAATGTCACATTAGTTGCACTTGTGTCCTTTTACTTGATATCCTTCATGCTGGTATATGTAAGGAACCACTTGTGATTGATAATACCACTGATGATAATTATGCCATTGAAGCTTGTAGAGAGAAGCCTATTTTATTTCCTCTCAGCGCAATTACTAGAGCTATGTCAAAGATACAAAAACCATCCTTGTCTCCTGTTGAGTTAGTGGATGACAATGATTTGGACTTGAATATGTTGTTTAGTGACGCTCTGCGCCCAGGATCATTAACACTGACTCCCCCCTGTCATCAACCTAGTCAGGACACAACTGACGTTAAAATTCTAACTCATGATGATTTAGTCAAGGATCAGTTTGTTGATCAGTCACTGGAAAGACTGAAAAATATAGTAGTTACTGAGAGTGAAGCAAAGGATCTCGATAATTGTTACTATTATAGTAACGGTGAAAAATGGAGAAAAATACATGTAAGTTGTCAGCTGATAGTGTTTTCACCACAATCAAGCATCTCGTAGTGTTACCAGTTACATTTCGTGAACAAGCCATTGATTTTGCTCAAAATAGTCCCATTGGAGGACATTTGGGTGTCAAGAAGACACTTGGTAAACTGGCAAAACATTTTACTTGACCAAAAATGAAGGAAACAGTAGCTGATCATGTGCGACGTTGCCACGTGTGTCAAGTGACAGACAAGCCAGCCCACACCTCCACCTACACCTCTCACTGAGCTTACTAGTAGCAAAGTTCAGTTCATCTGGACTAGGGATTGTTCAGCCTCGTTGACAAGGTTGAAGCGTCTGCTTTCCTCTGCTCCTGTATTGAGGAATCCTAATTTCAATCTTCCCTTCTTTTTACATATAGATGCTAGTGGTTATGCAGTGGTTGCTGTGCTGCTCCAACAGTCAACATGACTCAAGAAATCGTAATGACACGATTGCAAACAAACCATACCCCAGGCCGGGATTGAACCCGCGGTCATAGAGTCTCAAAACTCCAGCCCGTCGCGTTAGCCACTAGACCAGCTAGCCACAATAAGATTCATCCAACTAGGTATATTTCTACACCATAGGAAGGTTAGCACAGGAACCTCTGTGACCACAAATGCAAGTTTTTACAGACGAATCTCCAGCTAGAGTTCGTCACGGCCACGCTAGCTGGAGATTCGTCTGTAAAAACTTGCATTTGTGGTCACAGTGGTGCCTGTGCTAACCTTCCTATGGTGTAGAAATATACCTAGTTGGATGAATTTTATTGTGGCTAGCTGGTCTAGTGGCTAACGCGACGGGCTGGAGTTTTGAGACTCTATGACCGCGGGTTCAATCCCGGCCGGGGGTATGGTCAGTCAACATCCACTGACATTCTCCATCCTATATGTTACTATTCATCAAAGCTCAAACGACACCAGAAAAATTATGCCACTATTGAGAAAGAGGCTCTAGCTCTTGTGGTGTCCTAGGAACATGTTGACATGTATTTGGGCACTTCCCCATTTAAAATTAACGTTTTTTCAGACCACAATCCACTCACGTACATAAACACAATGAAGAGTAAAAATGCTAGGGTCATGAGATGGGCTCTCAGAATCCAGCCTTACTCTATTAGTATACAACATATCAGTGGTCATTGTAATGTAATTGCTGATGCTCTGTCATGTCCTTAATTATCATTGTTGCATTTTAATTAACGTAATTTTATGCCCAAATACCTATTGTTACTTGCTACGTCAAATTCAGTAAAGTAATGTAATCTATCCAGCCCATGTTAACTATGTATACTCATGTCATGTCTAATTATTCTATTTATATATTCACAGTAGTGGTGATATATGTTGGTGTGAGGAGGAGACAGTTGGAGACAGAAACTGAGTGTTGAGTCTGTAGGGTGTTGTGTGGGCGAAGTTAGCTATTGAGTGGTGGAACACAGTCCTGCCACAGCCCCCCCATTCACTACACACCTACAGATGTCCATACTGCCTGGCATTCCACTACTACTACTTAAGAGTGGAATGCCATCTCCTGTCTATCGCACAAGACTGCTGATCATATACAGTCTCCACTACTATGATCGAGCCTCAACGTGTCATTCTTGTCTATGCTATCCTGTCTCTACACTGATGTACATAACCACTAGTATGCAGAGATACGATACTGTGTACTGCCCTAGTACGAGGGGCATAACTTATAGCGATATAGACACTGTAAAATGTAAAAAGTGTTGGCACAAGAGTGACTTTGATTTATTTTTATATTAAATTGTGTTATAAAAGTGATATGAGTTATTGTAAGAGTAATCATGTGAAAGACATTAACACAACTCCTAGTGTGACCGTTTGTCATGTTGGGGGGGGGGGGATTTTGCAACCCCTGAATGGGTCACAATGTATATAATGTATATTACCTATTCATATAATTTTATATTGCTTATATTTGCGATAATAGCTAAATTGTAAATATATTGCTTTATACTATTATTTGACTTAGTTATATTATTAGGTAGGATGTAACATTTATATATTATTCAGTGCTCATAGTACGAGTGTTAAGTAGCTGACAGCATTGTCTAACTACTGTGTTTGCTCTCTACTTGTTATGCTGCCGGCTTGTGTGTTGCTAGGCAGCAGCAGTCCACGGAGAGTCATGTGATCAGAGGGGGATGATCACACCTCACCTGGAGTAGTCTGTCTGGCCTGCTCAGCTATTGTCTGTTGGACGTGCTTCTAGCTTCTCCCTTGTGGGCCCTTGTTGGAAGATCATCTCTATTGCCTTCTTGTTGTTGGTTCTGTGTAACTCTGTTCACAGAACATAGCCTAGACTTTGTCCTAGACTTAGGTCCTCAGCTGTAGCTTCTGACCTAATTTGTACTGGTATCTGTGCACTGTCACAGTCGGGGATTTTCTAATGCTGAACTTAGATTCAGTAATAAGGGAGTTTTGTGACTTTTGTGGAGGATCTGCACATGGTCCCTACTTAGTGTCGTTATATTATTTCCTTGTTCCTGATACTGTGTCGCTGTTGCTTGTTATATTGCTGTTCGGCTCATCAGTCGTTTTATTGTTCAAGCAAGCTGTTCTGATTGCCAGGTAGGTCAAGAAGTTAGTTTTTGTGAGGACTTTTAGTCAGTCACTGGTTAAGTCTAGTTGAGTCTCGAGACATAGCGAACTACTTAGAACACTTACACGCACACACACAAACTTACTTGTATATATATATGTATTATGTTATTAAATGCTAACAATGTACCAGTCAGTACTTAAAAGCCATAAAGATGTGATATGTGCCTTCAGCTCAATACTACTGTACACCAGAGAAGTGTAGCAACTTGTATCCTATATTATATTCAATTGATTACTATAATTTACTTTGATCTTATACGCCTAGACCATTTTATTGTTATTAATGAACTTATTAAATTTTAATTTCTTTAGTTAGTAGCCTACCTGTTGTAATCCTAAAGCACTATTGAATCTTATTAAATTCTAATGGATAATTGGACCAGGATACTGACTACTTGTTACAAATACCCAGTAACAGGCTGAATGCTAGAATGGCAGTCCTTTCTACTACTCACTGGAGATCTCTAAGCTTATTAGACCCCTCAAGGAAGGTTCCTTGATGTTGGTGAGGGGCTCTTGATTTAGGGAATTGGATCTGTGCTCCAGTTCCCCGAATTAAGACTTAATGCGCTGTATAATCCTACGGGTTTAGCGCTTCCCCCTTGATTATAACAATAATATGCTTATTAGAAATCACGTTTTTTGTAACACCTGGTGTGACCAATGTGTTGCCCAGGTGTGACCACTGTGGAGCACTGGTGTGACCACTATTATGCGCTGGTGTACCTCTATGATGTGCTTGTGTGACCACTATGGTGCACTGGTGTGACCACTGTGGTGCACTGATGTGACCTCTATGGTGAGATTCGTATGTTTGTGATGCACTACTGACATTTGTGGTGCCCTTGTGTGACCAATTTGGTTGACTGGTGTCACCACTGTAGTGCACTGACGTGGTTAATGAGGTGCCCTGGTACGACCAGTGGGGTTCACTGGTGTGACCACTATGGTCCCCTGGTGTGACCACTATGGTGCCCTGGTGTGACCACTGTGGTGCCCTGGTGTAACCACTGTGGTGCCCTCGTGTGACCACTGTGGTTGTCAGGTGTGACCTCTATGGTGCCCTTGTGTGACCACTGTAGTGCTCTGGTTCTCTCTGTGGTGCTCTGGTAAGACGACTATGGTGCCATGATGTCTGTCGTGCCCTGGTGTGACGACTGTGGTTCCCTAGTGTTGTGACTTGTGACCTTTGTGGTATTCTGGTGTGACCACTATGGTGTCCTTTTCTGACCACTATGGTGCCCTTGAGCAGTTACTGTGGTGCCCTGCTGTGACCCACTATGGTGTCCTTGTGTGATAACTGTGGTGCCCTGGTGTGACCACTATGGTGTCCTTGTGTGATAACTGTGGTGCCCTGCTGTGACCATTATGATGTCCTTGTGTGATAACTGTGGTGCCCTGGTGTGACCACTATGGTGTCCTTGTGTGATCACTGTGGTGCCCTGGTGTGACCACTATGGTGTCCTTGTGTGATAACTGTGGTGCCCTGGTGTGACCACTATGGTGTCCTTGTGTGATAACTGTGGTGCCCTGGTGTGACCACTATGGTTGTCCTTGTGTGATAACTGTGGTGCCCTGGTGTGACCACTATGGTGTCCTTGTGTGATAACTGTGGTGCCCTGGTGTGACCACTATGGTGTCCTTGTGTGATAACTGTGGTGCCCTGCTGTGACCATTATGGTGTCCTTGCGTGATAACTGTGGTGCCCTGGCGTAACCACTATGGTGTCCTAGTGTGATCACTGTGGTGCCCTGCTGTGACCACTATGGTGTCCTTGTGTGATAACTGTGGTGCCCTGCTGTGACCACTATGGTGTCCTTGTGTGATAACTGTGGTGCCCTGCTGTGACCACTATGGTGTCCTTGTGTGATAACTGTGGTGCCCTGCTGTGACCAGTATGGCGTCCTTGTGTGATAACTGTGGTGCCCGGCTGTGACCACTATGGTGTCCTTGAGTGATAACTATGGTGCCCTTCTGTGACCACTATGGTGTCCTTGTGTGATAAATATGGTGCCCTGGTGTGACCACTATGGTGTCCTTTTGTGACCACTATGGTGCCCTGGTGTGACCACTGTGGTGCTCTGGTGTGACCACTATGGTGTCCTTGTGTGATAACTGTGGTGCCCTGCTGTGACCACTATGGTGTCCTTGAGCAATAACTGTGGTGCCCTGCTGTGACCACTATGGTGTCCTTGTGTGATAACTGTGGTTCCCTGGTGTGACCACTATGGTGTCCTTGTGTGACCACTGTGGTGCCCTGGTGTGACCAGTATGGTGCCCTTGTGTGATAACTGTGGTGCCCTGGTGTGACCACTATGGTGTCCTTGTGTGATAACTGTGGAGCTCTGGTGTGACCAGTATGGTGTCCTTTTGTGATAACTGTGGTGCCCTGGTGTGACCACTATGGTGTCCTTGTGTGATCACTGTGGTGCCCTGGTGTGACCACTATGGTGTCCTTGTGTGATAACTGTGGTGCCCTGGTGTGACCACTATTGTGTCCTTGTGTGATAACTGTGGTGCCCTGGTGTGACCACTATGGTGTCCTTGTGTGATAACTGTGGTGCCCTGGTGTGACCACTATGGTGTCCTTGTGTGATAACTGTGGTGCCCTGCTGTGACCATTATGGTGTCCTTGCGTGATAACTGTGGTGCCCTGGCGTGACCACTATGGTGTCCTAGTGTGATCACTGTGGTGCCCTGCTGTGACCACTATGGTGTCCTTGTGTGATAACTGTGGTGCCCTGCTGTGACCACTATGGTGTCCTTGTGTGATAACTGTGGTGCCCTGCTGTGACCACTATGGTGTCCTTGTGTGATAACTGTGGTGCCCTGCTGTGACCAGTATGGCGTCCTTGTGTGATAACTGTGGTGCCCTGCTGTGACCACTATGGTGTCCTTGAGTGATAACTATGGTGCCCTTCTGTGACCACTATGGTGTCCTTGTGTGATAACTATGGTGCCCTGGTGTGACCACTATGGTGTCCTTTTGTGACCACTATGGTGCCCTGGTGTGACCACTGTGGTGCTCTGGTGTGACCACTATGGTGTCCTTGTGTGATAACTGTGGTGCCCTGCTGTGACCACTATGGTGTCCTTGAGCAATAACTGTGGTGCCCTGCTGTGACCACTATGGTGTCCTTGTGTGATAACTGTGGTTCCCTGGTGTGACCACTATGGTGTCCTTGTGTGACCACTGTGGTGCCCCGGTGTGACCAGTATGGTGCCCTTGTGTGATAACTGTGGTGCCCTGGTGTGACCACTATGGTGTCCTTGTGTGATAACTGTTGTGCTCTGGTGTGACCAGTATGGTGTCCTTTTGTGATAACTGTGGTGCCCTGGTGTGACCACTATGGTGTCCTTGTGTGATAACTGTGGTGCCCTGGTGTGACCACTATGGTGTCCTTGTGTGATAACTGTGGTGCCCTGGTTTGACCACTATGGTGTCCTTGTGTAATCACTGTGGTGCCCTGATGTGACCACTATGGCGTCCTTGTGTGATCACTGTGGTGCCCTGATGTGACCAGTATGGTGTCATTGTGTGATAACTGTGGTGCCCTGGTGTGACCACTATGGTGTCCTTGTGTGATCACTGTGGTGCCCTGGTGTGACCACTATGGTGTCCTTGTGTGATCACTGTGGTGCCCTGGTGTGACCACTATGGTGTCCTTGTGTGATCACTGTGGTGCCCTGGTGTCGCCTTTGTACGACCACCGTGTAGCCTGGTGTGACAACTCTGGTGCCCTAGTTATCTCTGTATTGCAATAGGTGTGACCAGCGTTGTGCACTTATGTGAGTACTATTGTACCCAGGTGTGAGCACTGTGGTGCACTGCTGTGACCATTGTTGTGCAACTGTGACTTCTATGGTGCCCTCTCGTGTTTTTGTGGTGCCCTGGTATGACCTCTGTTGCGCCTTAGTGTGACCACAATGGTTCCCTGGTATGACCAAAGTTGTGCACTGGTGTGACCACTGTTGTGCACTGCTGTGACCACTGTTGTCCTATAGAGTGACTACTGATGTCCTCTAGTTTGACCACTGGTGCATGGTGTGACATCTATGATGCCCTTGTGTAACCAATGTGGTGCACTGGTGTGACCTTTAACCGCTTGAACCTTTAATTTGGTACGAATAAAGCCACGAGGATACTCAGCAGTGAGAGTTTGTTGATATTCTGCACCAGTGGAAGGAGCAATTCGCCAGCAACGCTGAAGAGATAGTTTGTACAGATTTAGCAGAGTAAACTCATGCACCAACAGCCTCGTCCATGTTAGTGGCATAACCCATAATAAAACGTTATTTATAATGCACCCATCAAGCAGCAATTGTACAGGATACACACAAAGTAGCAAGACTGACAGGCTATACACAAGGCGATAGCGATGTAATCTGAAAGATACGAAGACCAGCTCCAACTCCCCGACAAGCCTCCCATATTACGGACACAGGCCATAGATTACCTCTGTTCGTAATACTTGGTGTGACCACTGTGGTTCCCTGGTGTGACTATTGTGGTGTGCCACTGTGACCACTGTGGTTCCTTGGTGTGACTGTGGTGCTCTGGTGTGACCACTGTGGTGCCCTGGTGTGACCTCCATGGTGCCCTGTCGTGACTCGGTGCTTCCCTGGTGTGACCAATGTGGTGCACTGGTGTGACCAATGTAGTGCACTAGTGTGACCAATGTGGTGCACTGGTGTGACCACTGTGGTGCCCTCTCGTGTCTCTGTGGTGCCTTGGTGTGACCTCCCTGGCACAATTGCTTGACCACTATGGTGCCCCAGTGAGACCACTGCAATGCCCTGGTGTGAGCACTTTGGTGCACTGGTGTGACCACTGTGGTGCTCTTTCTTGTCTGCGATGCACTGTTGTGACATTTGTGGTGTACTTGTGTGACCACTATGGTGCCCTGGTGTGACCACTACGGTGCCCTTGTGTGACCTCTGTGGTGTACTTTCGTGTCTCTATGGTATACTGGTGTGACCGTTGTGGTGCACTGGTGTCGCCACTGTGATGCCCTGCTGTTACCATTGTGGTTCCCTGGTGTGACCACAGTATTGAGCTGGTGTGACCACTGTCGTGCCCTAGTGTTACCACTATGGTGCCTTGGTGTGACCTCTGTAGCGCACTGGTGTGTCTCTGTGGTTCCCTCGTGTGACCACTATGGTGCCCTTGTGTGACCTCTGTGGTGTACTTTCATGTCTCTGCAGTACATTGGTATGACCACTGTGGTGCACTAGTGTGACCGCTGTGGTACACTGCTGTGGCATCTGTGGTGTACTGGTATGACCACTGTGGTGCCATGGTGTGACCTCAGTAGTGCCCTGGTGTCCTTGTGGTGCCCTGGTATGATCATTGTGGATCCCTGGTGTGACCACTGTGTCGCTTTTGTGGGGCCACTGTTGTGCCTTGGTGCGACCACCATGGTGCTGATATCTGAGCACTGTGTTGTCATGGTGTCTCTGAGGTGTCCTAGTTCTCTCTCACTGTCTTTGAGGTGTCCTAGTTCTCTCTGTGCGTCTCTGAGGTGTCCTAGTTCTCTCTGTGCGTCTCTGAGGTGCCCTAGTTCTCTCTGTGCGTCTCTGAGGCGTCCTAGTTCTCTCTGTGTGTCTCTGAGGTGCCCTAGTTCTCTCTCTGTGTCTCTGAGGTGCCCTAGTTCTCTCTCTGTGTCTCTGAGGTGTCCTAGTTCTCTCTCTGTGTCTCTGAGGTGCCCTAGTTCTCTCTCTGTGTCTCTGAGGTGCCCTAGTTCTCTCTCTGTGTCTCTGAGGTGTCCTAGTTCTCTCTCTGTGTCTCTGAGGTGCCTTAGTTCTCTCTCTGTGTTTCTGAGGTGTCCTAGTTCTCTCTCTGAGTCTCCGTGGTGTCCTAGTTCTCTCTCTGTGTTTCTGAGGTTTCCTAGTTCTCTCTCTGTGTTTCTGAGGTGTCCTAGTTCTCTCTCTGTGTTTCTGAGGTGTCCTAGTTCTTTCTGTATCTCTGAGGTGTCCTAGTTCTCTCTCTGAGTTTCTGTGGTGTCCTAGCTCTCTCTCTGTGTCTCTGAGGTGACCTAGTTCTCTCTGTGTGTTTCTGAGGTGTCCTAGTTCTCTCTCTGTGTCTCTGAGGTGCCCTAGTTCTATCTCTGTGTCTCTGAGGTGTCCTAGTTCTCTCTCTGTGTCTCTGAGGTGCCCTAGTTCTCTCTCTGTGTCTCTGAGGTGCCCTAGTTCTCTCTCTGTGGTCTGAGGTGTCAGTTCTCTCTCTGTGTCTTGAGGTGCCCTAGTTCTGTCCTCTGTGTTTCTGAGGTGTCTATTCTCCTCTGAGTCTCCGTGGTGTCCTGTTTCTCTCTGTGTTTTCTGAGGGTTCCTATTCTCTCTCCTGTGTTTCTGAGGTTTTCCCCAGTTCCCTCTGTGTTTCTGAGGTTCCAGTTCTTTCTGTATCTCGAGGTGTCCTAGTTTTTCCCCTCTGAGTTTCTGTGGGTCCACTCTTCCTGTGTCTCCCCAGGTGACCTAGTTCTCTCTGTGTGTTTTTTTGAATGTCCTTTTCTCTCTCTGTTTTTGAGGTGTCCCGTTCTATCTCTGTGTCTCTGAGGTTCCTAGTTCTTTCTCTGTGTTTTTGAGGTTCCTATTCCTCTTTGTCTTGAGGTGTCCGGTTCTTCTTTGGTGCACTGGTGGAAAATCTCGTGCCCATGGTGTGCCCAGTGGGGTTTTCGCTCGGTGACCACTGGGGAAAAAACTGCTGTGACCACGGGTACCCTCCTGTGATTTGGGGGTCCCCTTGGTTGTGGACACCTTGGGCCCTTGATTTGAACGCTATGGTCCCCATGGGGGCCTCTGGGGTACCAAAATTGTGCCCAAATGTGGTGCCCTGCTGTGACCACTCTGGTGCCCTGGTGTGACCACTGTGTTGCCCTAGTGTCTCTTTGTAGTGCTACGGTGTGACCACTGTGGTGCTTTGGTGTGACCACGGTGGTGCCCGGGTGTGACCACTGTGGTGCCCTGGTGTGACCACTGTGGCACCCTGGTATGACAATTGTTTATCACTGGTATGACCACTGTTGTGCACTGGTGTCTCTGTGTTGCCCTTGTGTGAACACTGTGGTGCCCTGGTGTGACCATTGTAATTCACTGGTGTGACCACTGTTGTGCACTGGTTGGTCTCTTTGGTGCCCTGGTATGACCACTGTTGTTCCCTGTTGTGACCATTGTGGTGTCCTGGTTTGACGATTATAGTGCGCTTGAGTGACCATTGTGGCGCACAGGTGTGTCTCGGTAATACCCTTGTGTAACCAATGTGTTCCACTGCTGTGACCTTGGTGGTACTCGGTGTGACTACTGTTTGACCACTGTGTTACCCTGGTGTGACCACTGTGGTGCCACGGTCTGACAACTTTGGTGCACTTGTGTGACCACTGTGGTGCACTGGTGTGACTACTGTCGTGCCCTGGTGTGACCATTCTGATGTCTGAGGTGACCACTGCGATGACCTGGTGTGACTATTGTGGTGCCCTTGTATAACCACTGATGCCCTGGAGTGACCACTGTGGGCCACTGTTGTATCTCTGTGGTGCCCTGTTGTGACCACTGTGTTGCACTGTTTTCTTTCAATGGTGCCCTGGTTTCACCACTGTGGTGCCCTGGTGTGACCAAGGTGGTGTCCTGGTGTGACCACTGTTGTGCACTGGTGTGAACGCTATGGTGCCCTACTGTGACCACTGTGGTGCCCTGGTGTTACCATTGTGGTGCACTGGTGTAACCATTGTGGTGCACAGGTGTGACCACTGTTCTGCAAACGTCCGCCTCTTTGGTGCCCTTGTGTGACCACTGTGGTTCCCTTGTGTGTCTCTTTGGTGCCCTGGTGTGACCACTGTGGTTCCCTGGTGAGTCTCTTTGCTGAACTGGTGTGACCACTGTGGTTCCCTGGTGTGTCTCTTTGGTGCCCTGGTGTGACCACTGTGGTTCCCTGGTGTGTCTCTTTGGTGCCCTGGTGTGACCACTGTGGTTCCCTGGTGTGTCTCTTTGCTGCACTGGTGTGACCACTGTGGTTCCCTGGTGTGTCTCTTTGGTGCCCTGGTGTGACCACTGTGGTTCCATGGTGTGTCTCTTTGGTGCCCTGGTGTGACCACTGTGGTTCCTTGGTGTGTCTCTTTGGTGCCCTGGTGTGACCACTGTGGTTCCCTGGTGTGTCTCTTTGGTGCCCTGGTGTGACCACTGTGGTTCCATGGTGTGTCTCTTTGGTGCCCTGGTGTGACCACTGTGGTTCCTTGGTGTGTCTCTTTGCTGCCGTGGTGTGATCACTGTGGTTCCCTGGTGTGTCTCTTTGGTGCCCTGGTGTGACCACTGTGGTTCCATGGTGTGTCTCTTTGCTGCCCTGGTGTGACCACTGTGGTTCCCTGGTGTGTCTCTTTGCTGCCGTGGTGTGATCACTGTGGTGTCCTGGTTTGACAACTGTGGTGCCTTTGTGTGACCACTGTGGTGCACTGTTATTTGTGTTTGGTACCATCGTGTCTCTCTGTGATGCCCTGCTCTAACTACTGTGATGACATGTGTGACCTCTGTGGTGCCCTGGTGTGACCACTGTGGTTCCGTGGTGATTCTGTTCCCTGATGTGGCCACTCTGGTGCAATGGTGTGACCACTGTGGTGGCCTTGTGTGACTACTCAGACCTTCATTCAACCCTGTTTTGGATTCCTATGTGATGTCTATCGACACATTTCAAATCAATGTGACTCCTAATTAACACATGAGTAAATGTGACCTTGAAGAAAGGGTTTAGAAAACCGCTGAGTTGATAAATGAGAAATGTGTGTAACATTAGGGAATCGTTATTCGTTTCCAGCATAAAGACACCCAGATAAGTCCCATTTATCATTGTTATCGAGACTATGGGCTGAACCCATCGATTCGAGGCAGAGGGACAGATTACCTAAAACTTCCTCATCGTCCACCTTTTTCTGCACTGGACTGAGGAAGACACTGGTTGGAGAAACATTTACGGAATCAAAATCGTAAAATGTTACACAAGTGTCTCTTGTTCTCATATGAAGCCCCATGAGTTGCCTCATGAACCCCCCCCGGGAAGACCCCCTGAGTTTCCCCTCAGAAGAACCCCCGGGATAAACCCCCTGACTGCCCTTTAACCCAGCCCTGGATAACCCTGATTCCCCTCTAAAGCACCCCGGGGAATGACCCCTGACCCTTGCCTCATGAAGCACCCCGGATGACCCCCTGAGTTGCCTCATGAAGCACCCCCGGGATAAACCCCTGACCCCCCCTCATGAACACCCCTGGATAAACCCCCTGACCCCTCATGAAGCAGCCCGGGAAATACCCCTGAGTTCCCTCATGAAGCCCCCGGGAAAGACCCCTAAACACCTCATGAAGAACCCTGGATGACCCCCTGTTTTTGCCTCATGAAGCAGCCCTGGATAAACCCCCTGGGGTGCCTCTTTAAAGGGCAGCCCGGGAAATGACCCCCTTAGCTCCTCATGAAGCAGCCCTGGAAAAACCCCCTGAGGGGCCTAAATGAAGCAGCCCTGGATGCCCCCCTTACGCCCCATAAAGGGCGGGCCCTGGTAAACCCCCCTGAGCTCCCTCATGAAGCACCCCCGGAAGACCCCCTGAGCCCCCAAAAGCGGGCCCGGGATCCCCATGAGCTGCCCATGAAAGCACCCCGGGAAAAACCCCTTTGAGCTCCCTTTAAATGAAGCAGCCCTGGATGCCCCCCCTGAGCTCCCTTCATAAAGGCCCCCTGGATCCCCCCCTGAGCGCCTCATAAAGCAGCCCCTGGGGGCCCCCCCTTTGACTGCCTCATGAAGCAGCCCGGGAAATGCCCCCCTGAGCTGCCCATGAACCCCCCAAATCCCCCCTGGGCTGCCTCATGAAGCACCCCCGGGGATAAACCCCTGAGCTCATCATGAGCAGCCCTGGATGACCCCCGGAGCTCCTCATAAAGGAAACCCCGGGAATGACCCCCTAAAGCTGCCCATAAGCGGGCCCTTTAATGACCCCCTAAACCTGCCTCATGAAGCACCCTGGATAAACCCCCGGGCTGCCTCATGAAGAAGCCCTGGTTTGACCCCCTAAACTGCCTCATGAACCCCAACCCCTGGATGACCCCCTGGCTCCCTCATGAACAGCCCGGGGAAAATTTCCCTACTCCCCTCATGAACCCAACCGGGAAAGCCCCCCTAAAAGCTGCCCATGAAGCAGCCCGGGATGCCCCCCTAAACTGCCTCATGAAGCACCCCTTGGATGCCCTCCCTAGCTCCCCAAATAAAACCCAAACCCGGGAATGACCCCCAAGCTGCCTCATGAAGCACCCCAAATGAACCCCTGAGCTGCCTAAAACCCCGGAATACCCCCTGAGTTGCCTCATAAAGCGGGCCCCGGAATGACCCCTGAGTGCCCATGAAGAAACCCTGGATGCCCCCCCTAAAGCTCCCTCATGAACAGCCCGGGATGACCCCCGGGACTGCCTCATGAACCCCCCAGGATGCCCCCCCCAAAGTGCCTCTGAAACCCCCGGATAAACCCCCTGAGCCCCCATGAAGCCCCCCGGATAAACCCCCTAAACTCCTCATAAAAGCAGCCCGGAAATGCCCCCCCTAAGCTGCCTCATGAAGCAGCCCTGGATGACCCCTGAGCTGCCTCATGAAGCAGCCCTGGATGACCCCCTGAGCTGCCTCATGAAGCAGCCCTGATGACCCCTGAGCTGCCTCATGAAGCAGCCCTGGATGACCCCCTGAGCTGCCTCATGAAGCAGCCCTGGATGACCTCCTGAGCTGCCTCATGAAGCAGCCCTGGATGACCCCTGAGCTGCCTCATGAAGCAGCCCTGGATGACCTCCTGAGCTGCCTCATGAAGCAACCATGGATGACCCCTTTAGCTGCCTCATGAAGCAGCCCTGGATGACCTCCTGAGCTGCCTCATGAAGCAGCCCTGGATGACCTCCTGAGCTTCCTCATGAAGCACCCCGAATCCCCCCCCCTAACTGCCTCTTAAACAGCCCTGGATAACCCCTGAGCTGCCTCATAAGCCGCCCTGAAGGGCCCCCCCGGGGTTTCCTCAAAAAGAAAACCCCCGGGAATCCCCCTTGAGTTTCCTCAAAAAAGCAGCCCTGGATGCCCCCCTGAGTTTCCCTTTCATAAAACCGCCCTGGATAAACCCCCCGGGAGCTCCTCTTGAACCCCCCGGGGATGACCCCAAAAAGCTCCCTTTCAGGGAAAACCCGGGAATGCCCCCCCCCCCTGAGCTGCCTCATAAAGGGCCCCTCTGGTTGACCCCCGAGCAGCCTCATGGGGCAGCCCGGGAATGACCCCTTAGCCCGCCTCATGAAGCAGCCCTGGATGACCCTGAGCTGCCTCATGAAAGAAAACCCTGGATGCCCCTTTAGCTCCCTCATGAAGCAGCCCGGGATGACCCCCCTGAGCTGCTTCATGAAGCATCCCTGGATGACAACCTGAGCTGCCTCATGAAACGGGCCCTGATGACCCCCTGAGCTGCCTCATGAAGCAGCCCTGGATGACCCCAAGAGCTGCCTAAATGAAGCAGCCCAGGATGCCCCCTTTAGCCGCCCATAAAGCAGCTCTCGATGACCCCTGAGCTGCCTCATGAAGCAGCCTGGATAAACCTTCCTGAGCTGCCTCATAAAGGGCAGCCCTGGATGACCTCCTGAGCTGCCTCATGAAGAAACCCTGGATGACCCCTTGAGCTCCCTCATGAAGCGCCCTGGATGACCCCTGAGCTGCCTCATGAAGCAACAATGTGGACCCCCCTAAAGCGGGCCTAAAGAATCAGCCCTGGATGACCTCCTGAGCTGCCGCATGAACCATCCCTGGATGACCCCATTGAGCGGCCCTCATGAAGCAGCCCTGATGACCTCCTGAGGTCCTCATGAAGCATGCACATCCCCTGGATGACTCCTGAGCTGCCTCATGAAGCACCCCTGAATGACCGCCCTGAGCTACCTCATGATGAAGCCCTGGATGACCCTCCGGAGCTGCGTCATGAAGCAGCCGCCCTGGATAATCCTCTAGCTGCCTCAGAAAGCACCCCTGAATGATCCCTGCGCTACCTCAGGAAGAGCCCTGGTATACCTTCCGAGCTGCCACATGAAGCTGCCGCTGATTGACCCCTGAGGCTGCTCATAAGCAGCCTTGGAATGACCTCCTTAGCTACCTATGAAGCAGCCCTGGATGACCCCCTGAGCTGCCTCATGAAGCAGCCCTGGATGACCCCCTGAGCTGCCTCATGAAGCAGCCCTGGATGACCCCCTGAGCTGCCTCATGAAGCAGCAATGGATGACCCCCTGAACTGCATCATAAGCAGCATGATGAAACCCCCGAGCTGCCTCATGAAGCGCCCTGGATGACCCCCTGAGCTGCCTCATGAAGCACCTCTGAATGACCCCTTGAGCTGCCTCATAAAGCAGCCCTGGATGACCCCCTGAGCTGCCATATGAAGCACCCCTGAATGACTCCCTGAGCTGCCTCATGAAGCAGCCCTGGATGACCTCCTGAGCTGCCTCATGAAGCAGCGCTGGATGACCCCCTGAACTACCTCATGAAGCAGCCCTGGAGAACCCCCTGAGCCGCCTCATTAAGCAGCCTTGGATGAACCCCTAAGCTTCCTCATGAAGCAGCCGTGGAAGACCCCCTGAGCCGCCTCATAAAGCAGCCCTGGATGACTCCTTAGCCGCCTCATGAAGCAGCCCTGGATGACCCCTGAGCTGCCTCATGAAGCAACCCTGGGTGACCCCCCTGAAGCTGTGCCTCTTAAGCAGCCCTGGATGACCTCCTGAGCCTGCCTCACGAAGCAGCCATGGATGAACCCCCTGACTGCCTCATAAGCAGCCATGGTTTTGACCCCCAGAGCTGCCTCATGAAAGCAGCCCTGGAAGACCCCTTAGCCGCCTCATGAAGCAGCCCTGGATAAAAAAAAAAAAATGGACCCCCCTGAGGCTGCCTCATGAGCCAACCCTGATGACGCCTTTAAGCTGCATCATGAAGCAGCCCTGGATGACCTCGCTGAGCTGCCTCATGAAGCATCCCTGGATGACCCCGTGAGCTGCCCTCATGAAACAGCCCCGGCATGACCCCCTGAGCTGCCGCATGAAGCACCCTGGATGAACCTTCCGAGCTGCCTCAAAAGCAGCCCTGGAGACCCCCTGAATCTGCCTCATGAAAGCAGCCCTGGTTGACATCCGAGCTGCCTCATGAAGCAGCCATGTTACCTCCTTAGCTGCCTCATGAACAGCCCTGGATTGACCCCCTGAGCTGCCCCTCATGAAGCAGCCTTGATGACCCACTGAGCTTGCCTCATAAGCAGGCCCTGGATGAACCCCCTGACCGCCTCATGAAGCAGTCCCTGGATTACAATCCTGAGCTGCCTCAGAAGCAGCCATGGATGACCTCCTAGCTGCCATCCTGAAGCAGCCCCTGGATGACCCCCGGAGCTGGCCTCATGAAGCAGCCCTTGATGACCACCCTGAGCTGCCTCATGAAGCACCTGGAAGGACCTCCTGAGCGCCTCATGATGCAGCCTGGATGACCCCCCTGAGCTGCCTCATCAAGCTGCCGTGGATGACCTCATGAGTTGCCTCATGAAGCAGCCATGGATGACCCCCTGAACTACCTCATGAAGCAGCCCTGGATGACCCCACTGAGCCCCTCATGAGCAGTACCTGGATTGACCCCATAAGCCTTCCTCAATGAAGCAGAAACATGGATGACCCCTGAACTATACCTCATGAAGCAGACCTGAGACCACCTAGCCGCAATCTGAAGCAGCCCTGGATGACCTCCTTAGCCGCCCATGAAGCAGCCCTGAGACCCATGAGCTGCCTCATGAAGCAACCCTGGATGACCCCCCTAAGCTGCCTTCATGAAGCAGCCCAGATGACCCCTGAGCTGCCTCATGAAAAAAAAAACAACCCTGATGAAACCCTAAAGGACTGCCTCATGAAAACCCGGACGACCTCTGAGCTGCCTCGTAAGCAGCTCTGAATGACCCCCTGACTGCCTCATGAACACTTCTGTTTTTGACCCCCAGAGCAGCCTCCATGAAGCATCCCGGGATGACCCCTTAGCCCGCCTCATGAAGCAGCCCTAGATGACCCCTGAGCTGCCTCATGAAGCAACCCTGGATGACCCTTTAAGCTGCATCATGAAGCAGCCCTGGATGACCTCCTGAGCTGCTTCATGAAGCATCCCTGATACACCCCGAGCTGCCTCATGAACAGCCCTGCAGACCCCCTGAGCTGCCTCATGAAGCAGCCCTGGAGGACCCCATGAGCAGCCTCATGAAGGCAGTCTGGAATGACCCCTTTATCGCCTCATGAAGCAGCCACCTCGATGACCCCTGAGCTGCCCCATGAAGCAGCCATAGATGACCTCCTGAGCTGCCTCATGAAGCAGCCCTGGATGACCTCCTGAGCTGCCTCATGAAGCAACCCTGGATGACCCCTTGAGCTGCCTCATGAAGCAGCCCTGGATGACCCCCTGAGCTGCCTCATGAAGCAGCCCTGCATGACCTTCTGAGCTGCCTCATGAAGCAGCCCTGGATGACCTCCTGAGCTGCCTCATGAAGTAAGCCCTGACATGACTTCTGAGCTCCTCATGAAGCAGCCCTGGATGACCTCCTGAGCTGCCTCATGAAGCAGCCCTGGATGACCCCTGAGCTGCCTCATGAAGCAGCCCTGAATGACCCCTGAGCTGCCTCATGAAGCCAGCCCTGAGATGACCCTCCTGAGCTGCCTCATGAACAGCCCTGAATGACCTCTGAGCTGCCTCATGAAGCAGCCTGATGACCCCTGAGCTGCCTCATGAAGCACCTGGAATGACCCCCTGAGCTGCCTCATGAAGCAGCCCTGGATGACCCCCTGAGCTGCCTCATGAAGCAGCCCTGGATGACCCCTGAGCTGCCTCATGAAGCAGCCCTGATGACTCGAGCTCTCATGACAGCCCTGGATACCCGCTGCTCATGAAGCAGCCCTGATGACCGCTGAGCTGCCTCATGAAATACACCTGAATGACCCCTGAGCTGCCTCATGAAGCAGCCCTGGATGACCCCTGAGCTGCCTCATGAAACAACCCTGGATGACCTCCTGAGCTGCCTCATGAAGCAGCCCTGGAATGACCCTGAGCTGCCTCATGAAGCAGCCCTGGATGACCTCTGAGCTGCCTCATGAAGCAGCCCTGGATGACCTCCTGAGCTGCCTCATGAAGCAGCCCTGAATGACCCCCTGAGCTGCCTCATGAAGCAGCCCTGGATGACCCCCTGAGCTGCCTCATGAAGCACCCTGGATGACCCCTGAGCTACCTCATGAAGCAGCCCTGGATGACCTCCTGAGCTGCCTCATGAAGCAACCCTGGATGACCCTCGAGCTGCCATAACCATAATGCACCTCTGAATGATCACCCCCTGAGCTACCTCATGAAGCACCCTGATGATCCCCTGAGCTGCATCTGATGCAACCCTGAATGACCCGCTGATCACCTCATGAAAGTCAGCCCCTGAGATGACCCTCCTAGCTGCCCTCATGAAGCACCCTGGATGCTCCCAGAGCTGCCTCATGAAGCACACCAGAATGACCCCCTAGCTACCTCATGAAGCAGCCCTTGATGTCCCCTGAGCTGGCCTCATGACTGCACCCTGATGACCTCCTGAGCTGCTCATGAAGCACCATGGATGACCCCCTAGAGCTGCCTCATGAAGCAGCACTGGAAGACACCCTGAGCCAGCCTCAAGAAGCAGCCCTGGATGGAGACCCCCTGTGCTCCTCATGACAGCAGCTTGTGATGATGCCCTAGCTGCCTCATGAAGCTGAGCCCTGATGACCCCCTATTGCCTCATGAAGCAGCCCTGGAAGACCTCCCCCCCTGATATTGCCTCAAGAAGCAGCCCTGGAAGACCCCCTGAGCTGCCTCATGAAGCACCCTGGATGACCTCCTGAACTGCCTCATGACGCAGTTCATGAAGACCCCCTGGAGCTACCTCATGAAGCAGCTTGGATGACCCTGAGCTGCCTCCAATGAAGAGCGGCCCTGGATAACCCCCAGAGCTGCCCTCATGAAGCAGCCTAGGGATGACCCCTGAGCTTCCTCATAAAGCACCCTGATGACCCCGCAGAGCTGCCGCATGTAGCATCGATTGATGACCCCCTGGGCTGTCCTCATACTGCCTCATTGGAATGAACGTTCCCTGAGTTGCCACATGAAACAGCTCTGGATGACCTCCTTAGCTGCCTCATGAAGCAGCCCTTGATGACCTCCCTAGTGTGACCTTTAAGTTAATTTTTACTGCTTCTTGAAAACCTCCAGTATGATCACCACTAGTGACCTCTATGTGACCCATTTACTGGCTCATATAATACAGCTAGAAGGAGTGATCTTTGCTGGAAGGTGTGACTTACGCTAAAAGGAGTGACCTCTGCTGGAAGGAGTGACCTCTGCTGGAAGGAGTGACCTTAGCATAAGCACGTCTTCAAGAGGGTAGAGAAATATGTACTTTCTCGAGAACAAAGATAACGAGAAGGAACTGGAGAATAAAGGAGACAGATAAAAACAGAGGGAGATGAGGAGATGTAGTAACTGAGATGAGGGAATCATAGGAAAAATGATAATCATTGTTAATAAGATCTGTATGACTGGAGGATTATCGCGAGGAGAAATGTGTGTGAACGATTTCTTTGGGGAATTATTTTGAATTATTCTCGCCTTGTGTTAATCCTGACTCTCCATTATTTCACATTCACTTTATGCCACTCTACAGGTTTAGCGCTTCTCTATTAATATTCTGAATAATTTTGTCAAGAAAAATTTTTATTACACGTTCAAGTTCTTCCACAGACTTGATCACGATTATATTCACAACGATATGATAAACCCAAATGGGTCAGTGAAGGCGGTAGGAATTTTAGGTATAAAGTTTGTTCCTAAGTGGGGAAGGCAGCACTGATTCCTTGGATCAAGACCTCTTTTTCAGCATCACGGCCTCCCGTCCGTCTTAAAAGGGGCTCAAATAAAAAAATGAATTGAGCAGTCTGTATCCTAGACACACACAGACTGTGATATAGACATCTTGAACACAGACAGACTTTCTTATATATAGACTGATGTGATTTAAACACAATTAAACTGTATCTTACACACAGACCTTGCTTTTTATATATCTTAAACACAGACTTTGCTATATCTTAAACACAGATCAACACTATCTTTCTCGATACATCTAACACACGATGCATCTAACACACGATGCATCTAACACACGATGTATCTAACACACGATGTATCTAACACACGATGTATCTAACACACGATGTATCTAACACACGATGTATCTAACACACAGTTTGACTCTTTCTTAAGTGCTAACAGACTGTTTCCTGAAATCTGACAGACTGGATCTTAACATAAACAGACTGTGCCTTCAACAATGACAGACTACGCCTTCAATACAGACAGACTGTGCCTTCAACACAGACAGACTGTGCCTTCAACACAGACAGACTGTGCCTTCAACACAGACAGACTGTGCCTTCAACACAGACAGACTGTGCCTTCAACACATACAGACTGTGCCTTCAACACAGACAGACTGTGCCTTCAACACAGACAGACTGTGCCTTCAACACAGACAGACTGTGCCTTCAACACAGACAGACTGTGCCTTCAACACAGACAATATCTAGACATGCACACACTAAATTTTAAATGCTAAAAGAATATACCATAAAGACAAACGCTGTAAATTAAACGCAGACTATATCTTAAGTACAGACAGACAGACACTAAATAAAGCAAAAAACTGTATCATAAACACAGACAGCATGTTCGTGTTAACAGGAAACAATGGACCAATCTCCTGCCACTGGAAGGAATAGATGACTTCTCATTAAAAGATATTCTTGGTAGTGGTAGTTTACCTGCTGTGAGGGATGATCAGGTAAGGAAGGTGGGGGTTCCAGCCTGACCAATGGTAGGTCAGTGGGGGTTCCACATTCCCAGTAGGGTTGAGTCGACGTTCCAGCTGCACAGCTGGGGGTGGGGGATGAGGTGCGGACGTTCCAGCTGCACAGCTGGGGGTGGGGGATGGGGTGCGGACGTGCCACCTGCTTGGGAAGGTGATATACCGACTGGGGGAGTAAATTGGTGCAAGGCGGAGAAGGGGAGACCTACATGCTGGGTGAAGGATTGCTGGCCAGAAAATGCTGGAATTTTCTTTTAGGAAGCTTGCGTATACCTAAAGTGTGTTGCTGCCATGTTCTTGACGATAGTAACGCCGAGGGAATACCTGCTCAAGGGCTATTGTTGGGTATCCCTGAAGGGCTTCCTTGTAGTGGCTGCCTGAATTTTTTTTTTTCTTCCAACCTTTGGATTTAATTTCGCTCAAAATGCTGGAACGCCTCATGCCAGTTGCTTGGAACAACTGGCATGTACTGGTGTCCTGTGACCAATGTTGTTGACCCCATTCCCGTCTTCCTGGAACGGTTCGGACTGTTTTCAAAACCCTCAGTGGTATAACACCAAATTTTCGAAAAAGGTGCCCAAAAAATCGATGAAGATGGAGAATGAAATTTAAAGGAATAGGTATACATTTGACCAGTTTTCCCTGCCATGAATGGGACTGTTGGTGTACATTAGTATTCCAGTCTACAGGATCATTGATGTCTTAACATCTCTTGTTTTGAAGGTTTTCAGGGGTCTTGTTATCCATTCTCTTATTTTCCTGGCAGATGTGATCGTGACACTGTTGTGATTCTTGAAGGTTACGGCCTCTCATATTATTGTTGCTAACTCCTTCACACCAGTTTTCCGCTCTGTTGTGTGGTTAAAAATTGTTTTATACTCCGTTGTAGTTATTATTTCCTTAAGTTTTCCATAACGGAGCTGTTAGGTAAATGAGGAAAGCAAACCGGAAAAAATAAGAATCTAAGAGGTCAGCCTCACCAACCTGTATTCTTGCCTTCCCCAGGTTCAAGTGTCCAGGAATCCAGCCGTTCGCTCCAGGATGTCTCCCCTTCCCCACGTCACCAAGGTCAGCCTCAACAACAGCCTTCGCCAGGTTCAAGTGTCCATCGTTTTAAGGTATTTTGTAAAGTAAAAGGACACAAGTGCAACTAATGTGACATTTATTGTGGCAACGTTTCGCTCTCCAGGAGCTTTATCAAGCCATCTCCGAAGTCTTAGCAAGAATCCTCCTGAAAACAGTAAACCCTGCCATCACATAGTCTCTCCTGTTATACTACACAAAGCACAGAGAGTGAACACTGAAACAACCTGCCTCATTCCAATTTATATTTGTCCAACCTATTTTTATGTTACCCAAGTAATAGCTTTTATATCCTTTTCTCATGTACGAATTAATTGCTCTACCATATTGTATTACTTTTGTCACTACCACTACTACTACTACTACTACTACTACTACTACTACTACTACTACCACTAGTGAACATCGAAATGGTACCTCACTAGTATTCACCTCACTCTGAGCCTTTATATACCCTCTGTGTCCATGTATTGTTTGTAATGGCTTGATAAAGCTCCTGGAGAGCGAAACGTTGCCACAATAAATGTCACATTAGTTGCACTTGTGTCCTTTTACTTTACATATTGTCGGTAATTCTACCAACTTTAAGGTATTTTAAAGTGATACGACGCAAGACTTTCTTATTTTTTTTGAACATTCCTAGCAATATTTATCTTTGCAAAAGCCCTTGCAATTATTTGCATGTGCCAGAGCCCTATGCACAATCATACATAGGTGATTCCTAGATTTTATTTTCGTGTGATAGGCTGACACAGCCTCCTCTGATGAGTTCAAAATATCAACACTGATGTGTCCTGCTTAGAAACAGGCATCTGGATATCTGGAGTGTGTTCCGGGGGTCAACGCCCCCGAGGCCCTGCTCATATCCAGGCCTGGACATGGGCATAGACCTGATAGGAAATGTTAGATATAATTAAAATAACGAACATCAGTGGCCAATGAGGAGGACTACTCTGAGTGCCACTCCGGCAGCACTCAGTGGCACTGTGAGGTGGATATGTCTTGATTATCATTAGTAGAATCATCGTAAGGAAATATCCACTAGGTGGTTATCATTATAATCAAGGGGGAAGCGCTAAACCCGTAGGATTATACAGCGCCTGTGTGGGGGGATATGGAAGGTATTCAGAGTTAATTCAGGGAACTAGAGCACAGATCCAGCTCCCTAGATCAAGAGCCCATCACCATAATCAAGGAACCTTCCTTGAGGAATCTACTAGGTGGCACAATGATCATTGGTTAAACAGGGAAGGGAGAATCTTAATTCAAATACTGAGACAGGTGTCAAAATTTTAGAGAATAAACACATCGCCCTTATAGTAAGCTAGATAAAATACTACTGAGGGAGTAACCTTAACAGGCTGAACCTAGATTGTGTTGTAAGTAGACATTAAGTAGATTACACACTAGCAGGCTAACACTGTCAAGGAAATATTAAAACTAGATTATGCTATTTATTAAGGGAAAGTGAAATTAAAATTTAAGCGCCAGTTGAAAACTTAAGGAAGAGGAGAGTGTTAATTGATGAAGTCAGTACAACCATGGCACTGGCGTGGTTGTACTGCCAGGCTAACACTGCCGTGGTTGTACTGCCAGGCTAACACTGCCGTGGTTGTACTGCCAGGCTAACACTGCCGTGGTTGTACTGCCAGGCTAACACTGCCGTGGTTGTACTGCCAGGCTAACACTGCCGTGGTTGTACTGCCAAGCTAACACTGCCGTGGTTGTACTGCCAGGCTAATACTGCCGTGGTTGTACTGCCAAGCTAACACTGGCGTGGTTGTACTGCCAAGCTAACACTGCCGTCGTTGTACTGCCAGGCTAATACTGCCGTGGTTGTACTGCCAAGCTAACACTGCCGTGGTTGTACTGCCAAGCTAACACTGCCGTGGTTGTACTGCCAGGCTAATACTGCCGTGGTTGTACTGCCAAGCTAACACTGCGTGGTTGTACTGCCAGGCTAATACTGCCGTGGTTGTACTGCCAAGCTAACACTGCGTGGTTGTACTGCCAGGCTAACACTGCCGTGGTTGTACTGCCAGGCTAATACTGCCATGGTTGTACTGCCAGGCTAACACTGCCGTGGTTGTACTGCCAGGCTAACACTGCCGTGGTTGTACTGCCAGGCTAACACTGCCGTGGTTGTACTGCCAGGCTAACACTGCCGTGGTTGTACTGCCAGGCTAACACTGCCGTGGTTGTACTGCCAGGCTAACACTGCCGTGGTTGTACTACCAGGCTAACACTGCCGTGGTTGTACTGCCAGGCTAACACTGCCGTGGTTGTACTGCCAGGCTAACACTGCCGTGGTTGTTACTGCCAGGCTAACACTGCCGTGGTTGTACTACCAGGCTAACACTGCCGTGGTTGTACTGCCAGGCTAACACTGCCGTGGTTGTACTACCAGGCTAACACTGCCGTGGTTGTACTGCCAGGCTAACACTGCCGTGGTTGTACTGCCAGGCTAACACTGCCGTGGTTGTACTGCCAGGCTAACACTGCCGTGGTTGTACTGCCAGGCTAACACTGCCGTGGTTGTACTGCCAGGCTAACACTGCCGTGGTTGTACTGCCAGGCTAACACTGCCGTGGTTGTACTGCCAGGCTAACACTGCCGTGGTTGTACTGCCAAGCTAACACTGCCGTGGTTGTACTGCCAGGCTAATACTGCCGTGGTTGTACTGCCAAGCTAACACTGCCGTGGTTGTACTGCCAAGCTAACACTGCCGTGGTTGTACTGCCAGCTAATACTGCCGTGGTTGTACTGCCAAGCTAACACTGCCGTGGTTGTACTGCCAAGCTAACATTGCCGTGGTTGTACTGCCAGGCTAATACTGCCGTGGTTGTACTGCCAAGCTAACACTGCGTGGTTGTACTGCCAGGCTAATACTGCCGTGGTTGTACTGCCAAGCTAACACTGCGTGGTTGTACTGCCAGGCTAACACTGCCGTGGTTGTACTGCCAGGCTAATACTGCCATGGTTGTACTGCCAGGCTAACACTGCCGTGGTTGTACTGCCAGGCTAACACTGCCGTGGTTGTACTACCAGGCTAACACTGCCGTGGTTGTACTGCCAGGCTAATACTGCCGTGGTTGTACTGCCAGGCTAACACTGCCGTGGTTGTACTGCCAGGCTAACACTGCCGTGGTTGTACTGCCAAGCTAACACTGCCGTGGTTGTACTGGCAAGCTAACACTGCTGTGGTTGTACTGCCAGGCTAACACTGCCGTGGTTGTACTGCCAGGCTAACACTGCCGTTGTTGTACTGCCAGGCTAATACTACCGTGGTTGTACTGCCAGGCTAATACTGCCGTGGTTGTACTGGCAAGCTAACACTGCCGTAGTTGTACTGCCAGGCTAATACTGCCGTGGTTGTACTGCCAGGCTAACACTGCCGTGGTTGCACTGCCAGGCTAATACTGCCGTGGTTGTACTGGCAAGCTAACACTGCCGTGGTTGTACTGCCAGGCTAATACTGCCGTGGTTGTACTGCCAGGCTAACACAGCTGTGGTTGCACTGCCAGGCTAACACTGCCGTGGTTGTACTGGCAAGCTAATACTGCCGTGGTTGTACTGCCAGGCTAATACTGCCGTGGTTGTACTGCCAGGCTAACACTGCCGTGGTTGTACTGCCAGGCTAACACTGCCGTGGTTGTACTGTCAGGCTAACACTGCCGTGGTTGTACTGCCAGGCTAATACTGCCGTGGTTGTACTGCCAGGCTAACACTGCCGTGGTTGTACTGCCAGGCTAATACTGCCGTGGTTGTACTGCCAGGCTAATACTGCCGTGGTTGTACTGCCTGTCTAACACTGCCGTGGTTGTACTGCCAGGCTAATACTGCCGTGGTTGTACTGCCAGGCTAACACTGCCGTGGTTGTACTGCCAGGCTAATACTGCCGTGGTTGTACTGCCAGGCTAACACTGCCGTAGTTGTACTGCCAGGCTAATACTGCCGTGGTTGTACTGCCAGGCTAATACTGCCGTTGTTGTACTGCCAGTCTAACACTGCCGTGGTTGTACTGCCAGGCTAATACTGCCGTGGTTGTACTGCCAGGCTAATACTGCCGTGGTTGTACTGCCAGTCTAACACTGCCGTGGTTGTACTGCCAGGCTAACTCTGCCGTGGTTGTACTGCCAGTCTAACACTGCCGTGGTAGTACTACCAGTCTAACACTGCCGTGGTTGTACTACCAGGCTAATACTGCCGTGGTTGTACTGCCAAGCTAACACTGCCGTGGTTGTACTGCCAGGCTAATACTGCCGTGGTTGTACTGCCAGGCTAATACTGCCGTGGTTGTACTGCCGGGCTAACTCTGCCGTGGTTGTACTGCCAAGCTAACACTGCCGTGGTTGTACTGCCAGTCTAACACTGCCGTGGTTGTACTACCAGGCTAATACTGCCGTGGTTGTACTGCCAAGCTAACACTGCCGTGGTTGTACTGCCAGTCTAACACTGTCGTGACGGCAGTTTTAGACTGCTCTAAACACACCTTGAAAATATATTACATGCACACCCTAGAAATATGCCAGGAATTATCAGTAAAGTCTACAATAAGAAGACATCCGTAAGTGGAAATGTATTTAGTCAAGATTAAAGTGAAGTTTGTCTAATAAAATATAGCCTGACAACTGGCAGTAAACATTAGTTATAAGTAATGAGAGGGTTAAAACATGGTTATTGAACACGGATTCATAGTACAATAGCATTAATATCAAGAGAGATAGATGGAATGACTACGTTGTGCAGTTGAAGAAAAAGTCTTCTAAATTATCTCTGCTTGGCAGATATGATACCTAGCAACTCAGACGATGTCAACAGAGGAGTAAAGCCTATTGTCGTATACTGATTACTGTAAGATGGGACGATGATGGTGATTGCCGGTACTTTCTGTGTGTTACGTAAAGGCATTTATGAATGTAGACAGATGCATGAAAGGTAATTATGAGGGTGTAATTACCTTAATTTTTTGAGAGGATCTTTTGAACAGTGTACCTCCTGACCATAAGGATTTGGGTGATAGATTCTTAGCCAAACAAAATTTAGGAAGTAGTTATCACCCAGAACATTCTAATTATTTTCTCCACCAACCAGTAGGAATAGGAAATCTCAAAAGTTTAAAACATATTTTTTTTCAGCAAGGAGGCAGAGGAGAGGTTCGTACCCAAGGGCAACCATGGAAAGATCAGAACGACACCTGAGCTCACCCAAAGATGTACGGAGGCCACAACTAAGTGCAATAGCCAATGGAAAATGTATAGAAGACAAAGGTCCCAGGAAAATAAGATTAGCCGAAGAGCCAGGAACGAACATGCATGGATAAGGAGGGAGGCCCAGAGGTAATATAAGAATGACATAGCAGCGAAAGACAGATCTGACCCCAAAGTTGTACAGCCACATCAGGAGGAAAACAGCAGAAAAAGACCAGGTAATCAGGCTGTGGAAGGAAGGAGAGTTCACAAGAAACGACCAAGAAGTATGTGAAGAGAGCAACATGGGATTTAAGAAAGCATTTTCAGTGGAGACAGAAGGACTCCAGTAACCTGGGATGGAAGGGAACACCCAAAAGTGTTGGACACTCTACACACAAACGAGGAGGAGGGGAAGAGGCTGTTAATTAAGTGAGTTAGATACGTCAAAGGCGGTGGGGAAAGACGTCTCTCCATGGGTCCTGAGAGAGGGAGTAGAGACACTGTGTGTGCCACTAACAACAATCTTCATCACATCTTCCGAAACAGGGCGACTACCTGATGTGTAGAAGACAGCAAACGTAGTCCCAATCTATATGAAAGAAGACTGACAGGTAGCACTGAACTACCGATCAGTGTCACTAACATGTATAGTATAAATAAATAACAAAAAGGCACAATACCGTGACTGGAACGATACACAAATAACCCGCACATAAAAGAGAGAAGCTTACGACGACGTTTCGGTCCGACTTGGACCATTGACAAAGTCACACTAACAGAGGTGGAGCAGGACGGCTATATATAGGCAGGAAGAGGTGGAGGTAGTAGTAGTAGTAGTAGTAGTACAAGAATTGTATATAATACCGACAGGATGAAATGACACATGCACAACACCCGGGCATCCCCACCGTAGACGTTTCGCCATCCAGCCAGCCACTGGATGGCGAAACGTCCACAACAAAGACAACCAGACGCCGCACATGTGTCTTAATTTCATCAGTAGTTGTAGTAGAAGAAGAAGAGGTAGTAGTATGGTAGTGGTAGAAGTGGAAATAAGGAAGACGAGCCAGTCAAATACAAAGGAAGGGAGCACTGCAAGAGAGCTAGAAACCCACAGAGGGAGAGCAAGCGCACCGAGGTGCGTGAAAGGGGAAGTGGTGAAATAAAATAAATGAAGAAGGAACAGAAACACGAGACAGGAGAGAGAAAGACAACCCAGAGGAGAAAATGAGAGAGGAAAGGGGAAGAGGAAGAAGAAAAAAAGAAGAAGAAGAAGAAGAAGAAGAAGAAGAAGAAGAAGAAGAAGAAGAAGAAGAAGAAGAAAGAAGAAGAAGAGAAGAAGAAGAAGAAGAAGAAGAAGAAAAAAAAAAAATGAGGATTCAGGTTAAGTCACGGGTGTTCTGAAGTTTGGAGCATTTTACAATGTAGTGGGAGAGGAAGCATCTACAGAGACGAAGCCAGGGCTAAGGTTCATACAAGGAAAGTTGTGTATTAGAGAGGATTCAACTAGACGGCTACTGTTCGAGTTGGAAGTAGGGAAGACAGTTTTAGCAGAAGACCATCAATAGGATGGCTATGATCTCTGACGTGACAGAAAAGAGCATTGTTAGTGTCGGCAAGCCTAACACTATTTTTGTGCTCCCTAAGTCTGTCAGAAAGAGATCGACCAGTTTCTCCGAAGTATTGAAGAGGACAGGAGGAGCAAGAAAATAGAGTAGACACCAGGAACATCTGTAGAGGGAGGAGAGGTATGAACGAGATTAGTGCGAAGAGTGTTAGTCTGGCGGAAGGTAAGCTTGATGTCTAAGGGACGGAGAGAATTGTTGAGATTAGAAAGACCGGAAATGTAGGGAAGGCAGAGGATAGAAGAGTTCCCATGAGTAGAGAGTTTGGGAGAGAAGAAATTGCGTTTAGCACGTGAGAGGGCAGAGTCTATGAAATGGGAAGGGTAGCCAAGACGGAGAAACGAATTATGAAGAGTGGAAATTTCTGCTGGAAGGAACTGAGGATCACAGATGCGGAGGGCACGGAGAAAGAGGGAGATAAGAACACTTTTCTTGCCAGGGGAAGCATGATAGGAAAAGTAGTGAATGTACATGCCACTGTGCATAGGTTTACGGTAAACGGAAAAGGAAAAACCTGTATCTGAGCGGTGGACATGGACATCAAGGAAAGTAAGCAAGGAATTAGATTCCCATTCAGCTTTAAACTTAATGGAAGGGGCAATATTGTTAAGAGCTTCAAGAAAAGGTTGGAAGAGACTGGAGTCATGAGGTCACAGAGCAAAGATGTCATCCACATAGCGGAGCCAGAGTGAAGGTTGCACATCGAGGGTAGGAAGAAGAACAGTCTCGAAGTACTCCATGTAAAGATTAGCAAGGACAGGAGAGAGAGGAGAGCCCATAGCGACACCGAAGGTTTGAGAATAATATTTCCCTTGGAAGGAAAAGGAGTTAGAGTCCACACAGAGGCGGATCAGATCAAGAAAGACATCAGTGGGGATAGGGAGATGAAGAAACCCTTCATGGGCCTTCTCTCTAAGGAAATCAAGGACATCATCAAGAGGGACATTGGTGAAGAGGGACTCAACGTCAAGACTAAGCATCTTACAGGTCGGGAGAGAGCGAACCTGTTCAATGAAGTCTTGAGAGTGACGGAGGTGGGCAGGAGAAAAAGTACCAAGAAAGGGAGTGAGGGTTTTGGCCAGCCAAGAAGCAAGAGAATAAGAGACAGAACCTCTAGAGGATATGATAGGACGAAGAGGAATATCAGGTTTATGAGTTTTGGGAAGGCCATAGAAATAGGGAAGAGAGGGACAGATGACACGAAACCGTTGAACAAGGTCAAAGTCAGGAGGACAGACCTTGGAAAATCGTGTAGAAGCTTATTAGGAGAAGACGAGTGGAGCACCTAGAATGTAATAAGTTTACACACGATAACCAGTACGGTTTCAGAGAGGGGAAATCCTGTGTCACAAACCTACTAGAGTTTTAAGACAAGGGGACAGACGTAAGGCAAGATAGAGAGTGGTGGGTAAACTGTGTTTTCTTGGATTCTAAGAAGGCTTTCGACACAGTTCTGCACAAAAGGTCAGTGCAAAAGCTAAAGGAGGAAGCAGTAATAACAAGAAAGGAGCTGCAGTTGATCAAGGAATACTTGGCAGGAAGGAAACAACGAGTGATTATACGAGACGAGGTCTTAGAGAGGGAGCCTGTGACAAGCAACGTTCCATAAGGAGCTGTTTCTAGTGTATGTGAATGACATGATGGAAGGGATAGATCCCGAGGTATTCCTGATTGCAGACGATGTGAAGCTAATGCTGAGAATTCAAGTAGACAGGCTGCAAGCCTGGCCCAACAATTGGCTCCTGGAATTTAACCCCACCATTTGCAAAGTCATGTAGATTGCGGAAAGGTCAAAAGAGATCACAGAGTACAGGATAGGAGTCATGAATGCAACCATCACTCAATGAAAAGAACCTTGTGGTGAGTATAATACCGAGCACATCTCCTCAGGCGAACATCAACCAAATAACTCCTGATGATTGAGACACTAATGCAACATATGGGAATCTTTATTAAGGAAACGTTTCACCTCACAGTGGATCCTTCAGTCCAATACAAAGCAAAGAGGGGTAAGGAGATTCCCATATGTTGCATAAGTGTCTCAATTTTCAACTTATCGGTTTTAAAACCATTTATCACAAATAACTGCTGCAGCATATGGGTGCCTGGCAAACCTAAGAATTACGTTTTAGACACCTGAGTGAGGAATCATTTAAGACTCTGTACACCGTGTACATGAGGCCAATATTCGAGTATGAAGCTCTAGTACTGAGCCCACACCTGGTCAAACAAGTCATGAAATTATAGAAAGTCCAAAGACTTGCAAGAAGACTAGCTAAGGGGTATTTGTATTTTTTAAAGGGGTATTTGCTACACGGAGAGATTAAGAGAAATCAACCTGACAATGTTGGAGAACAGGAAGGAGAGTGGGACATGATAACGACACATAAAATACTGAGAAGAATTGATAAGGTGGATATGGACAGGATATTTCATAGATGGAGCACAAGAACAATGGTTCAAAACTTGAAGTTGAAGGCTCAGATAAGTCTCAGGAATGTTAGAAAGTATTTTTTCAGTCACAGAGTTGTCAGAATGTCGAACAATCTGAAGAGTGAAATAGAGGAGGCAGGATCCACATATATTTTTAAGAAGAAATGCGATAAACCTTATGGAGCATTGAGAGAGTGTACTTATTAGGGACCAGTGAAGAGGTAGGGCCAGGAGCAGTGGCTTGGCCTTGCACTATAAAACAGGTGAGTACAAATAGTTGAGTTGCACATACACAAACATGCACACACACACATACAACACACACACACACACACACACACACAACACACACACACAACACACACAACACACACACACCACACACACACTACACACACACACACACACCACACACACACACACACACGACTCATAATATGATAATGACACGATTGCAAACAAACCATACCATGGGAGGGAATAGAACCCGTGGTCAGAGAGTCATAAAACTTTAGATTGATGTGCTAGCCATTGGGCCAGCTGGCTACAATAAAATTCATCCAACTAGGTATATTTATACACCAGGTATATTTAGGCACCACTGTGACCACAAATGCAAGATTTTACAGACGATTCTCCTGCCAGCATAGCCATGGCAAACTCTAACTTGTAGTATGGTTTCACTCACACACACACACAAACACACACACACTGCCAGAATGGAGAAGAGGATGGAGGCAGAGAAGAAGAAGTGGGATTCACGAGCTGAAGCTGCAGAACCAAAGATACGGGTCCTAGAAGATGAAGTAAATATGTTGAAATGAGATATATGACAAACAACTGTAGGGGCCATGGCATCTGGAGCAGGTACCACAATATTTAACCCATAAACGGTCCAAACTTATATATACGTTTTTTCAACATTCGAAAGTATGTAAAAAAAGTAGATCTTCTTTTTGTTTTTTACATTTGAAAATGTGTAAAAACAAACTTTGATCTAATTTTTTTTGTTACATTTGAAAATATGTAAAAAAACGTAGATCTACTTTTGTAGCACTACACATGTGAACGTAGATCTGCTTGGACCATTTACGGGTTAACAAAGGGTCCAGAAGAAAGAAAGAAGACAAAACTTACATTGAGGCCCTAAAAGGTCTCCAGGAAAAGTCAAAGAATGAAGCAGGGCATGTTGTTGGGCACAGGGGCAGCAGTATATGACAGGGGAGCAGGCATATGTGAGGGGGCACAGGCAGAGGAGACAGGCCCCATGTGGGATCATGACCTAGCCACCAGGAGGTACTATTAAAGGAGGTCATTGCTATGTCTAAATGGGACCCAGAGATGCAGAGGGAGAAGCATTGGGAGGAGGAGAGGGAGGGGTTCATCTTCATTCAAAGGCTTGAGGTGAGCGAAGGAAAGATTTATGATGAAAGACAGTGGAAAGAAAAACAAGATATTGAAAATATCATCAAACAAACAGGAGAGGAGGACATGTCTGAGTTAATAAATTTTCAGGGAATAGGGGGGAAGTTGAAGGAGAGAAATCTGCCAGTCAAACTGATTCTCAAGAAACAATATAGGACAGCATTTTGCAGGAGAAATTATGCCTAAAGGAATTACCAACATAATGGAGGGTGTTCCTAGACTGCGACAGAGCAAGGACAGAATTACAACAGCTGAGAGAGAGGACACAGATGAAGGGGGCAAGAAAGAGGAGGGTCAAAGCTAAAGTCAGTAGAGAACAACCAGAGTTGAGTAAAGAATAGTATATAAACACCTACAGAACCACCTTCAGAGCCCTGCAGCCCAACACAAACACCACACTCACTTCCGCCACCCCACAATATACAATAGAATCCCATAGCACCCTGCCAGAACCCCCACCCTCCACAAACTTCCAGAATACAGTAGTGGAGAGGAAACTGATTATGGTAAAATGATGGTATCATAAATAGTTGGGGAATGGCACAAAAGACCCCCAAAAGGCATCAACGACATCATGGCCCCGCGAAACCAAGCTGTTAGGTTATAGCAAATTCCATCTTTCCAAATTGGATAAAAACCCTAGGAAAGACGGGAACAGGGGTAAAGGGTAAAAATAGTACCGCTCATCAAAAAACCAAATTTTTTTGAGGGTTGGAGAGAGGGGACAGAGAAGAAGCAGGGACTACTAAAAGCACTTCAGACTGGAGGTCCCCAGGGGTGTTTGCGGTGAAAACCCATACAAAATGCATAAGTAATGAAGAGGGTTGACACCTGGCTGAATGATCAAAGACCCCAGTGGGCGGGCAAACTAGGGTTTGTGGGTTACTTCAGCACAAAGAAATGACTTGGAAAACCTGGAGTAATGGGGGCCCCCGAAACTTTAAGGGGCAAAGGGGGAGGGGGGTACTAAAAAACCTCATCACAACACGTTAAGGACCTCCCCGGGGAAGGGGGAGAAGATGAGTCAGATGACGGAGAGTATCACCATGAGCAGTGTAGATATTGAGGACATATTGAAAGGCCCCCCTTGGAGTGTGATTATTTTGGTTTTTTAAGCTTCAAATAAATTAGTTAAAAGGGAGAGGGGGGCGGGAAAGAAGAAGGAAAATTTACAAGATAAGGATTTACGACATGAGGAATTTCCTTGTGAGGTCCCCTCGGACAGAGAACTGACAGCAAAAAAAGAATGAGATGAGCAATACGGGCAACGACACGGAAACGGACAAAGGTTTTCGAAAATCACACAGACGCAAAAATCAGAGGGCGCTCTAACCCACAGGGCCTCAATAATACAAGTCACGCAAAACCCCGCAGAGCTAGGGGTGGGGTTTGAGTGTCAGGGGGGATTTTTGCTCCCATAGGCGGGCAAAATGATATGGGTTCGAATCCTTGGGTATCGCAGTGTTGTTTTTGATTCAAAACCCCTCGTTCGTGATTACAAAAATACAAATATTGCTCGGGGCTAGACAACCAAAAGGGGAAATAGAAGAAAATTTTAAGGAACCACATGCCAAAAAGTCCTTGGGTCACGGGAAAACACACAGCTCGCGGGTGCGTGATTTTGTAGGGAAGTGTGGCCTTTGGTTAGAGCATCATGTGGATTTTTTCACCATGGGGCGGGGCCCAAAAAGATTTGGTTTATTTCCTCGGCAGTCGCAGGTTTTTTGGGAGTTGTCACACTGCTCTTTGCTGATGACCTGTGCTCGGGGCATTCGAAGAAAATTGCCGAGTTGTGGTGAATTTGGTAGGGTGTGCAAAGAAAGAAAATTTTAAAGTGAATACAGGAAAGAGAAGGTTTTTGAGGAAACAAAAAAATTAGGGTGAAGATTGAATATCAGTTGGAGGGAAAAAGTAGGAGGGGTGAATGTATTCAAATTTTTGGGGTGGACGTGTCACGGATGGGTCTGTGAAAGTGGGGTGAATCATAGATTGACGGGGAAAAAGAGTGGGGGTGCACTGGAGTTGTGAGAAAAAAACTTTTTCCTTGGGGGCAAAGAGGGGAAGTATGAGAGAAGTTTTTCCAAAACCCCTTATATGGGGGTGAAGCATGGGGGAAAGTTGCAGCGAGGAGAAGGCGGGGCAAAGGAAAAAGCATGTCTGAGGGGAAA
>NC_069462.1:2755598-2800147 GCF_026875155.1 Cherax quadricarinatus | reverse complement strand
AACACCCTTCGCCAGGTTCAAGTGTCCATTTTTTAAAGGGATTTTTTAAAGTGTACGACGCAGATTTCTTATTCTTTTGAACATTCTTAGCAATACTTATCTTTGTTTCAAATTTTCAACACTTTGCAAAAACTCTTGCAATTATTTGCATGTGCCAGAGCCCTATGCACAATCATACATAGGTGATTCCTAGATTTTATTTTTCGTGTGATAGCCTGACACAGCTCCTCTGATGAGTTCAAAATATCAACACTGATGTGTCCTGCTTAGAAACGGCATCTGGATATCTGGAGTGTGTTCCGGGGGTCAACGCCCCCGAGGCCCTGCTCATATCCAGGCCTGGACATGGGCATAGACCTGATAGGAAATGTTAGATATAATTAAAATAACGAACATCAGTGGCCAATGAGGGGGACTACTGTGAGTGCCACTCCGGCAGCACTCAGTGGCACTGTGAGGTGGATATGTCTTGATTATCATTAGTAGAATCATCGTAAGGAAATATCCACTAGGTGGTTATCATTATAATCAAGGGGGAAGCTCTAAACCCGTAGGATTATACAGCGCCTGTGTGGGGGGATATGGAAGGTATTCAGAGTTAATTCAGGGAACTAGAGCACAGATACAGTTCCCTAGATCAAGAGCCCATCACCATAATCAAGGAACCTTCCTTGAGGAATCTACTAGGTGGCACAATGATCATTGGGAGAATCTTAATTCAAATACTGAGACAGGTGTCAAAATTTTAGAGAATAAACACATCGCCCTTATAGTAAGCTAGATAAAATACTACTGAGGGAGTAACCTTAACAGGCTGAACCTAGATTGTGTTGTAAGTAGATATTAAGTAGATTACACACTAGCAGGCTAACACTGTCAAGGAAATATTAGTGTTATGAGTAGATATTAAGTAGATTACACACTAGCAGGCTAACACTGTCAAGGAAATATTAAAACTAGATTATGCTATTTATAAAGGGAAAGTGAAATTAAAATTTAAGCGCCAGTTGAAAACTTAAGGAAGAGGAGAGTGTTAATTGATGAAGTCAGTACAACCATGGCACTGGCGTGGTTGTACTGCCAGGCTAACACTGCCGTGGTTGTACTGCCAGGCTAACACTGCCGTGGTTGTACTGCCAGGCTAACACTGCCGTGGTTGTACTGCCAAGCTAACACTGCCGTGGTTGTACTGCCAGGCTAATACTGCCGTGGTTGTACTGCCAAGCTAACACTGCCGTGGTTGTACTGCCAAGCTAACACTGCCGTGGTTGTACTGCCAGGCTAATACTGCCGTGGTTGTACTGCCAAGCTAACACTGCGTGGTTGTACTGCCAGGCTAACACTGCCGTGGTTGTACTGCCATGCTAATACTGCCGTGGTTGTACTACCAGGTTAATACTGCCGTGGTTGTACTGCCAGGCTAATACTGCCGTGGTTATACTGCCAAGCTAACACTGCCGTGGTTGTACTGCCAGTCTAACACTGTCGTGACGGCAGTTTTAGACTGCTCTAAACACACCTTGAAAATATATTACATGCGCACCCTAGAAATATGCCAGGAATTATCAGTAAAGTCTACAATAAGAGGACATCCGTAAGTGGAAATGTATTTAGTCAAGATTAAAGTGAAGTTTGTCTAATAAAATATAGCCTGACAACTGGCAGTAAACATTAGTTATAAGTAATGAGAGGGTTAAAACATGGTTATTGAACACTGGGATTCATAGGACAATATCCTTAAGTCTTTCTCCCTTAATATCAAGAGAGATAGATGGAATGACTACGTTGTGCAGTTGAAGAAAAAGTCTTCTAAATTATCTCTGCTTGGCAGATATGATACCTAGCAACTCAGACGATGTCAACAGAGGAGTAAAGCCTATTGTCGTATACTGATTACTGTAAGATGGGACGATGATGGTGATTGCCGGTACTTTCTGTGTGTTACGTAAAGGCATTTATGAATGTAGACAGATGCATGAAAGGTAATTATGAGGGTGTAATTACCTTAATTTTTTGAGAGGATCTTTTGAACAGTGTACCTCCTGACCATAAGGATTTGGGTGATAGATTCTTAGCCAAACAAAATTTAGGAAGTAGTTATCACCCAGAATATTCTAATTATTTTCTCCACCAACCAGTAGGAATAGGAAATCTCAAAAGTTTAAAACATATTTTTTTTCAGCAAGGAGGCAGAGGAGAGGTTCGTACCCAAGGGCAACCATGGAAAGATCAGAACGAAAACCCCCGAGCTCACCCAAAGATGTACGGAGGCCACAACTAAGTGCAATACCCGGGGGAAATGTATAAAAGACAAAGGGCCCCAGGAAAATAAATTGCCGGGAGCCGGAAAAACGAACTTGCATGGATGGGGGGGGCCCCAAGGAAATAAAAGGGAAAAAAGCGGGAAAAGAAGTCTGCCCCCAAAAGTTGTACACCCACATCAGGGGGGAAAAAACAAAAAAAAAGACCAGGAAAAGGCTGTGGAAGGGAAGGGGAGAGTTCCAAAAAAAACGACCAAGAGATGTAAAGAGAGCAACAGGGTTTTTAAAAAAGCATTTTCGTGGAGACAGAAGGAACCCGAACCTGGGGGAAAGGGGAAACCCCCCCAAAAAAGTGTTGGAACTTTTACACAAAAAACGAGGAGGAGGGGAAGGGTTTTAAAATTAAAGTGGTTAGATACGTCAAAGGGGGTGGGGGGGGAACGTTTTCCAGGGCCTGAGAAGGGGGGGGAACCACTGTGTGTGCCACTAACAAAATCTTCTCACATCTTCCGAAAAGGGCGACTACCTGATGGGAAGACAGCAAACGTAGCCCCCTTTCTATAGGAAAGAAGGGAAGGTGCATGAATACCGATCAGTGCACAAAAATGAAGTTAAAAAAATAACAAAAAGGCAAATACCGTGACTGGAACAAATCACAAATAACCCGCACATAAAGGAGAAGTTACACGACGTTTCGGCCCATTGGACCATTGAAAAAGTCAAAAAACGGGTGGAGCAGGAGGCAAATTATGGGGGAAGAGGTGGAGGTAGTAGTATGAGTAGTAGAAAAATTTTTTATAATCCCGCAGGATGAAAGACCTGACAACCCCGGGACCCCCAGAGCGTTTCCCCATCCCCCCACCCACGGATGGCGAAAGTCCACAACAAAACAACCCCAGCCCCGGCAATGTGTTTTAAATTTTCTCAGTAGTTGTAGTAAAAAAAGAAAGGTAAGTGGGGTAGTGTAGAGGGGGAAAAAGGGAAGCGACCAGAAAAATAAAAAGGAAAGGGGGGAGCATTAAGAGGCTAAAAAACCCACAGAGGGAGAGCAAGGCACCGAGGGCTTTTAAAGGGGAAGTGGTGAAATAAAAATAAATGAAAAGGAACAGAAACACGAGACAGGAGAGAGAAAGAAAAACCCAGAGGAGAAAAAGAGAGGAAAAGGGAAGGGGAAAGAAAAAAAAAGAAGAAGAAAAAGAAGAAGAAGAAGAAAAAAAGAAAAGAAAAAGAAAAAGAAGAAGAAAAGAAGAAAAAAAGAAGAAAAAGAAGAAGAAAGAAGAAGAAAAAAAAAAAAAATGAGGATTCGGGTTAAGTCAGGGGTGTTCTGAATTTGGGTTTTTTTAAAGGGGGGAGGGGAAGGCTTACAGAGACGAAGCCAGGGCTAAGGTTAACAAGGAAAGTTGTGTATTAGAGAGGATTCAACAACGGTAGGTTCGATTTGGAAGGGGGAAGACATTTTTAGCAGAAGACCATCAATGGATGGCTATGATCTCTACGTGAAGAAAAGGCATTTTTATGTCGGCAAGCCTAAACTTTTTTTGTGTCCTAAGTCTGCAGAAAGAGACACCAGTTTTCCGAAGTTTTGGAAGGGACAGGAGGAGAAAAATAGAGTGACAAGGAACTTGTAGAGGGGGGAGGGTATGAACAATTTATGCAAAGAGTTTTTAGTTGGCGGAAGGTAAGCTTGATTTTAAAGGGGGGAAGAGAATTGTTGAGTTTAAAAGACCGGAAATGTGGGAAGGAGGGATAGAAAAAAGGGTTTTCCCATGAGTAGGAGTTTGGGGAGAAAAGAAATTCGTTTACCCCGTGAGGGGCAGGCTATAAAAGGGGAAGGGTACCCAAGAGGGAAAAAAATTATGAAGAGTGGAAAATTTCTGCGGGAAGGAATGAGGATCACAGATGGGGAGGGCACGGGAAAAAAGGGGAGATAAGAAACTTTTTTGCCGGGGAAGCATGATAGGAAAAGTGTAATGAAAATGAACTGGCATAGGTTTACGGAAAAGGAAAAGGAAAAACCTGTATCTGGGGGGGGGGGGGGGGGTGGACAGGACATAGGAAAGTAAAAAGGAAATTTAGTTCCCATTAGTTTTAAATTAATGGAAGGGGCAATATTGTTAAGAGCTTCAGAAAAGGTTGGAAGAGAGGGAGTCATGAGGTCCGAGCAAAGATGTCATCCCATAGCGGAGCCAGATGAAGGTTTGCACTCGGGGTAAAAGAGAAAGTTCAATTCCATGTAAGATTAGCAAAGGACAGGAAAAGGGGAAACCCCCCAAAGCGACACCAAAGGTTTGGAATAATATTCCCCCTTTGGAAGGAAAAGGAGTTAGAGCCCCAACAGAGCGGATAGATAAGAAGACACGTGGGGATAGGGGATAAAGAAAAACCTTTTTCATGGGCCTTTCTCAAAGGGAAAATAGGACATCATCAAGAGGGAATTTGGGTGAAGAGGGACTAAACGCAAGACAAGCATTTTACGGAGGAGAGGGGAAACCCCGTTCTGAAGTTGAAGTGAGGAGGGGGGCGGAGAAAAAGTACCAAGAAGGGGGTGAGGGTTTTGGGCCCCGCCCCAAAAAAGGAAAAAGAGACAGAAATTAGAGGTTGTAGGAGAAAAGGAAAATTGGTTTATTTATTTTTGGGAAGGCCTGAAATAGGGGAAGAGAGGGGCAGAGACAGAAACGTTTACGGTCAAATCGGAGGAAGACCTTGGAAAAGTTTTTAGAAGTTATTAGGAGAAACGAGTGGGCATAGAAAGTAATAAATTTACCACGAAACCCGTACGGGTTTCAGAGAGGGGAAATCCTGTTCAAAACCTACTAAGGGTTTTTAAACAAGGGGCAAAGTAAAGGCAAAATAGAGAGTGGGGGGGGGGTTTTTTTAAATGTGTTTTCTTGGATTTAAAAAAGGGTTTGCACGTTTGCAAAAGGGCATGCAAAAGTAAAAGGGGGAAGCAGTAATAACAAGAAAGGAGTGCGTTGTCAAGGAATACTTTGGGAGGGGGAAAAAAACGAGTGATTATCGGACGAGGGGCTTTGAGAGGGGCCTGTGACAAGCCGTTTTTTTTAAAGGGGTGTTTTAGTGTATGGAAAGACGTGGAAGGGATAGATCCCCAGGTATTTGATTGCGCGTGTGAAGCTAAACGGGAATTCAAGAGACAGGTGCAGCCGGCCCAACAATTGGGTCCCGGAAATTTAAAACCCCCCATGTGAAGTATGTGATTGCGAAAGGCAAAAAAGATCAAGTACAGGCAGGGGTTGAGCCCCTAACCCAAAGAAAAGAACCCGTGGTGGTATAATACCCGGACTCTGGCGAAATCAACCAAATAAATCCTGATATTGAGACACTAAAGCAAAATTTTTGGGAAAATTTATTTAAAGGGAAAATTTCCCCCACGTGGATCCCAGTCCCCCAAAACAAAGCAAGAGGGGTAAGGAGATTCCCTTGTTGATAAGTGTCTCAATTTTAATTATCGGTTTTAAAACCATTTTTCAAAATAATGTGCAGATATGGGTGCCCCGGCAACCTAAGAAATTTTTTTAGAAACCCGGTAGGAATCAAATTTAAAACTCGTAACCGGGGGGACAGAGGCCCAAAAATTTTGAGTATGAAGCTTTTGTATGAGCCCCCCACTGGTCAAGAACATGAAAAAATTTGAAAGTCCAAAGATTCAAGAAGATAGTAAGGGGTATTTGTATTTTTTAAGGGGTATTTGCTACACGGAGAGATTAAGAGAAATCAACCTGACAATGTTGGAGAACAGGAAGGAAAGTGGGACATGATAACGACACATAAAATACTGAGAAGAATTGATAAGGTGGATATGGACAGGATATTTCATAGATGGAGCACAAGAACAATGGTTCAAAACTTGAAGTTGAAGGCTCAGATAAGTCTCAGGAATGTTAGAAAGTATTTTTTCAGTCACAGAGTTGTCAGAATGTCGAACAATCTGAAGAGTGAAATAGAGGAGGCAGGATTCACATATACTTTTAAGAAGAAATGCCATAAAGCTAATGGAGCATTGAGAGAGTGTACTTATTAGGGACCAGTGAAGAGGTAGGGCCAGGAGCAGTGGCTTGGCCCTTGCAACTACAAATAGGTGAGTACAAATAGTTGAGTATGCACACATACACACGCCCCATGCACACACAACACACAACACACACACACACACACACACACACACACACACACACACACACACACACACACCACACACACACACACAACATACGACTCATAAAATCATAATGACACGATTGCAAACAATCCATACCATGTGAGGGAATAGAACCCGTGGTCAGAGAGTCATAAAACTTTAGATTGATGTGCTAGCCATTGGGCCAGCTGGCTACAATAAAATTCATCCAACTAGGTATATTTATACACCAGGTATATTTAGGCACCACTGTGACCACAAATGCAAGATTTTACAGACGATTCTCCTGCCAGCATGGCCATGGCAAACTCGTAGTATGGTTTCACTCACACACACACACAAAAACACACACACACACACACACACTGCCAGAATGGAGAAGAGGATGGAGGCAGAGAAGGAGAAGTGGGAGTCACGAGCTGAAGCTGCAGAACCAAAGATACGAGTCCTAGAAGATGAAGTAAATATGCTGAAATGAGATATATGACAAACAACTGTAGGGGCCATGGCATCTGGAGCAGGTACCACAATGTTTAACCCATAAACGTTCCAAACTTATATATACGTTTTTTCAACAATTGAAAGTATGTAAAAAAAGTAGATCTTCTTTTTGTTTTTTACATTTGAAAATGTGTAAAAAAACTTTGATCTACTTTTTTTTGTTACATTTGAAAATATGTAAAAAAAAGGTAGATCTACTTTTGTAGCACTACACATGTGAACGTAGATCTGCTTGGACCATTTACGGGTTAACAAAGGGTCCAGAAGAAAGAAAGACGACAAAACTTACATTGAGGTCCTAAAAGGTCTCCAGGAAAAGTCAAAGAATGAAGTGGGGCATGTTGTTGGGCACAGGGGCAGCAGTATATGAGAGGGGAGCAGGCATATGTGAGGGGGGGCACAGGCAGAGGAGACAGGCCCCATGTGGGATCATGACCTGGCCACCAGGAGGTACTATTAAAGGAGGTCATTGCTATGTCTAAATGGGACCCAGAGATGCAGAGGGAGAAGCATTGGGAGGAGGAGAGGGAGGGGTTCATCTTCATTCAAAGGCTTGAGGTGAGCGAAGGAAAGATTTATGATGAAAGACAGTGGAAAGAAAAACAAGATATTGAAAATATCATCAAACAAACAGGAGAGGAGGACATGTCTGAGATAATAAATTTTCAGGGAATAGGGAGGAAGCTGAAGGAGAGAAATCGGCCAGTCAAACTGATTCTCAAGAAACAATGTAGGACTGCATTCTGCAGGAGAAACTATGCCTAAAGGAATCACCAACATAATGGAGGGTGTTCCTAGACTGTGACAGAGCAAGGACAGAATTACAACAGCTGAGGAGGAATGGCACGAAAGACTCACAAAGGCATCAACAGACATCATGGCCCTCGCAGAAAACAAGCTGTTAGGAATTATAGCAAATTCCATCTTTCCAATTGGATATCAGAGCCTGAGGAAAGACAGGGAACAGGGGGGTAGAAGGTAGATGAGTAGCACTGCTCATCAAAAACCAATAGGTTTTTGAGGAGTTGGAGAGAGGGGACAGAGAAGAAGCTAGGGACTACATAATGGGGAGGTCCCACAGTGGTGATTGCGGTGATGTATAACCCACTACAGAATAGCATGAGAGTAATAGAGAGATGGTTGACACACTGGCTGAAGTGATCAGAAGAGCCCATGTGGGCAGGGCAAAGCTACTGGTTGTGGGTTACTTCAGCCACAAAGAAATCGACTTGGAAAACCTAGAGTCACATGGGGGCCCAGAAACGTGAAGGGCTAAGATGTGGGAGGTGGTACTGGAAAACCTCATGCATCAACACGTTAAGGACACTACCAGGGAGAGGGGAGAAGATGAGTCAGCATGACTGGACGTAGTATTCACCATGAGCAGTGTAGATAATGAGGACATCATATATGAAAGGACCCTTGGAGCTAGTGATTACGTGGTTCTCAAGCTTCGAATGCATAATAGTTACAAGTGGAGAGGGAGGCAGGAAGAATGAAGCCAAACTACAAGATAAGGGACTTTACAGACATGAGGAATTTCCTGTGTGAGGTCCAGTCGGACAGAGAACTGGCAGCAAAGCAGTAAATGAGATGATGCAATACGAGACAACAGTATGCACGGAAACGGACGAAAGGTTTGCGAAAATCACACATGACGCAAAAATCATGCAGGACGCTCTAACCCACAGGACCATGCAATAATACAAGAATCACGCACCCAGCAGAGCTAGGTGCGGGTTAGTGTCATGTGTGTTTTTTGCTCACCATGGGCGGGCCAAATGACATGGCTTCGAATCCTTGGCTAGTCGCAGTGTTGTTATTAATTCAACACCACTCGTTCGTGATTACAATAATATAAAATAATGCTGGTGAGGCTAGTACACCAAACGGGAAGTAGAATGAAATTAGTTCAGAGGAACCACACTGCCAAATATCCTTGGATCGCGGTAAAACACACAGCTCTAATGGGTGCGTGATTCTTGTAGGAATGTGTGGTCCTGTTGGTTAGAGCATCATGTGTGATTTTAGCTCTCCATGCGGCGGGGCCAAAACGATTTGGGTTCTATTCCTCGGCTAGTCGCAGTGTTGTGTATTGATATATATATATATATATATATACTATATATATAATAATATATATATATATATATATAATATATATATATATATATAATATATATATATATATAATATATATAAATATATATATATATAATATATATAATACATACAACATACTATTAGCAAAAATTCTAATGAAAACAATAAAGTATGCCAACACTTAGCAACCATGATTTACCTCCATTTACACTGCGTACCTACCGAATGTTCATGCTCTTTCACCTCACGTGGTACCTACATACTCCCTCTGTGTCTTTGCATTGTTAGTAACATCAAGGGCTCCTGCTACAATGAGCCAGACCATCGAAGCTGTCATTGGTGGACCAACGCCCAAATACAGGTAAGAGACGTGGTCTCGGTATCACCTGAAGATACAGTAAATGTGTCAGGAAGGTCTGTAAATCTTACAGCTCAGTGGGAAGTAAGACAGCTGACATCGAAGGAGACCCCAACAACCGCAGCTGTCAACCGTAAGATAAATAACCCAAGACCAACAGTGCTCTTCTTGTATTCTTTTTCATGCTCCACTTAAAATCCCCACAAAATTCACTAGCGAAAAGCTTTATGTAAATATCCCATAATACGCTTTCAAATTATTTAATAAATTATTACCACTAGTAGTATATACAATAAATTTAATGAATATTTAAATATGTGGATGTTAAGATAAGATAAGATAAGATTTCGTTCGGATTTTTAACCCCGGAGGGTTAGCCACCCAGGATAACCCAAGAAAGTCAGTGCGTCATCGAGGACTGTCTAACTTATTTCCATTGGGGTCCTTAATCTTGTCCCCCAGGATGCGACCCACACCAGTCGATTAACACCCAGGTACCTATTTGCTGTTAGGTGAACAGGACAACAGGTGTAAGGAAACGTGTCGAATGTTTCCACCCGCCGGGAATCGAACCCGGGCCCTCCGTGTGTGAAGCGGGAGCTTTAGCCACCAGGCCACCGGTTCACTTGTTGCTAAGCCTTGATATTAATTAACCATAATTATTTATAATTGTATTAATCATATTTAACAATTTGCCTAAATAGCTAAGAGAGGTGAAGCAGTGAAGCATCGACACCATGCCCAGCCCTTCTAGGGTAGGGTAGGTGCCCGAGCCCGAGCTAGCAGCTCACAAGACTGTCATTCCCATTAGTCCCCTTGTGGCGGGGATGGCAGACCAGAGAGGCCTACCTTGTGGCTAGGCCTGGGGACAGTTGCTCCCAAAGATGAGGAGGTACTTGTGCCTCCTCACATGTTAGACTTAGGTCTCAGACACTCCCTAAAGAGGGAGTCAAGGCCGGGCCACCACTTGGATAAGGCCCGGGCCGGAAGAATACCACAGAATATTTAATAATAATAATAATAAGCAGTAAAAAATAATATTACATACTTTACTGTTCCTTTTCATCAACTTTATTACTTACGCAGTTCTGCCTCATTGTTTTATAGTTATCGTTGTTGTTGATGATGATGATAATAATAATAATAATAATAATAATAATAATAATAATAATGATATTATAAACCTAGCTGGCAACATTGGCATACTATTATAGACCTAGCTGGCAACATTGGCATACTATTATAGACCTAGCTGGCAACATTGGCATACTATTATAGACCTAGCTGGCAACATTGGCATGCTATTATAGACCTAGCTGGCAACATTGGCATACTATTATAGACCTAACTGGCAACATTGGCATACTATTATAGACCTAGCTGGCAACATTGGCATACTATTATAGACCTAGCTGGCAACATTGGCATGCTATTATAGACCTAGCTGGCAACATTGGCATACTATTATAGACCTAGCTGGCAACATTGGCATACTATTATAGACCTAACTGGCAACACTGACATACTATTATAGACCTAGCTGGCAACATTGGCATACTATTATAGACCTGCGGGAAACATTGGCAAAACTATTATAGACCTAGCTGGCAACAATTGGCATACTATTATAGACCTAACTGGCAACATTGGCATACATTATAGACCTACTGGCAAACATTGGCATACTATTATAGACCTAGCTGGCAACTTTGGCTACTATTATAGACCTAGCTGGCAACATTGGCATATTATTATAGACCTAACTGGCAACATTGGCATACTATTATAGACCTAGCTGGCAACATTGGCCTTTACTATTATAGACCTAGCTGGCAACATTGGCATACCATTATAGACCAAACTGGCAACATTGGCATACTATTATAGACCTAACTGGCAACATTGGCATACTATTATAGACCTAGCTGGCAACATTGGCATACTATTAAATAGACCTAGCTGGCAACATTGGCATACTATTAAAAGACCTAGCTGGCAACATTGGGCATACTATTATAGACCTAGCTGGCAACATTGGCATACAATTATAGACCTAGTTTGCAACATTGGCATACTATTATAGACCTAGCTGGCAACATTGGAATACTATTATAGACCTAGCTGGCAACATTGGCAATTATTATAAAACCTAACTGGCAACTTTGGGGCATACTATTATAGACCTAGCTGGCAACATTGGAAAAACTTTTTATAGACCTAGCTGGCAACAATGGCAAAACTATTAAGACCTAGCTGGCAAACATTGGCATACTATTATAGACCTAGCTGGCAACATTGGCATCTATTAAGACCTAGCTGGCAACATTGGCATATATTATAGACTACTGGCAACATTGCAACACTATTATAGACTAGTGGAAAGCATTGCCACACTATTATAGACCTCTGGCAATCATGCCATACCTAATGACCTAGGCGGGCAACATGCCATATCTATATATAATAAACTGGCAACACTGCCATAAACCATTAATATACCTAGCTGTCAACATTGGTATCATTATTAGACTTGCTGCAACATTTCCATTTTTTATAGACCTATCTGGCAAATTGCATGTTTTATATAGACTTAGCTGGCATAATTGCTATATATTATAGTTTCTAGCTGGCAACATTGCCATACTATTAACGACCTAGCTGGCAACATTGCCGTATTATTATAGACCTAGCTGGCAACATTGCCAAACTATTATAGACCTAGCTGGCAACATTGCCATACTATTATAGACGTAGCTGGCAACATTGCCATACTATTATAGACCTAGCTGGCAACATTGCCATACTATTATAGACCTAGCTGGCAACGTTGCCATATTGTTATAGACCTAGCTGGCAACATTGCCATACTATTTTAGACCTAGCTGGCAACATTACCATACTATTATAGACCTAGCTGGCAACATTGGCATACTATTATAATCCTAGCTCGCAACATTGACATACTATTATAGACCAGCTGGCAACATTGCCATACTATTATAGACCTGGCTTGCAAAATTGCCATACTATTATAGACCTAGCTGGCAACATTGACATACTATTATAGACTTAGCTGGCAACATTGACATACTATTATAGACCTAGCTGGCAACATTGCCATACTATTATAGACCTAGCTGGCAACATTGTCATACTATTATAGACCTAGCTGGCAACATTGCATATGTATATAGACCTAACTGGCAACATTGGCATACTATTATAGACCTAGCTGACAACATTGCATACTATTATAAGACTAGCTGGAACATTGCCATACATTATAGACCTAGCTGGCAACATTGGCATACTATTATAGACCTACTAGGCAACATTGGCATACTTATTATAGACCTACGGGCAACATTGCATTCTATTTAGACCTAGTTGGCAACATTGCATACTAATATAGACCTAGCTGGCAACTTTGCCATACTATTATAGACTAGCGGGCAACATTGAATACTATTATAGCCCTCTGGAACATTGACATACTATTATAACTAGCGGGAACATTGACAAACTATTATAGACCTAGCTGGCAACATTGCCAAACTATTATAGACCTAGCTGGCAACATTGACATACTATTATAGACCTAGCTGCCAGCATTGCCATACTTTTAAAGACCACGCTGGCAACATTGACATACTATTATAGACCTAGCTGGCAACATTGACATACTATTATAGGCCTAGCTGGAAACATTGCCATACTATTATAGACGAAGCTGGCAACATTGCCATATTATTATAAGCCTAGCTGGCAACGTTAACACACTATTATAGACCTAGCTGGCAACATTGACACACTATTATAGACCTAGCTGGCAACATTGACATACTATTATAGACCTAGCTGGCAACATTGACACACTATTATAGACCTAGCTGGCAACATTGACATACTATTATAGACCTAGCTGGCAACATTGACATACTATTATAGACCTAGCTGGCAACATTGACACACTATTATAGACCTAGCTGGCAACATTGACATACTATTATAGACCTAGCTGGCAACATTGACATACTATTATAGACCTAGCTGGCAACATTGCCATACTATTATAGACCTAGCTGGCAACGTTGACATACTATTTAGAAAGCCACTGGTTAGTGTATTTCTGGTAAGTTAGGTTAATCTTGTCCCCAGAGCACGACCCACAATAATCGTCGATCACCCAGGTACCTACTTACTGAGAACACCCAGGTACCTACTTACTAAGAACACCCAGGCATCTACTTACTGAGAACACCCAGGTACCTACTTACTGAGAAAACCCAGGTACCTACCTAGTGAGAACACCCAGGTACCTATTTACTGAGAATACCCAGGTACCTACTTACTGAGAACACCCAGGCACTTACTGAGAACACCCAGGTACCTACTTACTGAGAACACCCAGGTACCTACTTACTGAGAACACCCAGGTACCTATTTACGGAGAACACCCAGGTACCTATTTACTGCGAGCACCCAGGTACCTACTTACTGAGAGCACTCAGGTACCTACTTACTGCGAACACCCAGGTACTTACTTACTGAGAACACCCAGGTACCTATTTACTGAGAACACCCAGGTGCCTACTTACTGTGAGCACCCAGGTACCTACTTACTGAGAACACCCAGGTACCTACATACTGCGAGCACCCAGGTACCTACTTACTGAGAACACCCAGGTACCTATTTACTGAGAACACCCAGGTGCCTACTTACTGCGAGCACCCAGGTACCTACTTTCTGCGAACACCACGTACCTACTTACTGCAAACCCCTAGGTACCTACTTACTGCAAACACCCAGGCACTTACTTATTGTGAATACCCAGGTACCTACTTACTGCAAAAACTCAGGTACCTACTTACTGCGAACACCAAGGTACCTGCTTACTGCAAACACCCAGGTACTTACAGCAAAAACACCAGGTACCTACTTTCTGCTAGGTGAACAGGGACAGCAGACGTAAAGAAACACAGCCAAATAATTACATAGATATAAAGAGAAATGCTCCAGAAAAACTGAAAATGCATAAGATCCAAAATGTTATGATTTATAACATTAAAACTGCCATAACTCGGCTAAGAAATAATCGTAAAACCTCACCCAAAATGTCACCTAAATATTCCTAGAATTATGTTCAATTTTTTCAAATTAAAAATATTTTGAGACATTGCTGACTTCGGTTTTTATTGTGCTAGGGAAGATTTTATAATTATTTTTGTTTTCCACTTTGAATTAAAGGCTTCAGCCGGTTCCTTCCAGAAGGAAGAACCAGGCTTTTGCCGGCATTACGCAGTCGTATACAGTAACACTTCTGGAGATCATATGCAAAATGGACAGAAGTTACTTGGTGGGTTTTCTGAACACCATTTCACTTAAAATTTTGCACATATACACACCTGACGACACTGGAGGACACGAGAGTTGGGGGGATATGATAACGACATACTAAATTACTGAGAGGAATCGACAAGGTGGAGAGAGACAGGATGTTCCATAGATGGGACACAGCAACAAAGGGACACAGTTGGAAACTGAAGACACAGATGAATCACAGGGATTTTAGAAAGTATTTCTTCAGTCACTGAGTTTTCAGGAGGTGGAATAATCTGGAAAGTGATGTAGTGGAGGCAGGATCCATATATAGCTTTAAGAAGAGGTATGATAAAGCTCATGGAGTAGGGAGAGTGACCCAGTAGAGACCAGTGAAGCGGAGAGGCCAGGAGCTATGACTCGACCCCTGGAACTACAACTAAGTGACTACACAGAAACACAGACACACAGACACACAGACACACAGACACACAGACACACAAACACACACACACACACACACACACACACACACACACACACACACACACACACACACACACACACACACACCACACACGGTGGGTGCAGACGTGGGTGCACAGGGCTCCGAGAACCTTCGTGTTTTTGAGGTGTGCAACAATTGCTTGCAGTAATCAGTGGTAGTGACAAAGTCAGTGAACAAACCTGCAAGTGATAACTATAGTTATTAGTTGAAAAAATTCGAGGGGAAACCTAAATTCAGTATTTTCTTTTAAAGTGTCAAACCGTTGTGGATCTACTAGGCACTGTTGCCACACATATACAAACATAAAAAGATCAAAGTGAGTGTGGAAACGGGTGATCAAAAATTACCAGCATTTGGTTAACAAGTGAAATGTGGGGCACCGTAATGTGAGAGTGAAAAAGTTAATAAGCAACAAAGGGACACAGTTAGGAATTGAAGACCCAGCTGAATCACAGGGATGTAAGGAAGTATATTTTCAGCCACAGCGAAGCAGGAAGTGGAACAGTTTGGGACGCCGATATGTAGATGAAGAGGCATAATCCATCATAGATTTTAAGCACGGTAGATAATGCTTATGGTACAGGATATGGCCTAGTGAGCGACATTGACGAGGCGTGGCCCGGCGCTATGACTCGACCCCTGCAACCTCAACAAGTGAATACACACATACACACACACACAGGAACAAGTGAGAGACCTTACCCTGTAACAACCAGTGGGGGGGGGGGGGGGGTGGGGAAGAGGCGGGGGCCAGGAGCTAAGACCTCGACCCATGCAACCACAAATAGGGGAGTACACCCACACACAAAAAAAAAACACGAATTATCAGGGAAGAGTGTTGGAACACCTAGAAGGAACGATCTCATCAACAGCAGCCAACATGGTTATCACGGACGGGAAACCTTGTCACAAACCTACTGGAGTTCAATGACATGTGACAGCAGTAAGACAAGAGCGAGAGGGTGGGTGGAATTGCTTTTTCTTAGGACTGCCACGAAGGCGTTTGACACAGTTCCAACACAAGAATTGGTGCAAAAACTGGAGGGACCAAGCAGGGATAAAGAAGGGAAGGCACTACAAGCGATCAGGGACTACTTTCAGGAAGACCGCAGGCGAGTCATGTACGGTGCGCAGGTGGAGAGTGGGTACCGATGACCAGCGGGTCCCACAGGGGACAGTCCTAGGACAGTGCTGTTTTCTGGTATTTGTGAAACGACATGACGGAACGGCATAGACTCGAGGAGTCCCCTGTTTTGCAAGTTTCATACGTGAAGTAGATGAGAAGAATTCACGTCGATCGAAGACCAGGCAGAACTACAAAGGGAACTGGACAGGCTGCAGACCTGTCCCGCAATTGGCACCTGGAGTCAATCCCACCAATGCAAGTCCATGAAATTGGGGAAGGGCAAGAAGACCGCAGACGGAGTACAGTCTCGGGGGCCAGAGACAACAAACCTCACACAGAAAAAGATCTTGGGTGAGTATTACACCAGGCACCTCTCCTGAAGCGCACATCACCCACATAACAACTGCTGCAGCATATATGCGCCAAGCAAACCTCAGAACAGCATTCCGACATCTTAATAAAGAAAAATTCATGACCCTGTCCCCGTGTACGTTAGGCCCATTATTGGAATATACGGGCACAGTTTGGAACCCACACCTAGCCGAGCACGAAAAAAAACTAGAGAAAGTGCAAAAGGTTTGCATCAAGACGATCCCAAGCTAAGGTATGTCCTACGAGAGTGAGCGGTTAAGGGAAAATCAACCTGAACCCACTGGTGAGACCAGGAGAGATAGGGGGGACATGATAACGACATACAAATACTTGAGAGGAATTGAAAAGGTGGACAAAGAGACAGGCTGTTCCCAGAGATTGGACACAGTGTAACAAAGGGACACAGTATGGAAGCGGAAGACACAGATAACCACAGGGATGTTCGGAGTAATTCTTCACCACAGAGTATAATCAGTAAGTGGAATAGTTAGGGAAGCGATATAGTGGAGGCAGAGAACCATACATAGCTTAAGGGCAGAGGGTATGATAAAGCTCACGGCTCAGAGAGAGTGACCTAGTAGCGATCAGTGCAAGGCGGGCCAGGAGCTCGGACTCGACCCCCCGCAACCTCAACTAGGTGATTACCACCAGGATGAGTATACACACACACACACACACACAACACACACACACACACCCACCACAATCACGACACCACACACACACACACAGACACACACACACACCACACACACCACACACACAAACACACACACACACACACACACACACACACAACCCTACACACACACACACACAAACCACACACCACACACATCTGAAACCTCCCTTCCTTCTCTCTCTCTCCCTCTCTATCCTAACCTAGGTAGAGACCTAACTCCTTTCACCTATCACACGCTTACCTATAATCTCTCTACCAATCACTTCTACCTATCTCTTCTTTTTTTTTTTTTTTTTTTACACAGGGTTTGACACGGTTAAAGGATCCCTAGCTTTTATTGACACTTTATATTTACAGGATTATGGTATTCCTAACTTTATTGGCCAGTTAAGAGCTGTTACCTACATCAGCTCATTTGAAAGCATTTTATTGATATGGAGACATACAATAGGGAAACCAGGATGAATTGAGCATCTGTGGGGCAGCATTTTCATTTTGATCAATTGACTTTATCATCGTTGAATCATTAGCTCTATGCGAATGTGTTCCATACTCGATCGAGTCATCCTTGGTATGTATGAATCTCAGATGGATGATGTTCTGGAGAAGGGTACAGCCAGAGTGCAGTTGCAGCTTTCTGCCCGTCATGTGGCATAAAAAGATGTTTCACGCTGTCCCTCGAAAAGGATCCAAGTGTGGTATTTTGACAATATAGGCCTTTTACAAAACAGTAAGGCCACCCATTCCTCCTGTGTTGAAGTGCTTTCTGCTGAAATGACAAGATCTATCCAGGATGGGTCCAGGCGAAAGATGAGACTCCTTGCTCTGTTACTCTACTTCTGTCCAAGGCATCGCAGATAGAGGGGGGGGGCAGGCAAACCTACGAAAAGTGGAGCAACTCATGGTGTGAGCGTTCATGCGCCCTCGTTCAGGATTTTGCAACCCATACTATCAAGCAAATGCGAAGATACGTTGAAGTGCTGTAACTTCCTGGCTGCCTTGTTTGCAAGATTCACAACATGGTTCTTCAATGTTAGTTTGTGAGCAAATTTCAACCCCAAGGATCTCACTTCTTCTCCAGGTGCCCAACACCCCTGACCCCATTCATCCTTACTACTGCAACCAGCATTACCATCATGGTGCCCTAGAGACGATCATCATTTGCGTTTTCCCTTCTCAGGGGCAAATGATACTTCCATCTCTTTCCCCCAAGCCGTATAGCTCTCAGCATGTGATTTGATGTAGCTTAGAGCAGACTGCATTCTTCATCTTGGATAAGTGGAATGTCATTGATACAGGCGTCTGCATATGCATTGATTCTGGATGAAAGAAGAAGGTCCGGTTGAAGTAGACATTCCATAACAATGGACCCAGCACGCTACCTTTGTGGAACACTTGCCCCCAATAGGAATGTTTTGCAGAATCCGATCCATTGAGACCTACACTTAGAGATCAACCATGAAAGTAATCACTGAGAGACATAAGCGCAGAGCCTTGCAATTCCCAGGGCTATAAAGTTTTGCTAAGATCTCCTGGTGCCACACCCGGTCGAAAACGACAGCAATGTCCAGTGCTAACACAAGCTGACTTTGGATTCATCCAGTGACTGGTGCCACTTAGAGGTGAGAGGATATAACAACAGCTCAAGCACAGTGTACCTTTCTGATCCATAATGGACGCTCACAAAAGTAGTGAGTGTGTAGTCAAAAAACTCTGTCATTTGTCCTTTGAGATTATTGTCTCCAAGGATCTTACCAGTGATTGACAGAGTGACACAGGTCTGTATTGCTGATTTCTGCTCTGCTCTTCTTTTGTGAACAGGGACTACCAATTGCCTCTTTCCATAGAGAGGGGCCATTTACACCTGTACTAGGCGTGCAGAAAATTCTAGTTTAGAGATCTGCTAGCTGGTCCTGCACATCTTCTCACAATCTTGAGGGCTCAACTTGTATCTGGCCACACCCTTTACTTTGGCAAGTGATTTAAGAAGGAAATGCACCTCCACCTGCCTTATGTCACCACTGACAGTTTTGTACACAGTTCTTGCAGCTAGCCCAAGGAGGGTCCCTTGTGCTGGATCAGGAACATTGCATTAAGGTAGCAAAGTGTTCAGTCAAGAGGTCTGCCTTCTCTTGATACTGTAGAGTTGGTCCATCCTGTCCGTTTAGAGTGGAATGAGCTCCATCAGGCAGATAACCTTGTCGTCCTTGACCAGGGACCACCAGGATTTTGGAGCCTACCCAACCTGATGCTACTTTCTTAGTGTCCACCTCCCTTTAGCAATGGCCCACTTTTGAACGTCAACCCGTATGCCTACAGGCTTGCCTGTGCACGTTCCTGTAATAGGTGTGTAGGATGTCTCTATATTACCTTCGCCATCTTTGTACTTAGCAGTAGCAGCCTCTCTACTACAAAGCCAAAACCAAGAGCAGATCTGTATGCTTTGTCACATATTGCCTGTGAGAGTGTGGGTCTTGTTGTAGATTAAGGATGTGTCCAGTGAAGGCTTTCACTTGGTTGTACACATCCCCTTGGAGAAAGCATCCAATCGGTGTGGCGAGCTCAGAGCAAATGCTGGCCAATTACTTCTTTCCATAGCCAGGATGTGCGTGTGGGACTCTCACCTCGATCTGTTGGGAATCTTAAGAGTGGCGTAAAAACAGCCCTTGTGGTCAGACGATGCCACGTAGCCGAGGGGTTGATAAGTGACTATGCCTTCTGCCAGTCACACACTACAGGGTCCCAGGGAGAGCCAAGATATGAAGTAGTGAAATCAACAAAGTTCTCATGTCAAACACTGCAAGAAGGGATCAAGTCCCTCTGTATAAGGTGCTGGTTAGGTCACCAACAATTCTAACTATGTTGACAGTTGAGTTTAGCAGAAGGGAGTCAATATTTTCCATTAGGCGTTGATTTTGGTCGCTGTTGCTACGAGGGTCTGTACAGTGGCACTTGCTAGTACAGAATAACTATGTTTATACAGACTTGAAGAACATCATGTCAAGATGGTGTAGGGGTGTGGCACCATCAATGAGCGGGCAATGAACCACATTTAAGAGAAGCACACAGCTACAACCTCCTCCTTGCCCCACTTGCCTGACTCTTCTCATCCATGAGGTGTAGCCAGCAATTCCTGCCAATATTTCTGGAGTCCTGTCAATCCCAAAAATGTTTTCAACAACAGCTATCTTGTCGGGACGTCGAGTGTTCACAAAAACACATGTGTGAGCTCTCCCAACATTAGTAATGAAACCTCTAATGTTGGCCGACAGATCTGATAGACCTGGTCTCTTCAGATGAAGTGGTCAGCTTTGAGGTGGTGGGTGTGTAGGGAATGTAAGGTGCCTGTCCCTTGAGAGAGGTAGGTATTGAGGCAGCGCAGTGAAGTAGTCTGTGGTCTTTAAGCACAATACCACCTGCTGGGCTGGGATGAGTAAGCTTAATGGTGACGTGTGAGTTTGTTCACCATTTCAGAGATCCTGCTTGGTTTGTTCTGAGAACAGGTCTCTAAACAGTGGCCCTTCTGTCCAAGTTTCCTTTTCTCCGACACTGGTCCTCCCCTGATGTTCCTTCTTGTACAGAATTACACATGGGTATCTCGCCAGGCAGTTGTAGCAGTGTGCCCCTTCCCGGGACAGCGGATCACAGCCTAGTGTGCCAGGGAGGGTGGACTGGATTTGTTGCCTCTCCTGTGTTTTGCAGATTTGTCCCAGATCTGCCGCTGGAATGTGTTAGTGGAGGTGAGATGGCTGTAGATGTCTTCCCACCTCCACGTCCCTCTTCCCGACCTCCCCCCGTCCTCTACCAGATCTGACAGATTTTCCCTGCTGTTCGTACTTTAGGCGCAGTAGGTGCTCAGGTGCAGTATAGTTCCCCTGATCATTAACTGCACCAATCTACGGTGGAAAACTCCTGGCTCAGAACTTGCTGATGAAGCCTGTTACCAGCTTCTGGAATAGTTTGGCCGGGGTGCTACAGGTGTCGATCAGAGATGGTAATGTGCACTGTCAGTGGACATGGCCGGACTGAAAGCAGAGAAGTCAGGTGTAGGAGAATTTACAGCTTCCAAGGCTTCCCTCTTGCTGGGAAGAGATTGTTCCCTCTGTGGTGGTCAGAGGAATTGTGTTAAGAATTCCCAAGGTAGTGTTTTTCTGAACTCTTGTCGTCTGTGGAACCTTAGCGATGACAGAATTCCCCCAATATTTACCCCAGAGAACATCTACCCCCTCTAACATCTCTCCCTACTCCCATTCTCTCTCCCCTCTTCTCCCCCTACCTCTCTCTCCCCCTAGCCTCTCCCTCCCCTACTCAACTCTTCCATCGCCCCCTCATTCCCCCCCCCCCTTCTCCCCCCTCTCTCCCTGCCCTCTCTCTCCCACCTCTCTCCCTACTCTCCCCCTCTCTTTGCCTTCTCTCACCTTACCTGTCCTCCCTCCCTCTCTCCTCTCCACCTGTGGTGGTCAGAGGAAGTGTGTGGGACTTCCAGTCCTTTTCAATAGTGTCACCAAACAACATACAGCTGAGGGCAGCTTACGTCACTTGATGTAGGCGTGCTTGGCAACTGACCTTCTACAATAGCTTGGAGGTTATCTAATGATTTGAGGAGCTCCTACAGTACTTCCCAGTGATGATTACCTTACTGCAACTTTACAACACAGCCCAAGAGGGCAGTCTTGAATCTTTGGACAGGAGTCCCCTGAGGTAGGACTTCTGAATCTTCCTCCTGTACTCCAGGCTTTATCTCTCTCTCTCTTCCCCTCCCATCTCACCTCTCTAACATCTCTTCCCTCAAAACACCTCCCCCCCCCTCTACATCCTCCCCCTCTACATCTCTCCCCTCCCATTACTCTCCCCTCTTTCTCCCAGCCTCTCTCTCCCCCTAGCCTCTCCTCCTCCCCTCACAACTCTTCCATCTCCCCCCTCTTTCCCCCTACTCACACCCCCCCTCTCTCTCCCCCTCTCTTTGCCTTCTCTCTCTCCTCTCTTCCCTCCCTACTCTCCCTCTCTCCCTCACACCCTCTCTCCCCCTCTCTCTCTCTCTCCTCTCTCCTCTCTCTCCAAATCTCTCTTCCCTCTCCTCTCTCTCTCCTCTCTCTCTCTCTCTCCCCCGTCTCACCACTCTCCTCTCTCATCCTCCTCTCCCCACTCCACCGTCTCTCTCCTCTCACTCTTCTCTCTCTCTCTCTCTGCTCTCTCTTGCTCTCTCTTTCTTCCCCATTTTTCCCTTTCTCACTCTCCACCTCCCCCTCTCCTACCCTTCCCTTCACTCTCCTTCTCTCCCCCCTCTCTCTCTCATCACTCTCACTCCATTCTCTCTTTCCCCTTTTTTCCCTCTCACTATCCCCCCTCTCATCTTTCTACTTCCTTCTCTCCTCTCTCACTCTCTTTACTCTTCTCCTCTCTATCCCCAAAAGTTCCCCCCTTCTAACACTCCCCCTCTCCTACCATTCCTCACTACCTCTCTCCCCCTCCTCTCTCACTCTCACTCTCTCTTCCCTTATTCTCTTCTCACTATCCCCCGCCCTCTCTCTCTCTCTCTCTCTCTCTCCTCTCTCTCCTCTCTCTCTCCCTCTCTCCCTCTCTCTCTCTCTCTCTCTCTCTCTCCATCTCTTCTCCCTTTTTCCCCATCTCACCTCCTCCCCCTCTCCTTCCTTCCCTGCCCATCCTCTCTCATTCCCCCTCTCACACTCGCTCTCCCCCTTTCCCTTCTCACTCTTCCCCCTCTCTCCTCCTTCGACATTCCCTTCTCTCTTCTCTCAACAAAAAAAAAATGGAGTGGGGACTCGCAGGCACCAGGAACCTATGAGAATGGTTCTGGTAAGGAGGAGTGAGGATGGAGGAGCCTGGAAACGGATGGCACACGAGTGGGAGAGAAAATAAGGAATCTATCTGAAAACAAAGGAGAAAGCTCTCTGTGCCATTGGAACCGAGGTTATGAGCCGGATGACCAAGACTTGGGCGGCCCACGTAGAAACTGCCGTAGCCCAAGATAAGGGCTCCTAAAGTTGATATACAATAGGCAGAATGCGATTACAGGGGCATGACCAGAGAAGACACGCAAAATGAGCTGTGAGGGCCCGAACAGGAACGGGAAGGAATTTGAAATTATGCTAAGGACATATCACCACCAAGGAGGACCAAGAGTGAAAGGGACAGAACAGCTGTTCCGGATGGAGAGGGTGATCGGCAATGCAGAGGTACAACCCACGCTATCAAAAGAGCCACTGGAACAAACAAGAGAAACCGACCACATACAGGCAGGATCCAGAGTCACAGCGGGAGAGGCAATGGGAGGAGGAAAAGGGGCACAAATCTGTGTTTATTATCCAAGGGCTTCAGGAGAGAGAGGAAAGGACACACACTTGAAAGGCAGCCGGAAGAACGAAAGGAACATTGAGACAATCATCACGGGAAATCGGTAGAAGAGACAGACGCGATTGTAACTATTATATTTTTCCAACCTATTTTTTGTTTTATCTCCTCCCCAGAGAATAGGGGGAGAACTCGAAGGGGATAAACCCGACCAATCAAGCAGATTCTCAGACGGAAACAGTGCTGACCAGGATACTGGGTCACAGAAAACCACGATTGAAATACGCGAAGATACAAGATGTGTTCCTCTCTAGACAGAGACCGAACAAAAACAGAACCGCCCGCAGGCTGACGGGAGAGGACCAAAAGCGAAAGGACTAGGAAACGAGACAGGCGGGAACCACAGAGGTCAGACAGAGCAGAACAGAACAGCAAGGGCAAGCACAACACACACAACTCATCTCAGAAACCATACAACCTTACACCAATCCATCCCCACACCCTACAATCCATACCCACAGCCACCACCCACACCGAGCTCATAGAAATCCCACAGTTGCCAACAGTCTCTCCACCCACCCTCCCGGCCCCCAAAACCACAGTGTTGGAAAGGAAACTGAAGGTAATGGTACACAAACGCTGATGGAATAACAAATAGTGGGAGGAGTGGCATGAAAGAGTCAAGAAGCAATCACCGGACTCAATAGCTTCTACACAGAAACCCAGTTTCCAGGTATGATAACAGGATCCATCTTTCCAACGGGGAAACCAAAATTCCTGAGGAAAGACAGAGGGAACAGGGGGGGTGGAGGAGTGGCCTTGCAGATCAAAATCGCTGGAATTTTGCTGAGCTGGAAGAGGAGACAGCGGAGAAGAAAGTGGATACAAGTGGGCACGCTTCACTCAGGAGTCCAGGAGGTAATAGCAGTGATGTATACCCCCCACAAACGGCAGGAGGCCAAGGCAAGATACGAGGAGAGACAATAGAGCGATGGTTTACACACTGGCTAGAGTGTCCCGAAAGCTCATGCATGCCAGGGCCCCGCCCGATCAGGGTGACATTTAACCTCACGGAGATCGATTGGGAGAACTTGGACCCACAAGGGGCAAGATACATGGAGTGCTAAAGATGATGGGAGGTGGTACTGGAAAACTTCATGTGCCACAACGTAAGGGACAGTCAAGAGAGAGAGGAAGATGAAACCAGCAAGGCTGGACTTAGTAATTCACCTTGAGTTAGTGCAGATATCGAGGACATCACAAATGAAAGAACCCCTTTGGGGCCATGACCAGTGTTTTAAGCTTCGACTACACAGTAAGCTACAAGGTGGAGGGAGAAGAAGCAGGAAGGCCAGGACGAATGGAATCCAAACTCCAAGAAAGGACTACACCGGAAAGAGGAACGTACCTGAACGGGGTTACAGTGGACAGAGAACTGGCAGGAAGCCAGTTTTCATGAGATGATGAATAAGTCGCAACAAAATGCAAGGAGGCTGTACCCAAGGGAACAGGAATAATGAAAAAGCCAGATGAGCCAATGGTCTTACACCAAAAGGTGCAGGAGGCAAAAACCAAGTGAGCTAGGAATGGAAGAAATATAGCAGGCAAGGACCCAGGAGAATAAGGACGCAGTCGTTGAGCCAGAAACGAATATGCACAGATAGAAGGAGGGGCCCAAAGACAAACTGAAAACGCAAAGCAGCAAAAGCCAAATCTGCCCCGAAACTGATTGTACAGCCACATCAGGAGGAAAACAACAGTCACGGACCAGTAATCAGCTAAGGAAGGAAGGACGGCAGGAGAGACAACCAGAAATGACCGTGAAGATATGGAGGAACCAACAAGATATTCAAGAAGTGTTCACAGGGGAGACAGAAGGGGCCTCAAAAGACGGAGATGTGTGTCAACACTCACCATTGGCTGGGACACAGTGCTCACACCACCGAGGAAGAAGTGAAGAGGCTTCTGAGTGAGAGCTAAGATCCTTCAAAGGCCATGGGGGCCAGATAACATCTCCCTCCCCATGGGTAATTTGAGAGAGGGAGCAGAACCTATTGATACCCCCTACCAACAATATTCAATCCATCCTATCAAAACAGGGAGATTGCCGAGCATGGAAGACAGCAAATGTAGTCGCCAATCATTAAAAAAAGAGACAGACAATGAAGCATTAAACTACAGACCAGTGGTATCACTGATCATGTATAGTAATGCCAAATCATGGAGAAATTATCAGGAAAAGAGTGGGTGGAACACCTCAAAGGAACGATCTCATCCACAGCCCAACATGGTTACAGGACGGGGAAATCCTGTGTCACAAACCTACTGGAGTTCTAATGACATGGTGACCACAGTAAGACAAAAGAGAGGGGTGGGTGGAATGGCATTATCCTTGGACTGCAAGAAGCGTTTGAACCACAGTTCCACACCCAAGAGATTGTGCAAAAACTGGAGGACCAAGCAGGGAAACAGGAAGCACTACAATGGATCAGGGAATACTGTCAGGAAGACAGCACGCGAGTCATGTACGTGGCAGGTGTCAGAGTGGCACCTGTGCCAGCTGGGGTCCCCACAGGGGTCATCACCCTAGACCAGTGCTGTTTCAGGTATTAGTGGAACGACATGACGGAAGTGAATAGACTCTGAGTGTCCCTGATTTATGGCAGATGACGTGAAGTTGATGAAAGGATACACTCGATCGAAGACCAGGCAGGGAACTACAAAGGGATCTGACAGCTCAGAGACCCGGTCCGCAAATTGGCACCTGGAGTTCAATCCCACCAATGCAAAGACATGAAGATTGGGAAGGGCAAAAAGACCGCAGACGGAGTACAGTCCTAGGGGGCCACGACTACAAACCTCACTACAAGGAAAAAGATCTCGGGGGAGTATAAACACCAGGCACATCTTCTGAAGCGCACATCTACCAAACTCACTGCTGCAGCATATAGGCCTAGCAAACCTCAGAAACAGCATTCCGCATTTAATAAGGAATCATTCAGGACCACTGTAGTACCACCGTGTAATTAGAGGCGGAAGGCCCATATTGGATAGCACACCAGTTTGGAACCCATGAAAAGAAACTAGAGAAAGTGCAAAGTTTGCAACAAGACTAGCCCCAGAGCTAAGAGTATGTCCTACGAGGAGAGGTTAAGGGAAATCAACCTGACGACAACTGGAGGACAGGAGAGATAGGGGGGACATGATAACGACATACAATATACTGAGAGGAATTGACAAGGTGGACAAAGACAGGAATGTTCCAGAGATTGGACACAGTAACAAGGGGACACAGATGGAAGTTGAAGACCCCGATGAATCATAGGGCATTTAGGAACGTAATTACTCAGCACCGAGTAGCCAGTAAGTGGAATAGGTTTGGGAAGCGATGGAGTGGAGGCAGGATCCATACATAGCATTAACGCAGAGTCTGATAAAGCACACGGCTCAGGGAGAGTGACCTAGTAACATCAGTGAATAGGCGGGCCAGGAGCTCGGACGCTCGCAACCCCCGCCACTCAACTAGGTGAGTACAACTAGTGAGTACACACACAGACACACACCACACACACTCACCCACAACACAACACTCACACACACACATGCCTCACAACAGGCTATGTCCTAATAGACATGTGCCTCAGACAAAATGTGTAACACACACACACACACACACACACACACGCCCCTGCAACACGACCCCTGCAACTCGACCCCTTGCCAGCTCGCACCCCTGCAACTCGACCCCGCAACCTGAACAAGTGCGTACAAACACACGCCCACGCACACATACACACACACGACACACACCACACACACACACACACACAACACACACACACACACACACAACACACACCACACCCACACACACCAAAAAAAAAAAAAAAAAAAAAAAAAAAAAAAAATGGGTGCCCTAGAGGACGGAAAACCCAGAGATCTGGTACAACGAACCAGGGAGGAAAGACTGGGAGTTAGAGCTCCAAAAAAGTGAGGAAGAGTGGGAAGGAAGATAGTGAGAGCTTGGTAGAAATGGACGAGAGCGGATAGCAGAGGAGTGCAGGAAGTGGAAGTACAAGTTCTTAGGAGCAGAAGCTAGGATACAGTGCTTAGAAGCGAAACTGCAAAGCCTGAAAACAAATCAGGGAGACCAATGCAATCAGAATGTGACATCAGGCACAGACAAGGGGACGTACCAACAACGGAGACATGGCCGTACGCCGAAGGCCTAGCAACCCCACGTGGGGCCAGGGACAAGAACGAGGAGAACACTAAGGTCAAATGAACAGGTCTGGAAGCCCATGAAGGTAACGCCTAAATGCAGAGATTCAAAAGCCAACTGCAGTACAAGGGACAGCATGGTTCCATGAAAAGACAGTTCCCTGAGAAAAGAAGTTCCAGATATGACAGGACAGAAGGGAAGAACATGTCAAGGAGGAAATAAAATGCCCTCACGGAAGAAATGGAGACCAGGTGGGAGGAGAAAGGGCGAGTCAGTTTTGTTGTCAGGCTCCAAGACGCCAAGGGGACAACTTTGTGAAATAAAACAGATGAGAAAAAAAATGATATGAAGGCATCATGAAAACACTAGTGGAGGCGATAGAGCCAGGTGACAAATTTTATCAGAGAATTGGGTGGTTTGCGAGTGGAAGGATACGCCTGTCAAAGAAATTTTCAAGGAAGATCAGTTCGCAAGCAGATTTTCTGCAAGAGAAAGCAAGACTGAGGACAAAACAGGGGTACCAGAAGTATACCTCGAAACCCCGCGACAGAACACAAACGAAAGACTACACTAAAGAAGGTACAGAGACGCAAGGCGGAACGAGAGGCAATGACGAAGATGAGCAGACCCAGAACAGGAGGAAGGGCAAACACACCCCACAGAATCTCCCACCAAAAGACTTCCAACCACGCATGCCCCACGGCAACTGAAGGGCACCTAAACTTAAACCCAAAACCCACTCACTGTCCCTCAGCCACCAACCCCCATATCACAAACCTCACCCAAACAGCTGTCCCTTATGGGCAATTCCCTTGACCCCACCCCTCCATCACAACCCCCACCTACAACCACAGCCCCATATAGGCCCCCACCAAGGCTCTCGCTACCCCCAACCCCAATAGTCTTGCATGACCACATGATAGAAAAAAACGGCAATATTGGATAAACCAACGCGGATGGAATAACGCATAAACATGAGGATGGAACGAAAAGACAGCAGTGAAAACAATCCCCAGACACATAGCCGACATCCGAAACAACACTCGCTGAGACAATAACAGACCAATCTTTCCCAATGGGATATCAGCACCTAGCGGAAAGATAGAAGGAGTAGAGGGAGAAGGGGTTGCACTGCTCATAAAACACCGATGGGGGGAATTTGAGGAACTGGAAAGGCATGAACATGATGGAGAAAGAAACTACATTGTAGGTACAATACCGTCCGAGAAAACAAATAGTAGTCATTGGAGTGCGTATAACCCACCACAGACCTGCGGAGGCCAGAGAGGAGTACGAAGAAAACACAGGTGAAGGAGTGGACACACAGGCTGAGGTGGCAAGATGAGCTCCCTCGAGCAGAGGCAAAGTATACTGGTAATGGCGATTTCACCCACAGGGCGAGCGACTGGAACACCTGGGAGCCACAAAAAATGGAGGTCCCGACACCTGGAGAACCAAAGATGATGGATTGTACTTGCAAACTTCATGCATCAACATGGTCAAGGACAACCAACCAGAGAGAGAGGGGAGGTTTATGAGCCAGCAAACTGATCCTTGTGTTCCCCCGAGCCGTTCAGACATTGAGGACATCAATTACAGAGGCCCCTATAGAGCTGGCGATCATGTGGTTCTGAGTTTTTGATTAAATATGTAGAGTTACCAGAGGAGAAGGTAACAGGAACTGAAGGGGTCAAGCCACAACTATAAAAAAGGGGGACTAACCAAGTAAGAGAAACTTCCTGCAGGCGGTTCAGTAGGGACAGAGAATAGGTAGGAAAATCAGTAAAACAGATGGATGGAATAATGTGCAACAAAGTGCAAGTGAGGCAGAAAAGTTTTGATATCCCAAGGAAACAGACATAATTAGGAAACCAAAACGAAGTCCTTGGTTTACCCGAAGGTGAAGGGGAGCAAAAACTAAGTGCCCCAGAAGAAAGGAAAAGGTATCAGGAGCATAGACCCAGGAAAACAAGGAATTAGTAGAAGAGCCAGAAACGAGTAAGCACCGATAAGGAGGGAGGCCCATGCGACCGTAATGAAAACGACATAGACCTCGAAAGTCAAATCTGACCCGAAACTGCTTGTATACCCACATTAGGAGGAACACAACAGACAGGAACCAGGTGATTAAGGCTGAGGAAAGAAGGTGCGAACACAATAAACGATCAAAGAGGTATGTGAGGAGCTCAACACGAGATTTAACGGAAGTATTCATGTAGATACAGGAAGGACTCTGGGGGACAACCCGATGGGGACACCAGCAAAGAATACCCCACCAAGTGTTGAGACTACATTAATACAATGAGGAGGAGGTGAAGCAACTGCTGATGGGACATCGATACCTCAAGAGGCAATTGGGACCGACAACAACTACCCCGGGGATCCTTAGAAGGGGCAGATAAGTTGTGCGAGCCACTTACCACAATCATCAACATCTTCCTGGAACCTGGGCAACTACCTGAGTAGGCCGCCGGGCAAATGTAATGGTATTCCCATTTTAAAAAAAAAGGAGAACAGAAACGAGGCACTAAACTATAGACCAGTGTCCCATTGACCAGTATCGACAAGCCACCTCATGGACGACGAATATCAACCGGTCGGCCAGTGGAGGCGCACCTGGCACGGCACACGCGTAGCAATGCCACCCTCCCGCCCGCATACATGGCCGCCCCACCTGTGTCCACCCCTTCTGGAGTATACGCTACAAATACAACCGAACATAAGCCCCGAGAGCACAGGGGTGGGTTGAATATGCAACTTTCATGCTATCTATAGGACATGCAAGAAGGCCTTTTGACCAACCGTTCCTCCATCAAGAAATTAGTGCAGACGCTAGAGAAACCACAGCGCCTATAACCGGCAGGGCACTGCAATTGATACAGAGAATTACCTGACAGGGCCGACAACAACGCGTCATGTACAATGATGTCTCACCGTGGGCACCTGTGCCGGAGCGGGGTCCCACAGGGGACGGACCTAGGACCAGTGCAATTTGGTATATGGTGAACGACATGATGGCAGGGTTAGACTCATAAATGTCCCTGTATGCAGGATGAAGTGAAGTTAATTGAGAGACTTAAATCTGCTGAGGACCAGCAGGACTTCCCAAAGAAGACCTGACCACTGACACCTGGTCAGCACATGGCTTCTCGAATTTAATCCTGCCAACTGCAAAGTCATGAAGATCGGGTAAGGGCCACAGAAAACCACAGACCGCTTAAAGGCTAGGTGGGCCAACGACTGCAAACCTCACTCAAGGAGAAAGCATCTATTGGGGTGCGTAAACACACCGACTGACTCCGAAGCACACATCAACCCGATAACTGCTGCAAGCTAATGGGCGGTCTGCACACCTGAGAACAGCAATTCCGAACCCTTAGTAAAATCGTTCAAGACAATCTGTACCCCGTGATGTGAGGCCCATACTGGGTATGCAGCACCTGTTTGAGAACCACGCACTTGATAAAGCACGTCAAGAAACTAGAGAAAGTACAAAGATTTTTGCGACAAGGTTAGTTCCAGAGCTAAGGGAATGTCCTATGTAGAAAGATTAAAGAGGAAATCGTCCTGACGACACTGGAGGACAGGAGGGTCAGGTGGGGGGGAAAGCAGACATGTTACCGACATATAAATACTGCGTGGAAAGACCAAGGTGGACAAAGACCGGTGATTTCCAGTGAGGGGAACACAAAACACGAGGCCACAAATGGAAGTTGAAGAACACAAATGAGTCAGAGAGATATTAGGAAGATTTCTTCAGTCATAGGGATGTACGGGCAGTGGAATGCCTAGAAAATGACGTATGGAGCAGGAACCATTACACAGTTTTAAACGAAGTTTGATAAAAGCTCAGGAGCGGGGAGAGACAGGGCCCAGTAGCAACCGGTGAAAGGCGGGGCAGAGCTAAGGCTCGACCCCTGCAACCCAAATAGGTGAGATACAAATAGGTGAGTACACACCTGAACGACACTGGAGGGCAGGAGAAGAAAGAGGGGACAGACAACGACATACAAAATACTTGAGAGGAATAGACAAGGTGCGACACAGACAGGATGTTTACCTAGAAGAATGAGACACTGCAACAAAGGGACACAGTTAGGAATTGAAGACCCAGCTGAATCACAGGGATGTAAGGAAGTATATTTTCAGCCACAGCGAAGCAGGAAGTGGAACAGTTTGGGACGCCGATATGTAGATGAAGAGGCATAATCCATCATAGATTTTAAGCACGGTAGATAATGCTTATGGTACAGGATATGGCCTAGTGAGCGACATTGACGAGGCGTGGCCCGGCGCTATGACTCGACCCCTGCAACCTCAACAAGTGAATACACACATACACACACACACAGGAACAAGTGAGAGACCTTACCCTGTAACAACCAGTGGGGGGGGGGGGGGGGTGGGGAAGAGGCGGGGGCCAGGAGCTAAGACCTCGACCCATGCAACCACAAATAGGGGAGTACACCCACACACAAAAAAAAAACACGAATTATCAGGGAAGAGTGTTGGAACACCTAGAAGGAACGATCTCATCAACAGCAGCCAACATGGTTATCACGGACGGGAAACCTTGTCACAAACCTACTGGAGTTCAATGACATGTGACAGCAGTAAGACAAGAGCGAGAGGGTGGGTGGAATTGCTTTTTCTTAGGACTGCCACGAAGGCGTTTGACACAGTTCCAACACAAGAATTGGTGCAAAAACTGGAGGGACCAAGCAGGGATAAAGAAGGGAAGGCACTACAAGCGATCAGGGACTACTTTCAGGAAGACCGCAGGCGAGTCATGTACGGTGCGCAGGTGGAGAGTGGGTACCGATGACCAGCGGGTCCCACAGGGGACAGTCCTAGGACAGTGCTGTTTTCTGGTATTTGTGAAACGACATGACGGAACGGCATAGACTCGAGGAGTCCCCTGTTTTGCAAGTTTCATACGTGAAGTAGATGAGAAGAATTCACGTCGATCGAAGACCAGGCAGAACTACAAAGGGAACTGGACAGGCTGCAGACCTGTCCCGCAATTGGCACCTGGAGTCAATCCCACCAATGCAAGTCCATGAAATTGGGGAAGGGCAAGAAGACCGCAGACGGAGTACAGTCTCGGGGGCCAGAGACAACAAACCTCACACAGAAAAAGATCTTGGGTGAGTATTACACCAGGCACCTCTCCTGAAGCGCACATCACCCACATAACAACTGCTGCAGCATATATGCGCCAAGCAAACCTCAGAACAGCATTCCGACATCTTAATAAAGAAAAATTCATGACCCTGTCCCCGTGTACGTTAGGCCCATTATTGGAATATACGGGCACAGTTTGGAACCCACACCTAGCCGAGCACGAAAAAAAACTAGAGAAAGTGCAAAAGGTTTGCATCAAGACGATCCCAAGCTAAGGTATGTCCTACGAGAGTGAGCGGTTAAGGGAAAATCAACCTGAACCCACTGGTGAGACCAGGAGAGATAGGGGGGACATGATAACGACATACAAATACTTGAGAGGAATTGAAAAGGTGGACAAAGAGACAGGCTGTTCCCAGAGATTGGACACAGTGTAACAAAGGGACACAGTATGGAAGCGGAAGACACAGATAACCACAGGGATGTTCGGAGTAATTCTTCACCACAGAGTATAATCAGTAAGTGGAATAGTTAGGGAAGCGATATAGTGGAGGCAGAGAACCATACATAGCTTAAGGGCAGAGGGTATGATAAAGCTCACGGCTCAGAGAGAGTGACCTAGTAGCGATCAGTGCAAGGCGGGCCAGGAGCTCGGACTCGACCCCCCGCAACCTCAACTAGGTGATTACCACCAGGATGAGTATACACACACACACACACACACAACACACACACACACACCCACCACAATCACGACACCACACACACACACACAGACACACACACACACCACACACACCACACACACAAACACACACACACACACACACACACACACACAACCCTACACACACACACACACAAACCACACACCACACACATCTGAAACCTCCCTTCCTTCTCTCTCTCTCCCTCTCTATCCTAACCTAGGTAGAGACCTAACTCCTTTCACCTATCACACGCTTACCTATAATCTCTCTACCAATCACTTCTACCTATCTCTTCTTTTTTTTTTTTTTTTTTTACACAGGGTTTGACACGGTTAAAGGATCCCTAGCTTTTATTGACACTTTATATTTACAGGATTATGGTATTCCTAACTTTATTGGCCAGTTAAGAGCTGTTACCTACATCAGCTCATTTGAAAGCATTTTATTGATATGGAGACATACAATAGGGAAACCAGGATGAATTGAGCATCTGTGGGGCAGCATTTTCATTTTGATCAATTGACTTTATCATCGTTGAATCATTAGCTCTATGCGAATGTGTTCCATACTCGATCGAGTCATCCTTGGTATGTATGAATCTCAGATGGATGATGTTCTGGAGAAGGGTACAGCCAGAGTGCAGTTGCAGCTTTCTGCCCGTCATGTGGCATAAAAAGATGTTTCACGCTGTCCCTCGAAAAGGATCCAAGTGTGGTATTTTGACAATATAGGCCTTTTACAAAACAGTAAGGCCACCCATTCCTCCTGTGTTGAAGTGCTTTCTGCTGAAATGACAAGATCTATCCAGGATGGGTCCAGGCGAAAGATGAGACTCCTTGCTCTGTTACTCTACTTCTGTCCAAGGCATCGCAGATAGAGGGGGGGGGCAGGCAAACCTACGAAAAGTGGAGCAACTCATGGTGTGAGCGTTCATGCGCCCTCGTTCAGGATTTTGCAACCCATACTATCAAGCAAATGCGAAGATACGTTGAAGTGCTGTAACTTCCTGGCTGCCTTGTTTGCAAGATTCACAACATGGTTCTTCAATGTTAGTTTGTGAGCAAATTTCAACCCCAAGGATCTCACTTCTTCTCCAGGTGCCCAACACCCCTGACCCCATTCATCCTTACTACTGCAACCAGCATTACCATCATGGTGCCCTAGAGACGATCATCATTTGCGTTTTCCCTTCTCAGGGGCAAATGATACTTCCATCTCTTTCCCCCAAGCCGTATAGCTCTCAGCATGTGATTTGATGTAGCTTAGAGCAGACTGCATTCTTCATCTTGGATAAGTGGAATGTCATTGATACAGGCGTCTGCATATGCATTGATTCTGGATGAAAGAAGAAGGTCCGGTTGAAGTAGACATTCCATAACAATGGACCCAGCACGCTACCTTTGTGGAACACTTGCCCCCAATAGGAATGTTTTGCAGAATCCGATCCATTGAGACCTACACTTAGAGATCAACCATGAAAGTAATCACTGAGAGACATAAGCGCAGAGCCTTGCAATTCCCAGGGCTATAAAGTTTTGCTAAGATCTCCTGGTGCCACACCCGGTCGAAAACGACAGCAATGTCCAGTGCTAACACAAGCTGACTTTGGATTCATCCAGTGACTGGTGCCACTTAGAGGTGAGAGGATATAACAACAGCTCAAGCACAGTGTACCTTTCTGATCCATAATGGACGCTCACAAAAGTAGTGAGTGTGTAGTCAAAAAACTCTGTCATTTGTCCTTTGAGATTATTGTCTCCAAGGATCTTACCAGTGATTGACAGAGTGACACAGGTCTGTATTGCTGATTTCTGCTCTGCTCTTCTTTTGTGAACAGGGACTACCAATTGCCTCTTTCCATAGAGAGGGGCCATTTACACCTGTACTAGGCGTGCAGAAAATTCTAGTTTAGAGATCTGCTAGCTGGTCCTGCACATCTTCTCACAATCTTGAGGGCTCAACTTGTATCTGGCCACACCCTTTACTTTGGCAAGTGATTTAAGAAGGAAATGCACCTCCACCTGCCTTATGTCACCACTGACAGTTTTGTACACAGTTCTTGCAGCTAGCCCAAGGAGGGTCCCTTGTGCTGGATCAGGAACATTGCATTAAGGTAGCAAAGTGTTCAGTCAAGAGGTCTGCCTTCTCTTGATACTGTAGAGTTGGTCCATCCTGTCCGTTTAGAGTGGAATGAGCTCCATCAGGCAGATAACCTTGTCGTCCTTGACCAGGGACCACCAGGATTTTGGAGCCTACCCAACCTGATGCTACTTTCTTAGTGTCCACCTCCCTTTAGCAATGGCCCACTTTTGAACGTCAACCCGTATGCCTACAGGCTTGCCTGTGCACGTTCCTGTAATAGGTGTGTAGGATGTCTCTATATTACCTTCGCCATCTTTGTACTTAGCAGTAGCAGCCTCTCTACTACAAAGCCAAAACCAAGAGCAGATCTGTATGCTTTGTCACATATTGCCTGTGAGAGTGTGGGTCTTGTTGTAGATTAAGGATGTGTCCAGTGAAGGCTTTCACTTGGTTGTACACATCCCCTTGGAGAAAGCATCCAATCGGTGTGGCGAGCTCAGAGCAAATGCTGGCCAATTACTTCTTTCCATAGCCAGGATGTGCGTGTGGGACTCTCACCTCGATCTGTTGGGAATCTTAAGAGTGGCGTAAAAACAGCCCTTGTGGTCAGACGATGCCACGTAGCCGAGGGGTTGATAAGTGACTATGCCTTCTGCCAGTCACACACTACAGGGTCCCAGGGAGAGCCAAGATATGAAGTAGTGAAATCAACAAAGTTCTCATGTCAAACACTGCAAGAAGGGATCAAGTCCCTCTGTATAAGGTGCTGGTTAGGTCACCAACAATTCTAACTATGTTGACAGTTGAGTTTAGCAGAAGGGAGTCAATATTTTCCATTAGGCGTTGATTTTGGTCGCTGTTGCTACGAGGGTCTGTACAGTGGCACTTGCTAGTACAGAATAACTATGTTTATACAGACTTGAAGAACATCATGTCAAGATGGTGTAGGGGTGTGGCACCATCAATGAGCGGGCAATGAACCACATTTAAGAGAAGCACACAGCTACAACCTCCTCCTTGCCCCACTTGCCTGACTCTTCTCATCCATGAGGTGTAGCCAGCAATTCCTGCCAATATTTCTGGAGTCCTGTCAATCCCAAAAATGTTTTCAACAACAGCTATCTTGTCGGGACGTCGAGTGTTCACAAAAACACATGTGTGAGCTCTCCCAACATTAGTAATGAAACCTCTAATGTTGGCCGACAGATCTGATAGACCTGGTCTCTTCAGATGAAGTGGTCAGCTTTGAGGTGGTGGGTGTGTAGGGAATGTAAGGTGCCTGTCCCTTGAGAGAGGTAGGTATTGAGGCAGCGCAGTGAAGTAGTCTGTGGTCTTTAAGCACAATACCACCTGCTGGGCTGGGATGAGTAAGCTTAATGGTGACGTGTGAGTTTGTTCACCATTTCAGAGATCCTGCTTGGTTTGTTCTGAGAACAGGTCTCTAAACAGTGGCCCTTCTGTCCAAGTTTCCTTTTCTCCGACACTGGTCCTCCCCTGATGTTCCTTCTTGTACAGAATTACACATGGGTATCTCGCCAGGCAGTTGTAGCAGTGTGCCCCTTCCCGGGACAGCGGATCACAGCCTAGTGTGCCAGGGAGGGTGGACTGGATTTGTTGCCTCTCCTGTGTTTTGCAGATTTGTCCCAGATCTGCCGCTGGAATGTGTTAGTGGAGGTGAGATGGCTGTAGATGTCTTCCCACCTCCACGTCCCTCTTCCCGACCTCCCCCCGTCCTCTACCAGATCTGACAGATTTTCCCTGCTGTTCGTACTTTAGGCGCAGTAGGTGCTCAGGTGCAGTATAGTTCCCCTGATCATTAACTGCACCAATCTACGGTGGAAAACTCCTGGCTCAGAACTTGCTGATGAAGCCTGTTACCAGCTTCTGGAATAGTTTGGCCGGGGTGCTACAGGTGTCGATCAGAGATGGTAATGTGCACTGTCAGTGGACATGGCCGGACTGAAAGCAGAGAAGTCAGGTGTAGGAGAATTTACAGCTTCCAAGGCTTCCCTCTTGCTGGGAAGAGATTGTTCCCTCTGTGGTGGTCAGAGGAATTGTGTTAAGAATTCCCAAGGTAGTGTTTTTCTGAACTCTTGTCGTCTGTGGAACCTTAGCGATGACAGAATTCCCCCAATATTTACCCCAGAGAACATCTACCCCCTCTAACATCTCTCCCTACTCCCATTCTCTCTCCCCTCTTCTCCCCCTACCTCTCTCTCCCCCTAGCCTCTCCCTCCCCTACTCAACTCTTCCATCGCCCCCTCATTCCCCCCCCCCCTTCTCCCCCCTCTCTCCCTGCCCTCTCTCTCCCACCTCTCTCCCTACTCTCCCCCTCTCTTTGCCTTCTCTCACCTTACCTGTCCTCCCTCCCTCTCTCCTCTCCACCTGTGGTGGTCAGAGGAAGTGTGTGGGACTTCCAGTCCTTTTCAATAGTGTCACCATCAGCTGAGCAGCTTACGTCACTTGATGTAGGCTTGCACTGACCTTCTACAATAGCTTGGAGGTTATCTAATGATTTGAGGAGCTCATGAAGTGCTTCCCTGTGATGGATTATCTTAGCTGCAACTTTACAACACAGCCCAAGAGGGCAGTCTTGATCTTTGGACAGGAGTCCCTGAGGTAGGACTTCTGAATCTTCCTCCTGTAGCTCCAGGCTTGTATCTCTCTCTCTTCCCTCTCCCATCTCTCCTCTCTAACATCTCTTCCCTCTAACACCTCCCCCCCTCTAACATCTCTCCCCCTCTAACATCTCTCCCTCCCATTATCTCTCCCCTCTTTCTCCCCCTACCTCTCTCTCCCCTAGCCTCTCCTCCCCTCTCACTCTCTCTCCCCTTTTCCCCCTCTCCCCCTCTCTCCCCCTCTCTTTGCCTCTCTCCTCTCCTCTCTCCTCCCTCTCCCTCTCTCCCTCCTCCCTCTCTCCCTCTCTCTCTCTCTCTCTCTCCTTCCTCTCTCTCTCTCTCTCTCTCTCTCTCTCTCCTCTCTCTCTCTCTCTCTCTCTCCTCTCTCCCTCCTCTCCCTCCCTCCTCCCTCTCTCCTCTCTCCCTCTCTCCCCCTCTCTCTCTCTCTCTCTCTCTCCTCTCTCTTCTCTCTCTCTCTCTCTTGCTCTCTCTTGCTCTCTCTTCCCCATTTTCCCTTCTCACTCTCCCCATCTCCTACCATTCCCTTCACTCTCTCTCTCCCCCCTCTCTCTCTCACTCTCACTCTCATTCTCTCTTTCCCTTTTTCCTTCTCACTATCCCCCTCTCTCTTTCTACCTTCCCTTCTCTCTCTCTCTCTCTCTTCTCTCTCTCTCTCCTCTCTCTCTCTCTCTCTCTCTCTCTCCATCTCTTCCCTATTTTTCCCTTCTCACTCTCCCCCTCTCCTTCCCTTCCCTTCTCTCTCTTTTCCCCTCTCACACTCTCTCTCCCCCTTTCCCTTCTCACTCTTCCCCTCACTCTCTCCTACTACCTTTCCCTTCTCTCTTCTCTCACAAAAAAAAAAAAAATGGTGGGGACTCGCAGGAACCAAGGATCAGATGAGAATGGTTCTGGTAGGGAGGGGTGGATGGAGGAGCAGTGGAAAAGGATGGAACAAGAGTGGGAGAGAAAATTAGGAGAGCTTTCTGAAAAAATGGAGAAAGAGCTCTCTGTGAAATTGGAAAAGAGGTTGGAGAAGGAGACAAAGATTTGGGAGGCACAAGTCGAAACTGCAGTAGCCAAGATAAGGGTCCTAGAAGTTGAGATAAAATGCTGAAACGAGTTACAGGGGCAGTGACCAGAGAAGACACAGCATATGAAGCTGTGAGGCCGAACAGGAAGGAAGGAATTATGAATTATGCTAAGGTCATATCAGCCTGCCAAGGAGGGCCATGGTGTGAAAGGGAAGAACAGCTGGTTGCAGATGGAGAGGGTGATAGGTCGAATGCTGAGGCACAACAATGTTATCAAGAGCCACTGGAAAAATCAAGGGAGAAACTGACCACATACAGGCAGGATCCAGAGTCACAGAGGGTGAGGCAATGGGAGGAGGAAAGGGCAAAATCAGTGTTTATCCATGGGCTTCAGGAGAGAGAGGAAAGGGCACACACTGAAAGGCAGCAGGAAGAAAGAAAGGAGATTGAGAAAATCATCACGGAAATAGGTGAAGAGATGAACGAAATTGTAAATTTTCAGAGAATAGGGAGGTACTCGAAGGGGAGAAACCGACCAATCAAGCTGATTCTCAGGAAGGAAACAGTGCGGAACAGGATCCTCCAAGAGAAACCACGATTGAAATACTCGGAAGAGTACAAGAGGGTGTTCCTAGACAGAGACAGAACAAAATCAGAACGACAGCAGCTGAGGGAGAGGACAAAAAAGCGAAAGGAGCTAGGAAAAGAGACAAGGATGGAACCAGCAGAGGTCACTCAGAGCAGAACAGAACAGCAAGGGCAAGCACACACACAACTATTCTCAGAACCATACAACCTATCACACCATCCCAACACACACTACAATCCATACCCACAGCCTCCACCCAACACCGAGCTATAGAATCCCACAGTATGCTACCAGGTCTCCCACCCTCACAGGCCCCCCAAACGACAGTGTTGGAAAGGAAACTGAAGGTATGGTACACAAACGCTGATGGAATAACAAATAAGTGGGAGGAGTGACATGAAAGAGTCAAAGAGGCATCACCGGACATCATAGCTCTCACAGAAACCAAGCTTACAGGTATGATAACAGATGCCATCTTTCCAATGGGATACCAAATCCTGAGGAAAGGCAGAGGGAACAGGTGGGGGGGTGGAGGAGTGGCATTGCTGATCAAAAATCGCTGGAATTTTGATGAGCTGGAGAGAGGAGACAATGGAGAAGAAAGTGATTACATAGCGGGAACGCTTCACTCTGGAGGTCCCAAGGTGGTAATAGCAGTGATGTATAACCCACCACAGAACAGCAGGAGGCCAAGGCAAGAGTACGACGAGAGCAATAGAGTGATTGTTGACACACTGGCTAGAGTGGCCAGAAGAGCTCATGCATGCAGGGCAAAGCTCCTGATCATGGGTGACTTTAACCACAAGGAGATCGATTGGGAGAACTTGGACCCGCATGGGGGCCAAGATACATGGAGGGCTAAGATGATGGAGGTGGTACTGGAAAACTTCATGTACCAACACGTAAGGGACACTACAAGAGAGAGAGGAGAGGATGAACCAGCAAGGCTGGACTTAGTATTCACCTTGAGTAGTGCAGATATCGAGGACATCACATATAAAAGACCCCTTGGGGCCAGTGACCATGTGCTTTTAAGCTTCGAATACACAGTAGAGCTACAAGTGGAGGAGAAGAAGGAAGGCCAGGACGAATGAAGCCAAACTACAAGAAAGGGGACTACACAGGAATGAGGAACTTCCTGAACGGGGTTCAGTGGGACAGAGAACTGACAGGGAAGCCAGTTAATGAGATGATGGAATATGTAGCAACAAAATGCAAGGAGGCTGAGGAGAGGTTTGTACCCAAGGGTAACAGGAATAATGAAAAAGCCAGGATGAGCCCATGGTTCACCCAAAGGTGCAGGGAGGCAAAAACCAAGTGTGCTAGGGAATGGAAGAAATATAGAAGGCAAAGGACCCAGGAGAATAAGGAGAGCAGTCGCAGAGCCAGAAACGAATATGCACAGATAAGAAGGGAGGCCCAAAGACAATATGAAAATGACATGGCAGCGAAAGCCAAATCTGACCCGAAACTGTTGTACAGCCACATCAGGAGGAAAACAACAGTCGATCAGGTAATCAGGCTAAGGAAGGAAGGAGGAGAGACAACAAGAAATGACCGTGAAGTATGTGAGGAACTCAACAAGAGATTCAAAGAAGTGTTCACAGAGGAGACAGAAGGGGCTCCAGAAAGACGGAGAGGTGGGGCACTCCACCATGTGCTGGACACAGTGCACACAACCGAGGAAGAAGCGAAGAGGCTTCTGAGTGAGCTAGATACCTCAAAGGCAATGGGGCCAGATAACATCTCCCCATGGGTAATGAGAGAGGGAGCAGAGGCGCTATGTGTACCCCTAACAACAATATTCAATACATCTATCGAAACAGGGAGATTGCCTGAGGCATGGAAGACAGCAAATGTAGTCCCAATCTTTAAAAAAGGAGACAGACATGAAGCATTAAACTACAGACCAGTGTCACTGACATGTATAGTATGCAAAATCATGGAGAAGATTATCAGGAGAAGAGTGGTAGAACACCTAGAAAGTAACGATCTCATCAACAGCAGCCAACATGGTTTCACGGACGGGAAATCCTGTGTCACAAACCTACTGGAGTTCTTTGACATGGTGACAGCAGTAAGACAAGAGAGAGAGGGGTGGGTGGATTGCATATTCTTGGACTGCAAGTAGGCGTTTGACACAGTTCCACACAAGAGATTGGTGCAAAAACTGGAGGACCAAGCAGGGATAACAGGGAAGGCACTACAATGGAACAGGGAATACTTGTCAGGAAGACAGCAGCGAGTCATGGTACGTGGTGAGGTGTCAGAGTGGGCACCTGTGACCAGCGGGGTCCCACAGGGGTCAGTCCTAGGACCAGTGCTGTTTCTGGTATTTGTGAACGACATGACGGAAGGAATAGACTCTGAGGTGTCCCTGTTGCAGATGACGTGAAGTTGATGAGAAGAATTCACTCGATCGAAGACCAGGCAGAACTACAAAGGGATCTGGACAGGCTGCAGACCTGGTCCAGCAATTGGCTCCTGGAGTTCAATCCCACCAAGTGCAAAGTCATGAAGATTGGGGAAGGGCAAAGAAGACCGCAGACGGAGTACAGTCTAGGGGGCCAGAGACTACAAACCTCACTCAAGGAAAAAGATCTTTGGGTGAGTATAACACCAGGCACATCTCCTGAAGCGCACATCAACCAAATAACTGCTGCAGCATATGGGCGCCTAGCAAACCTCAGAACAGCATTCCGACATCTTAATAAGGAATCGTTCAGGACCCTGTACACCGTGTACTTTAGGCCCATATTGGAGTATGCGGCACCAGTTTGGAACCCACACCTTGCCAAGCATGTAAAGAAACTAGAGAAAGTGCAAAGGTTTGCAACAAGACTAGTTCCAGAGTTAAGAGGTATGTCCTATGAGGAGAGGTTAAGGGAAATCAACCTGACGACACTGGAGGACAGGAGAGATAGGGGGGACATGATAACGACTTACAAAATACTGAGAGGATTTGACAAGGTGGACAAAGACAGGATGTTCCAGAGACTGGACACAGCAACACGGGGACACAGTTGGAAGCTGAAGACACAGATGAATCAAAGGGATGTTAGGAAATATTTCTTCAGCCACAGAGTAGTCAGGAAGTGGAATAGTTTGGGAAGCGATGTTGCGGAGGCAGGATCCATACATAGCTTTAAGCAGAGGTACGATAAAGCTCATGGTTCAGGGAGAGTGACCTAGTAGCGACCAGTGAAGAGGCGGGGCCAGGAGCTTGGACTCGACCCCTGCAACCTCAACTAGGTGAGTACAACTAGGTGAGAACACACACACACACACACACACACACACACACACACACACACACACACACACACACACACACACACACACACACACACACACACACACACACACACACACACACACACCTCTAGTTTACAATCCTAATACTGAAAGGTACGTACCAAATTTTTAAAGCCAACATCTCGACGTGTTCGATACTCGTCCTTGGTGAGTGAGAGAGGCAGGAGAAGCCAGGGTCTGGTGGAACATCTCTGTTTGTTTGACGACACAAATACGATAACCGGAAATTATACTGTCAGCGAATGTGTAAAGAAAGTCTCTCTGTCTGTCTGTCTCTATCTGTCTGTCTGTTTGTCTCTCTGACCCTTTCTGTCTGTCTATTTCTCTCTGACCCTCTCTGTCTCTCTGTTTGTCTCTCTGTATCTGTCTGTCTGTCTCTATCTGTCTGTCTGTCTGTTTGTCTCTCTGTCCCTTTCTGTCTGGCTCTTTGTCTCTGACCCTCTCTGTCTGTCTGTTTGTCTCTCTGTATCTGTCTGTCTGTCTCTCTGTCTCTATCTCTCTTTCACTTTCTCTCCTCTCTCTCGCCGTGTTCTCATTCCCCCACCTGTCCTCCCTCATTCAAGAAGTTAATACGCAGCTTCAGGGTCTGGCCAGAGGTAATCCGCTAAGAGCCGGGCAGGTGTTCACAACAATGCCTCGCCCACATTCTTTCTTCTTTCATATTTAGCCATGGTCAACATTACTGGCAATTGGAAGGGAGATGTGAGTAAATGAGTGTGTGGAGAGTAATGTTGAGTAAATGAAAATGTGAGTGAGGGAGTTTGTGAGTGTGGAAGATATGAGTAAATGTGCTGAGGCAGGGAGGGAGTAGGTGATAGAGTGTGAGTCTAGAGTAAGAGAGTAAGGAAGCAGTTATGTGAGGACGATAAAGTTTACTCTGAGGATGTAAGTTAACACGGAATACCTAATTCTGTCTAGATTAAAAAGGCAAGTATAGTAAAGCAGAAGGCTCTCTCCATCTTTACTCCCCCGACCACTGCTGGTATCAAATGGAAAGATAACAATATCAGAGACCGGGCCGCGGGGGGGGGAGCGCGTTGACCCCCGAAACCCTCTATGTAAACTCAAGGTAAACACAGTATTAAAAAAAAAACAATAGATTCACAGTAGAGATAGAAATGTAAGAATGGAAAGGAGAACACACCACCCTATTATATAC
>NC_069462.1:2735589-2755098 GCF_026875155.1 Cherax quadricarinatus | reverse complement strand
GTGAACTAGGTACAAAGGTAATGACTACAATTTAAAAAAGGTAATGAATTCGTAAATGGTTTTTACGTTTAATTTTGGGCTACAATATGAAAAAATTTTATAGAGTAATGACATTCACCTTCCACACCCGGCAAAACGTAATGATTATTGGTGAAATATTGATTTTGATCACACACCACACACACCCACACACACACACACACACACACACACAACACACACACACCACACACACACAAAAACACACACACACAACACACACAACACACACACTTTAGTTTAATATCTTTTGCACCCCATACCCACCCTGGGGGCGGTAGTCAAAAATTACAAAGGTACATAATGGGCCCAGTGACTGGACCGAAAGTTATGATAGCTAAATATTACAAAGGAATGAACTCCAGGTAGATCTGGTCACTAATCAGGAAAAGTTACAGAGGTAATGAATCATTTCACCCCTATACAGGGTTTTCAGTCATGAACAAATTACAAATAATGAACCATAAAAACGTCCACCCCTGGTCACAATTGTAATGAGTTAAAATACAAATTTAAGGGGATCATACACCCACCTAGGGCGCGCGCACATACACACACGGGGGCGCACGCACGGACATTTTGCCCCGACTACAAATAATGCATACACAAAAGGACCACACCCAAACACACACCCACACACACACCCCAAAAACCCCACACACACCCCCTCACACACCCCCACCCTAAACAACCCCACACAACCCCTCACACAAAACCCACAAACACACACCCCACACAACACACACACACCCACACACGCACACCACACCCACACACGCACATATTTAAGAAAGGAAACAGAAACGAGGCACTAAACTACAGACCTGTGTCTCTGACATGTATTGTGTGCAAAGTCATGGAGAAGATTATCAGGAGGAGAGTGGTCGAACACCTGGAAAGGAACAAGATTATAAATGAAAACCAGCATGGGTTCATGGAAGGCAAATCTTGTATCACAAACCTCCTGGAGTTTTATGACAAGGTAACAGAAGTAAGACATGAGAGAGAGGGTTGGGTAGATTGCGTTTTCCTAGACTGCAGGAAGGCCTTTGACACAGTTCCCCACAAGAGACTAGTGCAGAAGCTGGAGGATCAGGCACACGTAAAAGGAAGGGCACTGCAATGGATAAGGGAATACCTGACAGGGAGGCAGCAACGAGTCATGGTACGTGAAGAGGTATCACAGTGGGCGCCTGTTACGAGCGGGGTCCCACAGGGGTCAGTTCTAGGACCAGTGCTATTTTTGATATATGTGAACGACATGATGGAAGGAATAGACTCTGAAGTGTCCCTGTTCGCAGATGACGTGAAGTTGATGAGAAGAATTAAATCGGACGAGGATGAGGCAGGACTGCAAAGAGACCTGGAGAGGCTGGACATGTGGTCCAGTAACTGGCTTCTCGAATTCAATCCAGCCAAATGCAAAGTCATGAAGATTGGGGAGGGGCAAAGAAGACCGCAGACAGAGTATAGGCTAGGTGGACAAAGACTACAGACCTCACTCAGGGAGAAAGACCTTGGGGTGACCATAACACCGAGCACATCACCGGAGGCACACATCAACCAAATAACCGCTGCAGCATACGGGCGCCTGGCAAACCTGAGAATAGCGTTCCGATACCTTAATAAGGAATCGTTCAAGACACTGTACACTGTGTATGTTAGGCCCATACTGGAGTATGCAGCACCAGTCTGGAAACCCACACCTGGTCAAGCACGTCAAGAAGTTAGAGAAAGTACAAAGGTTTGCAACAAGGCTAGTCCCAGAGCTCAAGGGAATGTCGTACGAGGAAAGGTTAAGGGAAATCGGACTGACGACACTGGAGGACAGAAGGGTCAGGGGAGACATGATAACGACATACAAGATACTGCGGGGATAGACAAGGTGGACAGAGATAGGATGTTCCAGAGAGGGGACACAGGGACAAGGGGTCACAACTGGAAGCTGAAGACTCAGACGAGTCACAGGGACGTTAGGAAGTATTTCTTCAGTCATAGAGTTGTCAGCAAGTGGAATAGCCTAGCAAGTGAAGTAGTGGAGGCAGGAACCATACATAGTTTTAAGAAGAGGTATGACAAAGCTCAGGAAGCAGAGAGAGAGAGGATCCAGTAGCGATCAGTGAAGAGGCGGGGCCAGGAGCTGAGTCTCGACCCCTGCAACCACAATTAGGTGAGTACAATTAGGTGAGTACACACACCCACACACGCACACACACACCACACACACGCGCACACACACACACACACACCCTCACACACACCCGCACACACAACCCTCACACACACCCACACACACGCACGCACACACACACACACACACACACACACACACACACACACACATTGATTGCATCTTCTTGGACTGCAAGAAGGCCTTTGACACAGTTCCTCACAAGAGATTAGTGCAGAAGCTAGAGCATCAGGCGCATATAACAGGAAGGGCACTGCAATGGATCAGAGAATACCTGACAGGGAGGCAACAACGAGTCATGGTACGTAATGATGTATCACAGTGGGCACCTGTGACGAGCGGGGTCCCACAGGGGTCGGTCCTAGGACCAGTGCTATTTTTGGTATATGTGAACGACATGACGGAAGGGTTAGACTCAGAAGTGTCCCTGTTTGCAGATGATGTGAAGATAGTGAGGAGAATTAAATCTGATGAGGACCAGGCAGGACTTCAAAGAGACCTGGACAGACTGGACACCAAAGACCAGGTGATCAGACTGAAGACAGAAGGTGGAGAACTCACAAGAAATGATCAGGAGGTATGTGAGGACCTAAACAGGAGATTTAAGGAAGTTTTTACAGTAGAGACAGGAAGGGCTTTGGGAAGACAGCACAGAAGGAAACATCAAGAGGGAATATACCAACAAGTGTTGGATGACATACGAACAACCGAGGAGGAGGTGCAAAAGCTGCTAAGTAACCTTGATACCTCAAAGGTGATGGGACTGGACAACATCTCCCCATGGGTCCTTAGAGAAAGAGCAGAGATGCTGTGCATGCCCCTAACCACCTAACCACAATCTTCAACACATCCCTTGAAACTGAGCAACTACCTGAGAAATGGAAGACAGCAAATGTAGTCCCCATATTTAAGAAAGGAAACAGAAATGAGGCACTAAACTACAGACCTGTGTCTCTGACGGAAAATATTAGTTTGTATGCAGATTTTTGGTTTCGGGAGAAGTGGAGAAGGGTTGGCAGGGGAGTGGGTGAGGGACATTTCGGGGATGAAGGGTTTAATAGGGTATTAAGTGAGCAGGACAGTGACAGACTCGAGGGTAGTATTAGTGTAGAAGAGGTGGAGGAGGCAGTTTTTGGGATGTGCCAGGGTAAAACCCCAGGCATAGACGGCATACCAAACGATTTTATAGGTGTCATTGGGGGAGTGTACGGCATTGTCTGGTGGGGGTTTTGAATTGTATGTTAAGTAGTAGAAGGATGGGGAAATCGCAAAGAACAGGTGTCACGGTTTTAGTGCCCAAAAAGAAGGAATGCCGAGTTTTGAATGATTACCGTGCGATTACGTTAATGTGCTCGGATTACAAGATTTTTGCTAAAGTTTTGGGCAACAGAATGAGGAAAGTGTTGGGTTTAGTGTTACATAGGGGGCAGTTGGGAATTCCGGGAAGAAGGATGAGGGATGGACATGGTTTGATTAGGGATTTCCTAGAGAGATGTACGGGAGGGGGAATACTAGGTTTAGATTGGGTGAATGCATATGATTGCGTGGACAGAGATTTCTAGGGTTTGCTTAGAGAGGTTGGGGTTTCGGGAGGGGGTAGTGAGGTGGGTGAACACCCTGTATGCTGAGGCAGAGGTGAGGGTACAGGTCAATGGGAGGTTGGGTGAAAGTGTACCGATGGAGAGAGGTTTGAGGCAGGGCTGTCCGATGTCACAGCTGCTCTTTGCATGTGTGCAGAATCCTTTTTATGAGTCTGTTGAGAGGGTGATGGACAAACAGGAGATGGAGGGGGGTGCAAAGGGGGCATCATTGGGTATGTGGATGATACTACTGTTTTGCTACGGGGTAAGGAGGAGTTAAGGAGGGTGGGTAGAGTGATTCAGATGTTTGGTATGAATACCAGAATGAGAGTTAATACGGTGAAATCAAGGTTACTAGAGGTCGGTAAATGGATAGGGGGGGGGGGCTTGGGGATGGGATTAGGATGGACAGTGGTTGACAGAATCAGGGTATGTGGGATATGGTATATGGCGGAAGTGCAGGCATGCAGAAGGGTAAATTCAGAGTCTGTCACGGGTAAGGTTTTAAGTAGACTAGGAGGTTTAAGTGCGAGGGACTTAGCTTTACATCAGAGGGTAGTGGTGGTAAATTCACTTGTCTATAGCAAGGTATGGGGGGGGTGGCAGAGGTTTTTCCCTTAGAGGTACGAGATATTGTGGAAATGCACAGGAGGGTGCTGAAGTTTGTGTGGGGATTTGGGAGGGCATGGTTAAGTAAGGAGGTAGTTATGACGGATGTTCGAAGAGGGGGTTTAGGTTTGTTGCCTTTAGGACTGAGAGTAATGGCTGTATATATCAAGCGGAGGTATATAAGGGAAGGGGGTGTGAGGGGTGCTAAAGTAGGAAGTTATGGAGGAGGCATGTAAATGGTGGAGTGGGAAGGAATTGAGGTTTTGTGAAGATATGTTGAGATTTTCATTGACAGTGCAACAGGTGGATAACATCAAAGTGAAAAGGTTGGTGAGGGTAGTGAAAGGTCAAGAAATTATGCAAGGGGTAGCCGTGTATCCAACGTATGATTGGGGGGTTATTTGGAAAGATTTTAGTAAGCTTCGGATACCGGCTAGAGTAAGAGAATTAGTGTATCGTTTTATCATGGGGATTCTGGCTTCCAAGGAGGTGTTACGTTGTATGGGGTTTGTGGAAGAGGCTTTTTGTCAGTTTTGTGGTGATGTTGAACGGCGTTTCATGTGGTCTTCTTTTGTACCTCCTTGGAGGGGGTGAGATCATGGATGGTTGGGGTTATCAGACTGTTGGGGGGGGGGTCGTTTGCCACTTTTAAGGGCTTTACTACTAGATGTAAGGGGAGTGCCTAGGGATGTTGGAAGGGCTATAATGTATATCATAGTAGATTATCTGGATATCTCATGGGGAATGAGGGGATTAAGGGGTGATACGACGATAAAAGCGTTGGCGGCTAGATTCTATAGGACGAAGTGTAGGAATATGCTGGTTTATGGGGCGTCCTGGGAAAAAAGTTTCTCGGAAGGTTATAGGAACCTCACTGTGGGTTCCCTTTGTCGGGGTCCCTGAGGATGGACAAAGGAGTGGTCTCCTTATGAGGGGATGTAAAGGGGGGGTGTTTTTTTTTTTTTTTCTCTGGAGCTTATGTCGTGTGTAAGAGGAAGGTAGTGAGAATTAGGTATGGATGGTATGCCATGTTTCACGAGAATGTTTGTCATAGTGAGATATAAGTGTGGTTTCCAGGGTTAAATTTCTAAGCCTGATGGTTATGTTCACTGTGTTTAAAATTTCCTTGATAGCCAGGATACCGAGCCCTTAGGATCTCGTTTTTAAGTAATTAGATTGGCAAGTTGGTTTCAACAAAAAATTTTCTGAGATACGTGTCAGTTCTTTTGGGACTGGCAAATTACAGCTGCCTTATCCTTATTACTTTTCTTGTCTTATGTTTAACTTTTATTGTCTGATGAAGGTTCTATGTGAAAAAATTTAAGTGTATGTATAGGTTTTGGGTCTATACCATGTTTTTATGGGGTTATACCAAAAAAGTCTTGTGGACAAGATTTTCGGTTTATATACATATGTGGGAGGTTTAATTATGTATAGGGTTTGGTTTTAAACCCTTTAATGTGCCGAGGTTTTGTTATAAAAACTTGTTTTGGGTTATTTTATTATTGTATGTTACATGTATGTTGTTCTGTTTTCTGTATCAGAATTATTGTATTTGAGGGTTTAACATATTAATAATAGTAAAATACTGTTTCTCTATCTCTATGGTTATTGTGCATAAGGAATCATACGTTCCTTCCGAATTCCTATTGGTTAGGATTCAATGTAACATAACTTAACCAGTACTCTGTACCCTGTCATAGCGGGTATGTTAGGGTTTTGTCTTGTTTTGTAGTTGTTATGGTAGCTTTGGTTAGGGTCTTTTTACTTTACTGACATGATATGTGTAGTACATATATTGTGTGTTAAAGGTGGTTATGGTTTTAGTCATGTGTGAAAATTTCAACTTTAGTAATCTTGTGATGTTGTACATTTGTATGATGTTTTTGTTGTAATAGGACATGTCAGGTATTCATTTTATATTGTTAAACTATGTAAAGTTTCATTTTGGTGTGTTTTCTTTGGGTACAATGGCTTGGCGGCAACTATTAATGACTGTTATACTTTAGTGAGGTTTGTCTTAGCGTGTATTGTTTGCTATAACAAGATGTTATAATACTTGTTCCCGCCAGGAATAACCTGGTACTAGTAGCACAAAAGAATGTTTTGTATTCCTGTACTATTATTTTGCATCCTTGTACTTTTGTAAGGTTTCTAATAAAATATAAAAAAATAATTAATTAGTTGAGTGTAGCTAATTAATCCTAGAATTTGCTTATACCTTTTGCATGGCCCGTTATTTTGCTGCTGAAAACAGATATTGAAGTCGCCCAGTATTATTGTCTCGCAATTGTTTTCATCTCCGGACAAAGACTCTGGAAAAGTCTTCTAAGAACTGGTCTGGGTGGGAGGGCGGTAACTAGTTCCTACTAAGATGGGTTTGGTCTTGGGAAGCAGCACTTCAAACCATAGAATCTCCAGTTTATTGTTATTTAAATCAGGTCTTGGGTTGTAAAGCTAAGTCATTTCTAATGTAGGCACATACTCCACCACCCTTTCTGTTCCTATCTAAGCGTTTTATATTGTAACCTTCTATTTTGACCTCGTCGTCAGTCACCGTATCATCCAACCAAGATTCAGAGATGGTTATAACTACCGCCCTAATTTTGTTAGCTAGAATCCTAATCTCTGCCAATTTAGGAAGAAGTGATCTTGCATTGACATGAATAAAATGAAGGCCTGTTTTCATAAAACAATCATAATCATCAATATATTGGCAATGGGTCATTTGTATTAAAATTAGGTAAATCAATGTCATCACTGCTAAAGGGTAACTGTGCCAAAGTGCATTTGTTACACACAAAATGAATTCTGGCACCGTTGCTATAATTGTACATACATCCATCATGCACCCACCCCTTACACATTTTACATAAGGTGCCTTTTCTGTTTTTCATGCGTACTTTTAGTACAGTGTTTGCACTGTTTGGTTAGTGTTTGAGATAATAATGGCTGTATTGTCTCACATTGACCTATGTATGCATTACATATGGAGTTAAGGTTATCATTCCTAGCTACTAGACCGTCATTATCACCGTCATTTTATCTGTCTGTTTTGCCTCTGCACAACAGTTTGAGGTCCTGGATTAATTTGGATATCACCACTTAAGAGTGCTACAATAAGAGCTGTGTGCCACTGTTTTTGTTTGGGTATGCGGTGTTGCCATAACCTTGCGCGATAGTGATATTTACTTTTCTGGTAGGATGGCAACTGTTGGGCTTTTACTGTCCAGGGCGCTGTTACTCCATTCACCTTTTCCAGCCCCCATGACTGATTTCTTTCTTCATGGAATTGAAGAAGAAAGATAAATATGATTATGGCAGCCTGTACCCCCCTAATGCCTGCCATTTTCACTCTTCGCTCTTTTACTCATATACAATATATTTATTTCTCTTTTCCAGTCCCTAGGAGACTTAGTATCTGCTTTAGCAATCACCACTGAATTACTAGTAAAATTTCCTCTTCAAAACCCTCTTCACTGTTCTGTGTTTTATATCAACTTGTATTTGCATTGCTTTAAATAAAATATAAAAAAAAAACTTCACAAACCCCTTACAGTTAACCCCTTATTACACACTCCCCTTCCCACCTCACTTCACAGTCTGGCTTCACCAATTAACTTCTAACTCCTTTCCATCATTCGCTGCCTGACCATGGTAGAGTGCGGTTGTGCTCTGCACCCCTCTGCTGTTTGTAGGCGAGCTCCCTTGTCAGTTACCTGGCTGCAGTGGTGTGAAGTGGTGCTGTCACACCTCGGCTAACAACATAGGTGCACTGTGATTGTCAAGATTGCGGTTAGTCTGAGACGCCAGATAAATACTGTAGGCATTGAGCTACTTAAAGGAACAATAACGCCCAGTTCTGTGCAAGTCTTATTGCCAAAGATCATCCGGGAGACATATGGTGTACAAGATAGTGACTTGTATGGTGTTGCATTGAACGGAGGACAAAGAATTTTCGTCAAACTGCTGTCAGCAACGGTCTATGAATCGTTAGTCACCAGGTTTCAGGACGTGAGTCTTAACGTCACACCAGCTGTCAGTGTAAGAATGATAGATGTTTCACGGCATTATACGTGGATCAAGTTACGCAACGTTCCCTTTGAGGCGGACGAGGCAGATATAAGGAAAGTTTTTGAGAAGTATGGGATGGTGCATTATGCTCAACATGGTACGTTGGCGGCAGGAGCCTATGCTGGTTTTCCAGAGGGTTCTTTCAACCTCAAAATGACTTTGAGGCACCCAATACCGTCCTATGTGTATCTACAAGATTTCAGGATGCAGGTAATGGTAATGTACCCAGGACAACGACGTACATGCCGCCTATGTTTACCTACCTACCTGTGGTGAGTATGATCACATAGCAGCGACCTGTGACAAGCGAAGACATGTGCCTGGACCTGTGGTGGACGTCACAGCCCCTGCTTCAAAGGTGGCAGGTGAGGAACAAACATCGGATGGAGGGCGTGGTGTTTTGTGGAGCGAGATAGTGGATCGGGCACACAGGACTGGCGGTGAGTTGGAGTCCCGCCCCAAGCTGCCTGATCAGGTGTCGTCTCCTGTGGATAAGGAGGAGCAGCAATTACAGGAGAAGGTTCTTGAGATTGAGGAGGAATTGGTGGAGGTGTTGAAGACTTTGTCACTGCCAGAGAGGGACGTTACATCTGAGTGTGGTGTCATCGGAGAATCGTCGCTTCCAGAAAGTCTGAGACATGATAATTTGGGACGTGATGGTGGTTTGGAGTCGTCCATTGAATCATTAAACCATTCTCAGGTGGAGGTGGAGGTTCATCGAGAGGCAACATCTGACCAAGACATGTGTAACATGACTGTCACGAGAAAGAGGGCGGCTACATCAGATTCTGATGACGTCCTTACGCCTGCACAAAGGCCTGGGAAACAGACTGAGGTGAAGTGTGAAGGTAGTGGTGTAGGTGTACAAAACAGAGTACAAAACAAATTCTGGCCACAAAATAGAGCGAAACACCAACGTCAAAGACCTGGGAGTGATCATGTCGGAGGATCTCACCTTCAAGGACCATAACATTGTATCAATCGCATCTGCTAGAAAAATGACAGGATGGATAATGAGAACCTTCAAAACTAGGGAGGCCAAGCCCATGATGACACTCTTCAGGTCACTTGTTCTATCTAGGCTGGAATATTGCTGCACACTAACAGCACCTTTCAAGGCAGGTGAAATTGCCGACCTAGAAAATGTACAGAGAACTTTCACGGCGCGCATAACGGAGATAAAACACCTCAGTTATTGGAGCGCTTGAGGTTCCTAAACCTGTATTCCCTGGAACGCAGGAGGGAGAGATACATGATTATATACACCTGGAAAATCCTAGAGGGACTAGTACCGAACTTGCACACGAAAATCACTCACTACGAAAGCAAAAGGCTTGGCAGACGATGCACCATCCCCCCAATGAAAAGCGGGGGTGTCACTAGCACGTTAGAGACCATACAATAAGTGTCAGGGGCCCGAGACTGTTCAACTGCCTCCCAGCACACATAAGGGGGATTACCAACAGACCCCTGGCAGTCTTAAAGGGCTGGCACTGGACAAGCACCTAAAGTCAGTTCCGGATCAGCCGGGCTGTGGCCGTACGTTGGTTTGCGTGCAGCCAGAAAGCAACAGCCTGGTTGATCAGGCTCTGATCCACCAGGAGGCCTGGTCACAGACCGGGCCGCGGGGGCTTTTGACCCCGGAACTCTCTCCAGGTAAACTCCAGGTATAGGAGGCACCAGAAGAAGGGGGAGGGAAAGAGAGCACTCTGAAGGTTTTCAACTTTAAATTCAAGCTTGGAGTTGTAAAGAGTGATGAGAGGAAGCAGGGGTGGAAACTTTAATAGCCTTAGGTGTATGTCTGTAAATGTTAAATGGGTTATGTAGCGGTATGAAGAGAGATTGGTTTCGTAATTTTCTGAATAAATCTAGAGTGGATGTTGTGTTCCTGCAGGAGCACAATTTTAAAGAGGGTAGGGTGTTGGAGGTGGCAGGATTTCGAGTAGTTCCCCTGCCATTCCCCATCTAAAAGGTGGTGTTGGAATTTTAATAAGGGAGACAAGCCCGTTTTTTTTGCAGAGAAGCGAGGGAGGAGGGGGAGGGAGGGTGTTGCGTGTGGATGGGTGGTAATTGGGTAAGTGTGTGTCTTTTGTGAGTGTGTATGCACCAGCTGAAAATAACATAAAGGTAAAGAATAATTTTGTGTGTGAGGATCTTGTGTTTTTCTTAATTTGAAACTGCCAGAGGTGGCGATAGTTGGTGGGGACTGGAATAGTGTAATCGGGGGTGGCTGATGTGGACCCAAGAGGGGTGGATATATGTCTGTGGCTCTTAGGGATTTTTTCAGGGATGTTAGGTTATGTGATGCCTTTGGGGGGGCGGTGTGGGAGACTGGGAAAATACGTTTGTTAGGAGGGGGATATTGCTGCGAGACTAGATAGAGTGTACCTTTCTCAGGGAGTGGATGTGAATCTTTCAGTACTGTTGAGGCTACAATGTCAGATCATAGGGCAGTGGTAGTGGAGGTTGGGTGGGGGATGCTCGCGGACATATATAGAAGTTATTGGAAAAATTAAATACAAGTGTGTTAGGTGATGAGGAGGGGTTGAGGGGTTTTTCAGTCCTATGGGGGGGAGCTTAGTGTGGAAGAACAGGGAGTGGGGTGACATTGTGACATGGGGGGATAGTGTCGCAAAGGAAAAGATTGGAAAGTTTTATGTGAGAGAGGGAAAACGTATTAATAATTAAAATATGGGCTGGCTAACTATTTAGAGCATAGGTTAAGGTGCTATGGGCAGGGGGTGGGTGGGAAATAATTTTCCTATTTGGATGAAATAGCTGAAATAAAGGGGAGGTTGAGGGTATTGCAAAATTTAAAAGGTTTCAAGCTGTAAGGGTGCAGGCAGGGGTGGAGGAAGTGCTTTGGGGCGACAAAACCGTCAGCGTGTGTTTTGAGGCATCAAAAGCAAAGGCAGGTGGTGACAGCTATACCATGTTTTGAGGTAATGGATATGGTTGGGAAAATTTAGAGGGAGGGCAGGAGATACGAACCCCGAAGGGGGATGTGTGCGTATGCGGGCTTGGTACGAGAAGTACTGGAACAGTGGGGGGTGGGCGACGTGGCGTTGGACAAGGGTGTGTACGTATGGGACATGTAATTTAGGAAATAGTGATAGAAAGGCTTTAGGTGGGACTATTACGGCAGAGGAAATAAAAGAATGCGTTAAGGGGAAAAGAGGAAGGGGAAAGCTCCCGGTTTGACGGTCTCCCAGTAGAATTTTATTTACAACATTGGACGTTGATAAAGAATTTATAGTTAGGTTATTTAATCGATGAAGGAGAAGGGTAAGTTGGGGGAGAAACAGGTAACAGCAGTTTTTAGTGTTGGTCCCCAAGGTCAAGGGGCAGCCCCACCTTCGGGGGTACCGAGCCATATCACTGATGTGTGGGAGACTTAAAGGTGTTTGCAAAAATTTTAGGTCTCCCTGATAACATGGTGTATACATAGTGTATAGTGTATACTACAGTGGCTCCCTAGTATATAGATGATAAAGGCTAAAGTGTCATTTGAAAACAGGTGAATTTGTAAATGAAGTGATAAGCCTATAGAGGCAGGTGCCAGAAGTCGCCAGAAACTTACCACAGAGGTCAGCTGTTTTAATAATCTTTCTGGCTTGCTAGTGTACTCGCATATAATCTAGTGATACCAGTGAATAGCAGAATACAGTGCTGTAGTAGCAACTAACCAGTATTATAATGGTACTTAGTGGAGTGGAGTGACTTTCATTAGTTTCTTTTTTCTTGAAATACCAGACGTATACATTGAATTTCATATAACCTGTAGTTACCAGCGGTCGCAATATACACAACGAGAAGCAATTATTACTACAGAAAAAGCGTCCTTCCTCCAAAATTTCCACCACTCAACTATAGTGATAATATAGCATTTATTGTGGTGGAGACGAAAAAAAAAAAAAACTAGAAAAGCTAGATACAGCGATTGATAAACAAGGGTTGAGGCTCGACCGTTCGTCACTGTAGGAGCTGCCAGAAATCACCGGTTCTTCAACACGCAAGTTATACTTTTGTATCAATCAAATCACATATTACTCGGGTAGATAATTTCAAGTAGATCCTTCATGTGTTAGCCCAAATCACCGACTAGTATGTTTTAAATAAGTGACCCACTGATCAGATCAGATTGACTGGTCCGAACCCTCGACTGGTCCGAACCCTTGATGGTCCGAACCCTTGACTGGTTTCAAACGGATTCGTTGGACAATAAAGCAGACTGTAAAAGGATGGGTTGTAGGTGCCCTTATCAAACACAAACAATAAATATAAATCAAGTCCCAATATGAGTCAGTTTTTAGCAAGCCGCTAACCAGACTGAGAGTCGAAGATCAAAATGATTTTTTTTATGAGAGAGCCACAAAATTTGGTTAACACAAGCCTATCCGATGTTATCCTGACGCCAAATGACTTCGAACAGGCGATAAATGACATGCCCATGCACTCTGCCCCAGGGCCTGGAGTTTTACCTGGAGTATACCTGGAGAGAGTTCCGGGGGTCAACGCCCCCGCGGCCCGGTCTGTGACCAGGCCTCCTGGTGGATCAGAGCCTGATCAACCAGGCTGTTGCTGCTGGCTGCACGCAAACCAACGTACGAGCCACAGCCCGGCTGATCTGGAACTGACTTTAGGTGCTTGTCCAGTGCCAGCTTGAAGACTGCCAGGGGTCTGTTGGTAATCCCCCTTATGTGTGCTGGGAGGCAGTTTAACAGTCTCGGGCCCCTGACACTTATTGTATGGTCTCTTAACGTGCTAGTGACACCCCTGCTTTTCATTGGGGGGATGGTGCATCGTCTGCCAAGTCTTTTGCTTTCGTAGTGAGTGATTTTCGTGTGCAAGTTCGGTACTAGTCCCTCTAGGATTTTCCAGGAGTATATAATCATGTATCTCTCCCTCCTGCGTTCCAGGGAATACAGGTTTAGGAACCTCAAGCGCTCCCAATAATTGAGGTGTTTTATCTCCGTTATGCACGCCGTGAAAGTTCTCTGTACATTTTCTAGGTCGGCAATTTCACCTGCATTGAAAGGTGCTGTTAGTGTGCAGCAAAAGCCTTCGACAAGTGTGACCATGGCGTAATAGCGCACAAAATGCGTGCTAAAGGAATAACAGGAAAAGTCGGTCGATGGATCTATAATTTCCTCACTAACAGAACACAGAGAGTAGTCGTCAACAGAGTAAAGTCCGAGGCAGCTACGGTGAAAAGCTCTGTTCCACAAGGCACAGTACTCGCTCCCATCATGTTCCTCATCCTCATATCCGACATAGACAAGGATGTCAGCCACAGCACCGTGTCTTCCTTTGCTGATGACACCCGAATCTGCATGACAGTGTCTTCCATTGCAGACACTGCAAGGCTCCAGGCGGACATCAACCGAATCTTTCAGTGGGCTGCAGAAAACAATATGAAGTTCAACGATGAGAAATTTCAATTACTCAGATATGGTAAACACAAGGAAATTAAATCTTCATCACTACGACATCACGGCGTGCATAACTGAGATAAAACACCTCAATTACTGGGAGCGCTTGAGGTTCCTGAACCTGTATTCCCTGGAACGCAGGTGGGAGAGATACATGATTATATTCACCTGGAAAATCCTAGAGAGACTAGTACCGAACTTGCATACGAAAATCACTCACTACGAAAGCAAAAGACTTGGCAGACGATGCAACATCCCCCCAATGAAAAGCAGGGGTGTCACTAGCACGTTAAGAGACCATACAATAAGTGTCAGGGGCCCGAGACTGTTCAACTGCCCCAGCATACATAAGGGGATTACCAACAGACCCCTGGCAGTCTTCAAGCTGGCACCGGACAAGCACCTAAAGTCGGTTCCTGACCAGCCGGGCTGTGGCTCGTACGTTGGTTTGTGTGCAGCCAGCAGCAACAGCCTGGTTGATCAGGCTCTGATCCACCAGGAGGCCTGGTCATAGACCGGGCCACAGGGGCGTTGACCCCCGGAACTTTCTCCAGGTAAACTCCAGGTAATAGGTTCAAATGTGTTGTGGGGAGGGTGGTGTCAAAATCTCAGTTTGGGTTGCCAGGAAGGTCGATGATTGAAGGACATGGGGATACTGAGAAGCTTTGTGGAAGCTAAGGATGGGGGTGGAGGGGTGGCTTTGTTGGCTCTAGATTGGCAGGGAGCATATGACAGAGTGGAAAGGGGAGCTTTGCAGGTTATACTTAGGAGACAGGGTTTTGGGGAGGAAATAGTCGAGTGGGTAAATACGTTGTACAAGGGGGCGAAAATGAGGATACTGATTAATGGGTGTATGGGGAGGGAAATTGCAATGGGTAGAGGCCTTAGACAGGGATGCTCCTTGTCCCAAATATTGTTTGCGTGTTTCCAGGACCCCTTTTATAGAATGGTTGACCGTAGCTTATGTACACCATGTGAGGGAAGTGTGGGGGGTGGGAGGGCCTGGCCGGGTTTAATTGGATAAGTTGACGACACCACTGTTCTCATTCGTGAAGGGATGTCAATGGGAGTGTTGGACGAGGTTGTGCAATTATTTGGAAGTGCCACGGGTATGCAGGTAAATAGTGCGAAGTCAAGGTGCACGGGGTTGGGTTCTTGGGTGGGGGGTGTGGGGGGGAGATGTAATGTTGTTAAAGAATGGGCGGTGTCTTTAAAGATTTGTGGTATTATTTATAAGGATGACATGGTTGCGGCGTGGGAGGAAAACTCGGATAGGTTATTGGAAAGGATCGTGGGGCGTCTAGGTGTTCTGAGACCCCAGCGCCTAACTCTGATACAGCGAGTGATAGTCGTGAACATTTTATTGTATAGTAAGGTTTGGCATGTTGCAGCTGTGTTCCCAATTACAGGGACAGCAATTGCGGGGATTCTAAGACGGGTGTACAAATTTTTGTGGGGTTCACATTGTGATTGGTTATGGAGGGAAGTTGTAATGCTACCTGTAAGTCAGGGTGGGTTGGGGTTGATGGATTTGAGACGGAGGGCTAAATGTGTGTTTATTAAATGGGAAGTGTTGCGTGAGGGTGTGAACGCAGGGCGTTTGGGAAGGATACACGACAGGCTGGGTATGTGGTATCGAGGAATGGAGTTGAGGGAATGTGAAATAGTTTTGAGGGCTGTGATGTTGGTTAGGGAACTGAGAAAGGTTCGTATAAGGGTTTTGTGTAGGTTACTTGTAGGTAGGTGCGTTGTCCCAGTTGAGGGTTTGTTCCCCATGTATGCGTGGAAGAGTATTTGGTTTAGATTTAGTAAAATGAAGTTAAACCCTCGGGCGCGTGAGGTGATGTTTCGTTTTCTGCATGGGATCCTTCCGTCTGGTGAGATATTACGAAGCAGACAGGTTGTAGAGGGTGGGGGGTGTGGTATCTGTGGAGGGGATGAGACAGCGTTCCATGTAGTTTACTTTTGTGAAGGGCTAGAGGAGGTTAGGTGCTGGTTAAGTAGGTTGGTACAGAGGGTGGGGGGCCGTGGGGTGTCGGTTTTGCGTGCTTTAAGTCTAGATATGGGTGGGTTAGACGAGGGTGTCATAAGAGCTTTAGATTATATCATGGTAGATTATATATATATGTCGTGGGTGATGAGGGGGAGAGGGGATAGTGAAGAGCGAAGGAAGGTTCTTGCGGTAACGTTCTATCGTACGATGTGTCGTATCAGAGATTTGTATGGGAGGAGGTGGGATCAGGCTTTCTCAGAGGGGTATAGAATGCTAACGTTAGGGATTCCTCGGGTCAGCTCACTGACAGTGATAAGGAAATGTGTAGAATTTTTAACACATACTTCCTCTCAGTTTTTACACAGGAGGATACCAGCGATATTCCAGTAATGATAAATTATGTAGAACAGGACGATAATAAACTGTGCACTATTAGGGTCACAAGTGACATGGTCCTTAGGCAAATAGATAAATTAAAACCTAACAAATCCCCAGGCCCTGATGAACTGTATGCAAGGGTTCTAAAGGAATGTAAAGAGGAGCTTAGCACACCTTTGGCTAATCTTTTCAACATATCACTACAAACTGGCATGGTGCCAGATAAGTGGAAAATGGCAAATGTGATACCTATTTTCAAAACAGGTGACAGGTCCTTAGCTTCGAACTATAGACCAATAAGCCTAACCTCCATAGTGGGAAAATTTATGGAATCAATAATTGCCGAGGCAGTTCGTAGCCACCTTGAAAAGCATAAATTAATCAACGAATCTCAGCATGGTTTTACAAAGGGGCGTTCCTGCCTTACGAATTTATTAACTTTTTTTACTAAGGTATTTGAGGAGGTAGATCATGGTAATGAATATGATATTGTGTATATGGACTTCAGTAAGGCTTTTGACAGGGTCCCACATCAGAGACTATTGAGGAAAATTAAAGCACATGGAATAGGAGGAGAAATTTTTTCCTGGATAGAGGCATGGTTGACAAATAGGCAGCAGAGAGTTTGCATAAATGGGGAGAAATCAGAGTGGGGAAGCGTCACGAGCGGTGTTCCACAGGGGTCAGTGTTGGGCCCCCTGCTGTTCACAATCTACATAAACGACATAGATGAGGGCATAAAGAGCGACATCGGCAAGTTTGCCGATGACACCAAAATAGGCCGTCGAATTCATTCTGACGAGGACATTCGAGCACTCCAGGAAGATTTGAATAGACTGATGCAGTGGTCGGAGAAAGTGGCAGATGCAGTTTAATATAGACAAATGCAAAGTTCTAAATGTTGGACAGGACAATAACCATGCCACATATAAACTAAATAATGTAGATCTTAATATTACGGATTGCGAAAAAGATTTAGGAGTTCTGGTTAGCAGTAATCTGAAACCAAGACAACAGTGCATAAGTGTTCGCAATAAAGCTAATAGAATCCTTGGCTTCATATCAAGAAGCATAAATAATAGGAGTCCTCAGGTTGTTCTTCAACTCTATACATCCTTGGTTAGGCCTCATTTAGATTATGCTGCACAGTTTTGGTCACCGTATTACAGAATGGATATAAATTCTCTGGAAAATGTACAAAGGAGGATGACAAAGATGATCCCATGTATCAGAAACCTTCCCTATGAAGATAGACTAAGGCCCTGAAACTGCACTCTCTAGAAAGACGTAGAATTAGGGGGGATATGATTGAGGTTTATAAGTGGAAGACAGGAATAAATAAAGGGGATGTAAATAGTGTGCTGAAAATATCTAGCCTAGACAGGACTCGCAGCAATGGTTTTAAGTTGGAAAAATTCAGATTCAGGAGGGATATAGGAAAGTACTGGTTTGGTAATAGAGTTGTGGATGAGTGGAACAAACTCCCAAGTACCGTTATAGAGGCCAGAACGTTGTGTAGCTTTAAAAATAGGGTTTGGATAAATACATGAGTAGATGTGGGTGGGTGTGAGTTGGACCTGATAGCTTGTGCTAACAGGTCGGTTGCCGTGTTCCTCCCTTAAGTCAATGTGACCTGACCTGACTAGGTTGGGTGCATTGGCTTAAGCCGGTAGGGACTTGGACCTGCCTCGCATGGGCCAGTAGGCCTTCTGCAGTGTTCCTTCGTTCTTATGTTCTTCTTATAATAAGTGAGTGAAGGGGTTTTCATAGGTTGGAGGGAGTCAGGGGGCAACAGCGGGCTCGCCTCCCTGGGGGGGGGGGTCGTGAGTGTTGTGAATGTGGGTTTAGAATGGTTTCCTGGTTTTCATTGAGACTTTATGGCAGCCAAGTGTGGATGTAGAGCTCAAGGTCTCGTTATGTTAGATATAACACTTTTCAGAATGTAGGTATAATATAGTAGATTTTTTATGTATAATTTTGATGCGTATCAGTCTTGTATAACATGATTCTTGAGTAATAAGTTATTTGCGACATGAAGTGTGTTATAGTTTGTATTTATGTTACGTGCTGAGTTTTTGCATGATGAGATATACTTATATACTGTTTTGCTTTGTGCATACAGTGCATCTGATTAATGTGATTTTGTGAAAATTTTGTGCGTACATGTGTAGTGTGGGTGTGTGGGTGTGGGTGTGGGTGTGTGTATATATATATATATATATATATATATATATATATATATATATATATAATAATATTAATATATATATATATATATATATATATATATATATATATATATATATATATATATATATATATATATATATATAATATCCCTTTCTGTTGTATTGAGCCTTTGTCATGGGTCAGACGTTATGTAATACTTTATATATGATTGATTCGATTCTTTTTAAAGTTTATAATTATGGTCTGTACCCTGATACCGGTTTGGTGTCAATGCTAAGTTCTTGATGTTAAGTTATAGTCTGTATGGTATACAGACATATCTAGACAGTTTAGTGACGTAGTCCATTTGTGTCTGAGATTATGTATATGGGTTTATTGTAACAGTATAGCGCTTCAGTTATTGTGTTCTAAGCTGTATTCTTTTTCTGTATATTCGTATGTTGGTATATGTAAAGCTGTATTGTTAGGGATGCGTATTTAGATGTTCTGGTAAGATTATGATGGTAGGTTTTGGGTTTTTGATTAATGCGAAGGATGGGATTTAACTGATATAACTTCTCTGTATGTTTTATGTTAAAATGTATTGAAGCTTTGTCAGATGTCATGTTATATGTACAGTTTATATATATGTAAGGTTTTGCATCAATGAATGTGTATATATGTCAATTCATGACCCTGTGACATGTAATTTTTTTTAGCTATGTTCTTGCCATAAGTTCTTGTTGTATGTTTGGCAGTAATATCTTGCGAGCATATACCTGGAGTTTACCTGGAGAGAGTTCCGGGGGTCAACGCCCCCGCGGCCCAGTCTGTGACCAGGTCTCCTGGTGGATCACAGCCTGATCAACCAGGCTGTTGCTGCTGGCTGCACAAAAACCAACGTACGAGCCACAGCCCGGCTGGTCAGGAACCGACTTTAGGTGCTTGTCCAGTGCCAGCTTGAAGACAGCCAGGGGTCTGTTGGTAATCCCCCTTATGTGTGCTGGGAGGCAGTTGAACAGTTCGGGCCCCCGAAAAACTTTT